>CAUYUJ010000397.1:87912-114302 GCA_963575745.1 Prorocentrum cordatum
CCTGGCGCACTGCTCGTTCACCCCCCTCCTATTGAGGGCAGTTTCGAAGTCTCTCGGGGATGTGCGTCGAAGTCGAAGCCCATCTGAGGCGTCTCAGGAGCGCCTGGGGAAGGGCTCGGGAGGCCATCGGGGAAAGCCACCGAAAGCGCCGGGGAGCGCAAGGATCTACAGGGAGGGCCCAAGAGAGCTTCAAGAACATTTGAAATTCTGTAAAATCTTTAGAGAAACCGCTGTTGGGTCGGCCATCACCTCCGGGCGCGCCTTGATGGTGCGATCCAGTCGCATCGCCGCCAACGGGGAAGTTTGTTCGCCAAGTCCCATTCTGCTCGCCCAGAAGGTCTGTGGTCCGAAGAGTGCGGAGAGGTGCCTGGGTCATATCAATTGGCTGCTGTCCCAGGGGTCCAGTCTGGTTGGCCCGAAGAGTTTGCCAAGGCCCCTGGGGGAACAGAATGGCTCAGCATATCGGGCAAAGGGGGGCGGTAGCTGGCCTGTCAGACCCGGCGTTCGTCTTCTGCCCAAGTGGCGCGGGGCCCACGGGCCCCAGGGTTGGCGGCCCGCTGGGTTTCCTCTTGTTCGCCCACAAGGTTGGAGGAGGCTTCCAGGCGAACAGAATGGGGCAGGACAATGAATGTGGGAGACTTGTCGCAAGCTCCCAGCCCCCCCAAGTGTTCGCCTGAAAGGTGTGGGGCCGTGTTGGCTCCCTCAACTTGCCGTCGCTCGGACATCCATTTCCCGTGCATTTTTCGGTTTCGTGCGTGTTTTTTTTTTGCTCGATGGTCCAGGATTTTTGTTTTTGCTCGATGGTCCAGGATGGTCCTCGATGGTTCTCGCCGAGAAAAAATGCACACGTCCGAGCGATGCCATGTCAAAGGGCCGTCTTGGAGCCGTCTAGGCCCGTCTTGAGGGCGCCGTTTGCCGTGATGGGGCCGTCTTGGTCCGTCGTGGGCCCCTCAGGGGCGCGTCCGTAGGCCGTCCTGGGCCCATCGGGGTCCTTATTGGCACTATCTTGGGGCTGTCTTGGAGCCGTCTGGGGCCTTGAGGGGGCCACCTTGGGCCCCTCCTGTGCGCCTCCTTGGGCCGTCCTGGGCCCACCAGGGGCCGCATTGGCACCCTCTTGGGGCTGTGTTGGAGCAGTCTTGAGCCGTCGCAGCGCGCCTTGGGTTGTGCTGGGGTCGTCTTGGCCCGTCTTGGGGCCTTCCTGGGCGTGTCCTCGGACTCTCCTGGGACTTTCTAGGGCCTCTTGGTGCATAGGACCGCCGAAATGGCGGGAAACGCAAAGGCTGTAACAATAAACAATGGAAAATAAACGATTTTTGCAAGATGGGGCTCTCTTGCCATCTTAGCCCGTCTTGAGGCCTCGACTGGGCGCCTCCTTGGGCCGCCCTGGGCCCATCTGTGGCCGTGTTGGCACCCTCCTGGGACCGTCTTGGAGTCGTCTTGGGCCGTCTTGAACGTGCCTTGGGCCGTGCTGGGCCCGTCTGGGGCCGTGTTGGCACCCTCGTGGAGCCGTCTTGGAGCCGTCTTGGGCCGTCTTCAGCGCGCCTTGGGCCATGCTGGGGCGGTCTTGGCCCGTCTTGGGGCCCTCCTGGGAGCCTCCTGGGGGCGTTTTGGATCCTTTTGGGGCGGCAAGCGGGAAATCTTTGGAGAAGCCTAGGACAACAAACGATTTTGACCTCTCGGGACCCTCTTGTGAGGCCTTTTGGAGGCCTCTCGGAGCGCCTTGGCGCTCACTTGGGTCGTGTCGTGCCCATTTGAGGGGCCTCGTGGACGCTCTGTGGGGCTTCCCGGAGCGTGCAAGGACCGTCTGGGGCCCTCATGGCGCCGTGTGGGGCCCTCATGGCGCCATCTGGGGAGCCTCCAAGGGTCCTGGAGCGCTCCGGGGCGCTCTGGACCGCTCCCCAAAAGACAAGCATGCAAGGGCCCCAGAGCGTTGAACACAGCTCTTGTGGGCATGCGGTCCGGCCCTCGCCTCTCGTCAGGCCCCCCTCTCTTAGAGGCAAGGTGGAAGCCACTTAGGGCCTCTTGGGGGCCGTTTGGGGGACTCCTTCCGGCCTCCCGGGAATCCCTTGGGTCCCCCTTGGGCCGTCTTAAGTGCCTCTTGGGCTGTCTTGGGGCCGTGTGGGGCCGCCTTGGGCCGTTATTGACCGCTCTTTGGGCTGTCTTGGTTGCCTCTTGGGCCGTCTGGGGCGTCTCTGGAGCCGTCGCGGGCCCGCCTCGGGCCGTTTGGGGGCCCTCCCGGGGTGCTCTGGGGGCGTCTTGGGGCGATCGGGAAGGCCTGTATGGCCGTCTTGGGCGCGGTGAAGACGAAAAGAGCGAGCATATCAAAAATGCACGCTTTTCGAAGGGAAGGGGCCAATTCATGCCTCTTGGGTCCCTCCCGGGGGGTCCTCCTGGGCCGGGAGCCTCCTGGCCTGCCTTGGAGGGGGGCCGACCTGGGGCTCGGTTGGGCCCCCCTTGGTCTGTCCGGGCGCCCTCGTGGGCGTTTCTGAACCGTCTCGGAGCGGCCTGGGGGCTCGCAGGGCGGCCTGGAGAGCATGGCGGACACTTCAAGACAGAGGACCTTCTGGCACGCATCATGGCCTTCGGCGAAATCCGCCACCGTGCCTGTGCCTGGGTAGTGGCTCAGAGGCGTCTGTGGTCCCTCTTGGAGGCAGCTTTGGGGCCTCTTGGGGGCCGTCTTGGGGCTTGCTTTGGGCTTCTTGGGGGCCTCTGGGGACCTCTTGGCGTTCCCTTGGGGGGGTCTTGGGGCCTTGTGTGGGCGTATGGGGGCCCAGGGCTCGGAGTGTCAGGGTTTTTCCCTGTTCTTTGGCCCCCTCTTGGGCCTGGCTTGGGGTCCTCTGGGGCCGTCTTGGGCGCCTCTTGGGCCATGTTGGGCCTCCCTGGGACGTCTGGGGACGCGCTTGGAGGCCTGGGCCGTCCTGGGGCGGTCTTGTGGGTCTCTTCGGCCGTCTTGGAGCGTCGGCTAGCCGAGAAGGCGAAACTCCGTCAAAAATCATGGAACAATAAAAGATTTTGGCCTTTGGGGGCATGCTTCGGAGGACTGTTGGAGGCTCTTGGAGGCCTTGTGGGCCTTGTTGGGGGCCCCTAGGGGGCCTCTTGGGCGCTCCTTGGAGCCTCTGATGGCCACTTCGGCGCGTTTTTGGGGGGAGGGCTCGATTTGTGACGCTCGGGGGCCAGGATCTTCGTTGAGGGGTGTCGAAAAATGGACCTCCAGGGAAGGCAAAGGGCACGACCGTTTCGCACGCGCTTCCGTCTGCCATAGAGAAGAGATGACGTTGGGCTCCAGCTTCGCCTCCCGCATCTCGCTCAACAACGCCAGCGCCCGCTGCCACTGCTCGCCCTTCTCGCACGCGCTGATCCCAGCGTTGTAGCTGACTAGGGCAGACCTGTGGACTCCGTCCACGACATCAGCTCGACGTGGCGAGGGGGTATCTGGGCAAGCGCAGGGGGGGGTGCGGATGCAGGGGCCCGCCGAAAGGCAATCATGATGGCGTCGGGCTCCTCCTCCTCCTCCTCCTCCTCCTCCTCCTCCTCCTCCTCCTTTTCCACCTTCTTTTTCTCTTTCGCTGGATTCTCCATGCCCTCGGTCGGCAATCGTCGATCCTACGACGACTCTCCCCAACAGAGAAACATCGAAGGCCCTCGGAGCGTCCAACATTGTTCTTTTGTGCCTTCGATATGCCGGTCGCCTCTCGTCCGCTCCCCCGCTCCGGGAAGGAATTCTGAAGGCACTGAAGGCTTCGTAGGGGCCGTTTCGGAGCCTCTTCGGCCTTCGTTTGGGCCTCGCGGGGGGGCTCTTAGGGCTCTCTCGGGCCGTCTTGGGTGCCTCTTGGGCCGTCTTCGGGCCATCTGAGGCCCTCCTTGGCGCCTCTTCGGCTGTCGTGGGCCGTATTGGGCCGCTCCTGGGGCCGTCTTGGGTGCCTCTTGGGCCGTCTTGGGCGCCTCCTGGGCCGTCCGGACGCCGTCCTGCGGCGTCTTGGGACCGTCTTGGGGCCCTCCTGGCCCGTATTGGGGCTCTCTTGGGGTCCTCTTCGGCCGTCTTGGAGCGGTCGGGGGGGCGTCTTGGGCCGTCTTGGAGCGTCGGGAAGGCGACGAGGCGAGGAGGCCCCCCCCCCCCCCCGAAAAATTGACAAACACAATAGAAATCGGACGAGTTCCTGTCCGCTCGGGGCCCTTTGGGAGGCCTTTGGGAGCCTCTTCGGGCGTCTTGGACGCTCGAGGGCCTACTGGGCGAACTCGGAAGTCTTGGGCGCTCTTGGGCTGTCTTGGGCCGTCTTGGGCCGCTCCTGGGGCCGTCTTGGGTGCCTATTGGGCCGTCTTGGGCGCCTCCTGGGCCGTCCTGGGGCCGTCCTGGGGCGTATTGGGACCGTCTTGGGGCCCTCCTGGCCCGTCTTGGGGCTCTCTTGGGGTCCTCTTCGGCCGTCTTGGAGCGGTCGGGGGGGCGTCTTGGGCCGTCTTGGAGCGTCGGAAAGCCGACGAGGCGAGGAGGCCAAAAACATTGAAAAACACAGTAGAAATCGACGATTTCTGTCGCTCGGGGCCCTCTTGGGAGGCCTCTTGGGAGGCCTCTTCGGGCGTCTTGGACGCCTCGAGGGCCTCCTGGGGCGAATCTCGGGCGTCTTGGGCGCTCTTGGGCTGTCTTGGGCCGTCTTGGGCCGCTCCTGGGGCCGTCTTGGGTGCCTCTTGGGCCGTCTTGGGCGCCTCCTGGTCCGTCCTGGGGCCGTCCTGCGGCGTCTTGGGACCGTCTGGGGGCCCTCCTGGCCCGTCTTGGGGCTCTCTTGGGGTCCTCTTCGGCCGTCTTGGAGCGGTCGGGGGGACTTCTTGGGCCGTCTTGGAGCGTCGGAAAGCCGAAGAGGCGAGGAGGCCGAAAACACTGAAAAACACAGTAGAAATCGACGCTTTCTGTCGCTCGGGGCCCTCTTGGGAGGCCTCTTGGGAGGCCTCTTCGGGCGTCTTGGACGCCTCGAGGGCCGCCTGGGGCGACTCTCGGACGTCTTGGGCGCATCTTTAAGCGTGCCGGGGCTCTCCGGGGCCGTCGTGGGGGATTTTTGGGACCCTCTGGACGTGTCTTGGGGCCTCCCTGGGCGGCCCGGAGCCAGCCCGGGGCGGTTTTGGTTCATTGGAGCCTGCACCATTCTGGCACGCACTGGGCCCTGCAATGTAGTAGAGACTAGGGCAGACCTGTGGACTCCGTCCAGGACATCAGCTCGACGTGGCGAGGGGTCTCTGGGCAAGCCCAGCAGAGAAACATCGAAGGCCCTCGGAGCGTCCAACATTGTTCTTTTGTGCCTTCGATATGCCGGTCGCCTCTCGTCCGCCCCCCCCCTCCTGGAAGCAATTCTGATGCCACTTAGGGCTTCGTGGGGGCCGTTTGGGGATCTCTTGGGGCGTTTTTGCTTGCGATATGCCTGTCGCCTCTCGTCCGCTCCCCCGCTCCTGGAGGGAATTCTGAAGCCACTGAAGGCTTCGTCGGGGCCGTTTCGGAGCCTCTTCGGCCTTCTTTTGGGCCTCCCGGGGGGGCTCTTAGGGCCCTCTCGGGCCGTCTTGGGTGCCTCTTGGGCCGTCTTGGGGCCGGCTGAGGCCCGCCTCGGCGCCTCTTGGGCTGTCTTGGGCCGTCTTGGGCCGCTCCTGGGGCCGTCTTGGGTGCCTCTTGGGCCGTCTTGGGCGCCTCCTGGGCCGTCCTGGGGCAGTCCTGGGGCGTCTTGGGACCGTCTTGGGGCCCTCCTGGCCCGTCTTGGGGCTCTCTTGGGGTCCTCTTCGGCCGTCTTGGAGCGGTCGGGGGGACTTCTTGGGCCGTCTTGGAGCGTCGGGAAGCCGAAGAGGCGAGGAGGCCGAAAACATCGAAAAACATAATAGAAATCGACGATTTCTGTCGCTCGGGGCCCTCTTGGGAGGCCTCTTGGGAAGCCTCTTCGGGCGTCTTGGACGCCTCTTGGGCCGTCTGGGGCGAATCTCGGGCGTCTTGGGCCCATCTTTAAGCGTGCCGGGGCTCTCCGGGGCCGTCTTGGGGGCTTCTGGGGGCCCTCTCGACATGTTCTGGAGCCTGCCTGGGCGGCTCGGGGCAGCCCGGGGCCAGCCCGGGGCGGTTTTGACTCATTGGAGCCGGCGCCCTTCTGGCACGCACTGGGCCCTGCAATGTAGTAGAGAAGACTAGGGCTGACCCGTGGACTCCGTCCACGACATCTTTCTGGA
Organism: Prorocentrum cordatum; assembly: GCA_963575745.1. Taxonomy (NCBI): domain Eukaryota; class Dinophyceae; order Prorocentrales; family Prorocentraceae; genus Prorocentrum; species Prorocentrum cordatum. The sequence continues at coordinate 94,105 of CAUYUJ010000397.1, forward strand.
ATGGTTCTCGGAGGAACGGCGCAGATTGCACCGAAAATCTACAAACACGGCGGCGGCTCGAGCGGCGGCAGCGAGACCGCGCCTTCGTGTCCGAGCTCTTGTAGCGCTCCAGCAGCTTGGCCCAGCGCACTGCTCGTTCACCCCCCTCCTATTGAGGACAGTTTCGAAGTCTCTCGGGGATGTGCGTCGAAGTCGAAGCCCATCTGAGGCGTCTCAGGAGCGCTCGGGGAAGGGCTCGGGAGGCCATCGGGGAAAGCCACCGAAAGCGCCGGGGAGGCTCGCAAGGATCTACAGGGAGGGCACAAGAGAGCTTCAAGAAAATTTGAAATTCTGTAAAATCTTTAGAGAAACCGCTGTTGGGTCGGCCATTACCTCCAGGCGCGCCTTGATGGTGCGATCCAGTCGCATCACCGCCAACGGGAGGGTTTGTTCGCCATGTCCCATTCTGTTCGCCCAGAGGGTCTGTGGAGGCCTTCGGGCGAACAGAACGGGACAAGGCAAGGAATGGGGAAGACTTGTCCGAATCTCCTGGGCCCCCCAGGTGCTCGTCCGAAGAATGCGGAGAGGTCCCAGGGTCATATCAATTGGCTGCTGTCCCAGGGGTCCGGTCTGCTTGGCCCGAAGAGTTTGCCAAGGCCCCTGGGGGAACAGAATGGCACAGCATATCGGGCAAAGGGGGGCGGTAGCTGGCCTGTCAGACCCGGCGTTCGTCTTCTGCCCAAGCGGCGCGGGGCCCACGGGCCCCAGGGTTGGCGGCCCGCTGGGTTTCCTCTTGTTCGCCCACAGGGTTGGAGGAGGCCTCCAGGCGAACAGAATGGGGCAGGACAATGAATGTGGGAGACTTGTCGCAAGCTCCCAGCCCCCCCAAGTGTGCGCCCGAAGGGTGTGGGGCCGCGTTGGCTCCCTCAAAGGGCCGTCTTGGAGCCGTCCAGGCCCGTCTTGAGGGCACCGTGTGCCGTGATGGGGCCGTCTTGGTTCGTCGTGGGCCCCTCATGGGCCGTCCGTAGGCCGTCCTGGGCCCATCGGGGTCCTCGTGGGGCTGTCTTGGAGCCGTCTGGGACCGTGAGGGGGCCGCCTTGGAGTCGTCTTGGGCCCTCCTGTGCGCCTCCTTGGGCCGTCCTGGGCCCAGCAGGGGCCGTGTTGGCACCCTCTTGGGGCTGTCTTGGAGCCGTCTTGAGCCGTCGCAGCGCGCCTTGGGTTGTGCTGGGTCCGTCTTGGCCCGTCTTGGGGCCTTCCTGGGCGTTTCCTCGGACCCTCCTGGGACTTTCTGGGGCCTCTTGGTGCATCGGACCGCCGAAACGGCGGGAAACGCAAAGGGTGTAACAGTAAACAATGGAAAATTAACGATTTTTGCCAGCTGGGGCTCTCTTGCCATCTTGGCCCGTCTTGAGGCCCCGACCGGGCGCGTCCTTGGGCCGTCCTGGGCGCACCCTCCTGGGACCGTCTTGGAATCGTCTTGGGCCGTCTTGAGCGCGCCTTGGGCCGTCCTGGGCCCGTCTGGGGCCGTGTTGGCACCCTCGCGGCGAGGAAGCTCGGAGGCGGGCTCGAGGCCTCTTTGGGGCCATTTTGGAAGCTGTTGGGGCCTCTGTTGGGGCCTCGTCTGGGCTCCTTGGGAGCCTCCTGGGGCCTCTTTGGGGGATTCTTGGCGGCCCCTTGGGGCCTCTTGGGGGCCTGTTTGGGCCTCCTGGCGCCCTCTTAATGCTCGGATTTTCGGTCCGTGGTCCCCCTCTTGGCCCCCTCTTGGGCCTGTCTTCGGGCCCTCGTGGGCCGTCTTGAGCGTCTCTTGGGTCGTCTTGGGGCCCTCTTGGGCTGTCTTGGGGCGCTCTTGGAAACCTCTTGGGCCGTTCTGGGGCGCTCTTGGAGGCCTCTTGGGCCGTCTTCGAGCGTCGGAAAGCGGAAAAAGCGAGAAGGCCAAAATCCTTCCAAAACCGTCGTAAAGCGGATGACTTTGATGCCCCAAACCGTCCAAAACCTCCTGAGGCGGTCCCCTCGTCCGCCCCCGTGGCACCTCTTGGGGGCCTCTGTTGGGCTCCGGGGGGCGTCTTGGGCCTCTCTGGGCTCGTCTACCGCGCTCCTTGGGCTGTCTTGGGGCCCCCTAGGGCCTTCTTGGGCGGTCCTCGGGCCGTCCTGGAGCCATCTTGGGCCGCTCTTCGGGCCATCTTGGGGTCCCGTTGGCCTGTCTAGGGCGCCTGTCGGGCCGTCTGGGGGCCGCCTTGGACCGTCTTGAGGCCCTCTTGGACCGTCTTGGGGTCCTCTTGGGGACCTCGTCGACCGTCTTGGAGCGGTCTTGGATGCGTCTGGGAGGGTTTCGGAGCGTCGGGAAGCCGAAAAAGCGAAGAAGCAAACAACCTCGGGAAAACTAATGAAAATCAGCGATTTTGGCCTCTCGGGCCTCTCCTGGGATGCCTCTTGGGAGGCCTGTTGGGCCGTCTTGGCGAGCTCTGGGCGGTTCCTCGGGCCGTCTTGGAGCCATCTTGGGCCGCTCTTCGGGCCATCTTGGGGTCCCGTTGGCCTGTCTAGGGCGCCTCTGGGGCCGTCAGGGGCCGTCTTGGAACCATCTTGGGCCGCTCTGCGGGCCATCTTGGGGTCCCACTGGCCTGTCTTGGGCGCCTCTGGGGCCGTCCTGGGGCCGCCTTGGACCGTCTTGGGGCCCTCTTGGACCGTCTTGGGGTCCTGCTGGGGACCTCTTCGACCGTCTTGGAGCGGTCTTGGATGCCTCTGGGAGGGTTTGGGAGCGTCGGGAAGCCGGAACAGCGAAGAAGCAAAAACCTCGGAAAAACCGAGGACAATCAACGATTTTGGCCTCTCGGGGCTCTCTTGGGATGCCTCTTGGGAGGCCTGTTGGGCCGTCTTGGCGAGCTCTTGGGCCGTCTTGGGCCAATCTTGGGCGTCTTGGCCGGATCATTGCGCGTCTCGGGGCCCTCCTGGGCCGCTTTCGGGGCATCTTGAGCGGCTCGGAGCCGTCTTTGGGCCGTCGGGGCGGCCTCTGGAGCGTCTCGGAGCCGTTTTCCGGCATTTGACTGGATTTCCTTCCGGCACGCGCTTCCTCCAGCCATATAGTATAGACTAGGGCTGACCCGTGGACTACGTCCACGACATCTGCTCGAGGTGGCGAGCGGTGTCTGGGCAAGCGTGCTTGCTTCTGCCCAGTGCCTTTTACATCCGCTTGCTGTTGCTGAGTGCTGCGTGTTGCCACTCGCGGCTCATCGTTCTGTCTTTCTTGGGCGTTTGCCGCTTGATTATGTCGCTTCTTGCTGCTTGATCCCGACCTCAGCCTGGAGCCTTTGCAAAGGAGGGAAGAAAATAAGAGGCACATCGGCGCCTTATAATCCTGGGTGGCAGGCGCGGTTCCAGAGCTCTCTGAGGGATCTTCCCTCGGAAGCCTTCTTGGGAGCCCTGGGGCCGGCTTGGGGCGTGGAGGCTCCGAAGATGCGAGTAAGTCAGACTGGAACCTTTGCAAAGGAGGGAAGAACATGTGAGGCGCATCGGCGCCTTATTTTCCTGGGTGGCCGGCGCGGTTCCAAAGCTCTCTGAGGGATCTTCCCTCGGAAGCCTCTTGCAGGCGGCTTCGGGGGTGTCTTCTGGCCTCTCGAGGGTCTCTGGGGGCCTGATTTGGGCCTCTTCGGGGCCCTTCTGGGGCGTCTGGCGGGCCTCCTTGGGGCCAGCTGGCGGTGTCTGGGATCATCCTGGAGCGGAGGGCGCGAAATGTCAGTTCGAGTTCCCCTCGTGTGGTCCTCTTGGGACCGTCTTGGGCCGTCTTGGGGGGCCGTCTTGGGGCCCTCTTGGGCCGTATGGGAGCTCTCTCTCGGGGGCCCTGGGACCGGCTGGGAGCGTGGAGACTCAGAAAAAAACGAAACGCTGAAAACCCTGCGACAATTTTAGGAAAATCCATATTTTTCATCGTCTCGGAGCCCTTCTTGGGGGCCTCTTGGAGCCCGCTTGGGCCGTCTTCCTGCGCTGTGGGGCCTTCTGGGGCGTCGGGGGGGATTCTTGGAGGGCAACTGGCGGTTTCCGGGGTCATCCTGAAGCGGAGGGCGCGAAATGCCAGTTGGAGTTTCACCTCATGAGGCACTCCTGGGGCCGTCTTGGGGCCCTCTTGGGCCGTCTGGGTGCTCTCTCGGCGGCCTCGTGGGCCATCGTTTCGCGATCTCGGGGGCCCTGGGGCCAGCTTGGAGCGTCAAGGCTCCGAAAAGGCGAAACCTCTGAAATCCTTCAAAAAACATACGGTACATTTATGATTTTCGCCTCACGGGGCCCGTCTTGAGGGCCTCTTTGGGCCCTCCTGGGCTGTCTTCTGGCACTGTGGCGCCTTCGGGGGCGTCTAGGGGGCCTCGTGGGGGCCAGCTGGCGGTGTCTGGGATCATCCTGGAGCGAGGACGCGAAAGGTCAGTTCGGGCTCCCCCTGATGGAGCCCTCTTCGGGCCGTCTTGGGTCGTCTTGGGGGAGCTCTTGGGCTATCTTGGGGCCCTCTTGGGCTGTCTGGGAGGCCTCGTCGGCCGTCTTGGAGCGGTCTTGGGGGCCTCTTGGGCGGTCTTCGAGCATCGGGAAGCCGACAAAGAGACACTGCAAAAAACATTGAAAAAACTGACTTAGCAATTGTTGCCTCTCGGGCCGTCTGGGCTCTGTCTGGGGCAGGATTGGGTGCCTGTGGGGCTGTGTGGGGCCGTCTGGAGTCGTCTTGGCCGCCTCTGGGGCCGTCATGGGGCCCTGTGTGGTCGTCTCTGGGCTCTCTCAGGGGCTTCGTCGGCCGTCTTGGAGCTGTCTTGGGAACGCCTTGGGCGGCGGTGGATCGTGTAAAAGCCGACCGAGCGAGTACGGCAGAAACAATGCCAAAAACAACGACAATCTAGGATTTGTCTTGCTCGGGGCCCTGTGGAAAGCTTCTGGGGAAGTCTCATGGAGAATCTTGGAGATCTGTCGGGCCGGCTTGGGCCAATGTTGGGCCAATCTCGAGCGTCTGGGGCACATCTGGGGGCCTGTTGAGCCGACTTGGGGCCCTCTGGGTCTGTCTTGGGGCTCTCTTTGGGTCCCTTTACGGCCGTATGGGAGCCGTCTTGGGAACGTCTTGGGCTGTCGTGGATCGCCTGGAAGCCGAGAAGGCGAGCACCGCAAAAACCTTTAAATAAACAATGAAAATCGATGTTTTGTCCTGCTCGGGGCCCTCTGGGGAAGCTTCTGGGGAGGTCTCTCGGAGCACCTTCGAGACCTCTCGGGCCGGCTTGGGCCAATCTTGGGCCAATCTTGAGCGTCTGGGGCCCATCTGGGAGCCTGTTGAGCCGACTTGGCTCCCGTTGGCTCCCTCAAAGGGCCGTCTTGGAGCTGTCCAAGCGCGTCTTGAGGGCGCCGAGTGCCGTGATGGGGCCGTCTTGGTTCGTCGTGGGCCCCTCAGCGGCGCGTCCGTAGGCCGTCCTGGGCCCATCGGGGTCCTCGTGGGGCTGTCTTGGAGCCGTCTGGGACCGTGAGGGGGCCGCCTTGGAGTCGCCTTGGGCCCCTCCTTTGCGCCTCCTTGGGCCGTCCTGGGCCCAGCAGGGGCCGTGGTGGCACCCTCTTGGGGCTGTCTTAGAGCCGTCTTGAGCCGTCGCAGCGCGCCTTGGGTTGTGCTGGGGTCGTCTTGGCCCGTCTTGGGGCCTTCCTGGGCGTTTCCTCGGACCCTCCTGGGACTTTCTGGGGCCTCTTGGTGCATCGGACCGCCGACACGGCGGGAAACGCAAAGGGTATAACAGTAAACAATGTACAATTAACGATTTTTGCCAGCTGGGGCTCTCTTGCCATCTTGGCCCGTCTTGAGCCCCCGAACGGGCGCGTCCTTGGGTCGTCCTGGGCGCACCCTCCTGGGACCGTCTTGGAATCGTCTTGGGCCGTCTTGAACGCGCCTTGGGCCGTCCTGGGCCGGTCTGGGGCCGTGTTGGCACCCTCGCGGCGAGGAAGCTCGGAGGCGGGCTCGAGGCCTCTTCGGGGCCATTTTGGAGGCTGTTGGGGCCTCTGTTGGGGCCTCGTTTGGGCTCTGCCTCTTGGGGCCTCTTTGGTGGATTCTTGGCGGCCCCTTAGGGCCTCTTGGGGGCCTGTTTGGGCCTCCTGGCGCCCTTTTGGGGCGGAATGCTCGGATTTTCGGTCCGTGGTCCCCCTCTTGGCCCACTCTTGGGCCTGTCTTCGGGCCCTCGTGGGCCGTCTTGAGCGTCTCTGGGGTCGTCCTGGGGCCCTCTTGGGCTGTCTTGGGGCGCTCTTGGAAACCTCTTGGGCCGTTCTGGGGCGCTCTTGGAGGCCTCTTGGGCCGTCTTCGAGCGTCGGAAAGCGGAAGAGGCGAGAAGGCCAAAATCCTTCCAAAACCGTCGTAAAGCGGATGACTTTGAGGCCCCGAACCGCCCAAAACCTCCTGAGGCGGTCCCCTCGTCCGCCCCCCTCGCTTCGAAGCAGTTTTTAAGCCTCGTGGCACCTCTTGGGGACATCTTTTTGGCTCCTGGGGGCCTCTTGGGCCTCTCTGGGCTCGTCTATCGCGCCCCTTGGGCTGTCTTGGGGCCCCCTAGGGCCTTCTTGGGAGGTCCTCGGGCCGTCTTGGAGCCATCTTGGGCCGCTCTTCGGCCCATCTTGGGGTCCCGTTGGCCTGTCTTGGGCGCCTCTGGGGCTGTCCTGGGGCCGCCTTGGACCGTCTTGGGGCCCTCTTGGACCGTCTTGGGGTCCTCTTGGGGACCTCTTCGACCGTCTTGGAGCGGTCTTGGATGCCTCTGGGGGGGTTTCGGAGCGTCGGGAAGCCGAAAAAGCGAGGAAGCAAAAAACATCGGAAAAACCAATGACAATCAACGATTTTGGCCTCTCGGAGCTCTCTTGGGAGGCCTCTTGGGAGGCCTATTGGGCCGTCTTCGGAAGCTCTTGGGCCGTCTTGGGCCAATCTTGGGCGTCTTGGCCGGATCATTGCGCGTCTCGGGGCCCTCTTGGGCCGCCTTCGGGGCATCTTGAGCGGCTCGGAGCCGTCTTTGGGCCGTCGGGGCGGCCTCCGGAGCGTCTCGGAGCCGTTTCCGGCCATTTGGTCCTTTTTCCTTCCGGCACGCGGTTCCTCCGGCCATATAGTATAGATGACGTCTAGCTCCAGCTTCGCCTCCCGCATCTCGCTCAGCAGCGCCAGGGCCCGCTGCCACTGCTCGTTTTTCGCGCACGCGCTGATCCCAGCACTGTAGCTGATGACGTTGGGCTTCAGCTTCGCCTCTCACATCTCGCTCAGCAGCGCTAGGGCCCGCTGCCACTGCTCGCCCTTCGCGCACGCGCTGGTCCCCGCATTATAGCTGATGACGTTGGGCTCCAGCTTCGCCTCCCGCATCGCGCTCAGCAGCGCAAGCGCCCGCTGCCACTGCTCGCCCTTCGCGCACGCGCTGATCCAAGCATTATAGCTGATGACGTTGGGCTCCAGCTTCGCCTCCCGCATCTCGCTCAGCAGCGCCAGGGCCCGCTGCCACTGCTCGCCCTTCGCGCACGCGCTGATCCCAGCATTATAGCTGACTAGGGCAGACCTGTGGACTCCGTCCACGACATCAGCTCGACGTGGCGAGGGGTCTCTGGGCAAGCGCGGGGGGGTGCGGCTGCAGGGCCGAAAGGCAATCATGATGGCGTCCTCCACACCCTCCAGGACCTCCTGCTCTCCTGTGTTCCTCAGCTGCTGCTGCTGCTCGGAGGTCCTGCTGCTTCCTCCCCCTCCTCCTCCTCCTCCTCCTCCTCCTCCTCCTCCGCCTCCTCCTCCTCCTCCTCTTCCACCTTCTTCTCCTCTTTCGCTGGATTCTCCATGCTCTCCTCTCGGTCGGCAAGCGTCGATCCTACGACGACTCTCCCCAACAGAGAAACATCGAAGGCCCTCGGAGCGTCCAACACTGTTCTTTTGTGCCTTCGATATGCCGGTCGCCTCTCGTCCGCTCCCCCCCTCCTGGAAGCAATTCTGAGGCCACTTGGGGCTTCGTGGGGGCCGTTTGGGGATCTCTTGGGGCGTTTTTGCCTGCGATATGCCTGTCGCCCCTCGTCCGCTCCCCCGCTCCTGGAGGGAATTCTGAAGCCACTGAAAGCTTCGTGGGGGCCGTTTCGGAGCCTCTTCGGCTTTCTTTTGGGCCTCCTGGGGGGGCTCTTAGGGCCCTCTCGGGCCGTCGGGTGCCTCTTGGGCCGTCTTGGGGCCGTCTGAGGCCCGCCTCGGCGCCTCTTGGGCTGTCTTGGGCCGTCTTGGGCCGCTCCTGGGGCCGTCTTGGGTGGCGCCTCCTGGGCCGTCCTGGGGCCGTCCTGGGGCGTCTTGGGACCGTCTTGGGGCCCTGCTGGCCCGTCTTGGGGCTCTCTTGGGGTCCTCTTCGGCCGTCTTGGAGCGGTCGGGGGGACTTCTTGGGCCGTCGTGGAGCGTCGGGAAGCCGAAGAGGCGAGGAGGCCGAAAACATCGAAAAACACAATAGACATTGACGATTTCTGCCGCTCGGGGCCCTCTTGGGAGGCCTCTTGGGAGGCCTCTTCGGGCGTCTTGGACGCCTCTTGGGCCGTCTGGGGCGAATCTCGGGCGTCTAGTGTGAACCCGTGGAAAATCCACGGCCCGCAGGTCCAGGCATTGGTCCCGAACGCGCACGTGTCGGAAGCACTGGAAGCGTCAAAAGTAATGTGTTTTTGCTAATCGCGCGAGGCCTGGGCGCGATTAGCAGAAACACATAGGTTTTCAGACGCAATCAGAGTAAGGGGGCCCGAACGATCTTACAGAGTCCCTGTGCGCGAGAAGTTCGATGTGGGGGGTGGACGCGTGGGGGCCAGAGTTGGGCGCTACGTTGGGGGGCCTCGTTTGAGGGCCACGTTGGGGGGTCTCGTCAGGGTGTCATGGTTGGGGCCAACGTTCGCGGCCCTGCCGGGGGCCATGTTTGGGGGCCGCGTGCGGGGTTCGGGGGCACATGTGACGGTCGCGTTTGAGGGTGTGGGGTTCGGGGGCAGATGTGACGGTCACGTTTGAGGGCAATGGTTGGGGGCTGTGTGTGTTGGGGCCACGTTTGGGGGCGCCTGGGGGCTACGCGTGGGGTTGACGTTCGGGGGCCACGCTTACTGGGGCGGTAGGGGCGACCTTCGGAGGCTTTGTGTGGGGGCCGCCTTTGGGGGTCCCGTTTGGAGGCCGCGCGTGGGGCCGACGTGTAAGGGGCCACGTCCAGGGGCGATCTCAGAAAACAGTCGGGGAGCCCCGGGGGCACTGACCTGGAAGCGTGACAAGGAATGGGTTTTTTGCTAATCGCGCTGGGACTGGGCGCGATCAGCAAACTCAAGATTTTTCAGGCACCGTCAGAGTGAAGGAGCCACGTTAGCGGGCCCGCGCAGGGTGGTCCTGGGGCCATCTCGGGGTTCTCGGGCCGTCGAAATGGCCGTCTCGAGAGCTCTGGCAGATCGAAGCCAGCAGAACCGAGAGAGCAGCGGTGAGGCCCCAGATACAGCCAAGGGTGCGGGTGCTGGTATACGTAGGGCCCCCGAACTGGCTGTAGTGGCCTGCGGGCAATGTCGCTGCGGGCCTGGGTAATGGGTAAGAGATCTCGTGGATGTTGGTTGGGATCTCATGGCTGGCCTCTCGGGAGCCTCTAGGAGACAGTTTGGGGGCTTCTTGGTAGCAGTTTGGGGGCGTCTTGGGGCCTCTTGGGCTCTCTTTTGGGGGCCTCTTGGGGTCTTTTGGGGCGCTTGGCGGCCTCTGGGGGGCCTCTTGGAGCCTCTTTGGGGCGTCCTGGGGCCTCCTGGGGATGTCTTGGGAGCGTCCCGGCGTTTCTTTGGGGCGTCTTGGGGCTTCCTGGGGGCATCTTCGGGTGGAGGCTTAATTTGTTCGGTTCCGGGTCCCTGTCTGGGGCCTCTCTTGGGGCCTTCTTGGGGCGCTCTTGGGCTGTCTTGGGCGACTCCTGGGCCGTCTTAGGGCCCTCTTGGGCCGTCTTGGGGCCGTCTTGAAGGCCTCTTGGGCCGTCTCGGAACGGTCTGGGGGGCCTCTTGGGCGGTCTTGGAGCGTCAGAAAGCCGAAAACGCGAGAAGGCCAGAAACATCGGAACAAAAACAAAGAAAATCAACGATTTTGGCTTCTGCGGCCCCTCTTGGAGGTACACTTCGAGCACTCTGGGGGCCTCGTGGACGCGTCCCGGGCCGTCTTGAAGGCATCTTGAAGCCATTTTGAGCGTCTCGGATCCACTCTTGGACCGTCTTGGGCCGTCTTCGGGACCTCCTGAGGCCGTCTTGGGGCGATCTGGGAATCCCGGATCAGTCCGCCAGCGGTCCGGGGGCCTCCCGGGCCCGTCGGGCAGCGGCCCGGAGGCTCTCCGGACGGCCCGCGAGATCTCTGGGCGGCCCGGGGCGCTGCCACTGCCTGACCTTCTCGCGCGCGCTTCGCCCGGAATTGTAGTACAGATGATGTCGGGCTCCAGCTTCGCCTCCGGCATCTCGCTCAGCAGCGCCAGCGCCCGCTGCCACTGCCCGCCCTTCTCGCACGCGCTGGTCCCAGCACTGTAGCTGATGACGTTGGGCTCAAGCTTCGCCTCCCGCATCTCGCTCAGCAGCGCCAGCGCAGGCTGCCACTGCCCGCCCTTCTCGCACGCGCTGATCCCAGCGCTGTAGCTGATGACGTTGCGCGCCTCCTGGACCGTCCTGGGGCCGTCCTGGGGCGTCTTGGGACCGTCTGGGGGCCCTCCTGGCCCGTCTTGGGGCTCTCTTGGGGTCCTCTTCGGCCGTCTTGGAGCGGTCGGGGGGACTTCTTGAGCCGTCTTAGAGCGTCGGGAAGCCGAAGAGGCGAGGAGGCCGAAAACATAGAAAAACACAATAGAAATCGACGATTTCTGTCGCTCGGGGCCCTCTTGGGAGGCCTCTTGGGAGGCCTCTTCGGGCGTCTTGGACGCCTCTTGGGCCGCCTGGGGCGAATCTCGGGCGTCTTGGGCCCATCTTTAAGCGTGCCGGGGCTCTCCGGGGCCGTCTTGGGGGCTTCTGGGGGCCCTCCCGACATGTCCTGGAGCCTGCCTGGGCGGCCCGGGGCGGCCCGGGGCCAGCCCGGGGCGGTTTTGAGACATTGGAGCCTGCGCCCTTCTGGCACGCACTGGGCCCTGCAATGTAGTAGAGATGACGTTGGGCTCAAGCTTCGCCTCCCGCATCTCGCTCAGCAGCGCCAGCGCAGGCTGCCACTGCTCGCCCTTCTCGCACGCGCTGATCCCAGCGTTGTAGCTGACTAGGGCTGACCCGTGGACTCCGTCCACGACATCTTTCTGGAATGGTTCTCGGAGGAACGGCGCAGATTGTACCGAAAATCTACAAACACGGCGGCGGCTCGGGCGGCGGCAGCGAGACCGCGCCTTCGTGTCCGAGCTCTTGCAGCGCTGCAGCAGCTTGGCCCAGCGCACTGCTCGTTCACCCCCCTCCTATTGAGGACAGTTTCGAAGTCTCTCGGGGATGTGCGTCGAAGTCGAAGCCCATCTGAGGCGTCTCAGGAGCGCTCGGGGAAGGGCTCGGGAGGCCATCGGGGAAAGCCACCGAAAGCGCCGGGGAGGCTCGCAAGGATCCACAGGGAGGGCCCAAGAGAGCTTCAAGAAACATTTGAAATCCAGTGAACTCTTAAGAGAAACCGCTGTTGGGTCGGAGGTACTGCTGCTTGTCTCCTCCTCCTCCTCCGCCTCCTCCTCCTCCTCCTCCGCCTCCTCCTCTTCCACCTTCTTCTCTCTCTTTCGCTGGATTCTCCATGCCCTCGGTTCGGCAATCGTCGATCCTACGACGACTCTCCCCAACAGAGAAACATCGAAGGCCCTCGGAGCGTCCAACACTGTTCTTTTGTGCCTTCGATATGCCGGTCGCCTCTCGTCCGCTCCCCCCCTCCTGGAAGCAATTCTGAGGCCACTTAGGCTTCGTGGGGGCCGTTTGGGGATCTCTTGGGCGTTTTTGCCTGCGATATGCCTGTCGCCTCTCGTCCGCTCCCCCGCTCCTGGAGGGAATTCTGAAGGCACTGAAGGCTTCGTGGGGGCCGTTTCGGAGCCTCTTCGGCCTTCGTTTGGGCCTCCCGGGGGGGCTCTTAGGGCCCTCTCGGGCCGTCTTGGGTGCCTCTTGGGCCGTCTTGGGGCCGTCTGAGACCCGCCTCGGCGCCTCTTGGGCTGTCGTGGGCCGTCTTGGGCCGCTCCTGGGGTCGTCTTGGGTGCCTCTTGGGCCGTCTTGGGCGCCTCCTGGGCCGTCCTGGGGCCGTCCTGGGGCGTCTTGGGACCGTCTTGGGGCCCTCCTGGCCCGTCTTGGGGCTCTCTTGGGGTCCTCTTCGGCCGTCTTGGAGCGGTCGGGGGGACTTCTTGGGCCGTCTTGGAGCGTCGGGAATCCGAAGAGGCGAGGAGGCCGAAAACATCGAAAAACACGATAGAAATCGACGATTTCTGTCGCTCGGGGCCCTCTTGGGAGGCCTCTTGGGAGGCCTCTTCGGGCGTCTTGGACGCCTCTTGGGCCGTCTGGGGCGGAACGCCGCGACGTTCAGGTGAACCCGTGGAAAATCCACGGCCCGCAGGTCCAGGCATTGGTCCCGAACGCGCACGTGTCGGAAGCACTGGAAGCGTCAAAAGTAATATGTTTTTGCTAATCGCGCGAGGCCTGGGCGCGATTAGCAGAAACACATAGGTTTTCAGACGCAATCAGAGTAAGGGGGCCCGAACGATCTTACAGAGTCCCTGTGCGCGAGCAGTTCGATGTGGGGGGTGGACGCGTGGGGGCCAGAGTTGGGCGCTACGTTGGGGGGCCTCGTTTGAGGGCCACGTTGGGGGGTCTCGTCAGGGTGTCATGGTTGGGGCCAACGTTCGCGGCCCTGCCGGGGGCCATGTTTGGGGGCCGCGTGCGGGGTTCGGGGGCACATGTGACGGTCGCGTTTGAGGGTGTGGGGGTTCGGGGGCAGATGTGACGGTCACGTTTGAGGACAATGGTTGGGGGCTGTGTGTGTTGGGGCCACGTTTGGGGGCGCCTGGGGGCTACGCGTGGGGTTGACGTTCGGGGGCCACGCTTACTGGGGCGGTAGGGGCGACCTTCGGAGGCTTTGTGCGGGGGCCGCCTTTGGGGGTCCCGTTTTGAGGCCGCGCGTGGGGCCGACGTGTAAGGGGCCACGTCCAGGGGCGATCTCAGAAAGCAGTCGGGGAGCCCCGGGGGCACTGACCTGGAAGCGTGAAAAGGAATGGGTTTTTGCTAATCGCGCTGGGACTGGGCGCGATCAGCAAACTCAAGGGTTTTCAGGCACCGTCAGAGTGAAGGGGCCACGTTAGCGGGCCCGCGCAGGGTGGTCCTGGGGCCATCTCGGGTTCTCGGGCCGTCGAGATGGCCGTCTCGAGAGCTCTGGCAGATCGAAGCCAGCAGAACCGAGAGAGCAGCGGTGAGGCCCCCGATACAGCCAAGGGTGCGGGTGCTGGTATACGTAGGGCCCCCGAACTACTACAGCCTGCGGGCAATGTCGCTGCGGGCCTGGGTAATGGGTAAGAGATCTCGTGGATGTTGGTTGGGATCTCATGGCTGGCCTCTCGGGAGCCTCTAGGAGACAGTTTTGGGGCTTCTTGGTAGCAGTTTGGGGGCGTCTTGGGGCCTCTTGGGCCCTCTTTTGGGGGCCTCTTGGGGTCTTTTGGGGCGCTTGGCGGCCTCTGGGGGGCCTCTTGGAGCCTCTTTGGGGCGTCCTGGGGCCTCCTGGGGATGCCTTGGGAGCGTCCCGGCGTTTCTTTGGGGCGTCTTGGGGCTTCCTGGGGGCATCTTGGGGTGGGGGCTTAATTTGTTCGGTTCCGGGTCCCTGTCTGGGGCCTCTCTTGGGGCCTTCTTGGGGCGCTCTTGGGCTGTCTTGGGCGACTCCTGGGCCGCCTTGGGGCCCTCTTGGGCCGTCTTGGGGCCGTCTTGAAGGCCTCTTGGGCCGTCTCGGAACGGTCTGGGGGGCCTCTTGGGCGGTCTTGGAGCGTCGGAAAGCCGAAAACGCGAGAAGGCCAGAAACATCGGAACAAAAACAAAGAAAATCAACGATTTTGGCTTCTGCGGCCCCTCTTGGAGGTACACTTCGAGCACTCTGGGGGCCTCGTGGACGCGTCCCGGGCCGTCTTGAAGGCATCTTGAAGCCATTTTGAGCGTCCCGGATCCACTCTTGGACCGTCTTGGGCCGTCTTCGGGACCTCCTGAGGCCGTCTTGGGGCGATCTGGGAATCCTGGATCAGTCCGCCAGCGGTCCGGGGGCCTCCCGGGCCCGTCGGGCAGCGGCCCGGAGGCTCTCCGGGCGGCCCGCGAGATCTCTGGGCGGCCCGGGGCGCTGCCACTGCCTGACCTTCTCGCGCGCGCTTCGCCCGGAAGTGTAGTACAGATGATGTCGGGCTCCAGCTTCGCCTCCAGCATCTCGCTCAGCAGCGCCAGGGCCCGCTGCCACTGCCCGCCCTTCTCGCACGCGCTGGTCCCAGCACTGTAGCTGATAGGGCTGACCCGTGGACTCCGTCCACGACATCTTTCTGGAATGGTTCTCGGAGGAACGGCGCAGATTGTACCGAAAATATACAAACACGGCGGCGGCTCGGGCGGCGGCAGCGAGACCGCGCCTTCGTGTCCGAGCTCTTGCAGCGCTGCAGCAGCTTGGCCCAGCGCACTGCTCGTTCACCCCCCTCCTATTGAGGACAGTTTCGAAGTCTCTCGGGGATGTGCGTCGAAGTCGAAGCCCATCTGAGGCGTCTCAGGAGCGCTCGGGGAAGGGCTCGGGAGGCCATCGGGGAAAGCCACCGAAAGCGCCGGGGAGGCTCGCAAGGATCTACAGGGAGGGCCCAAGAGAGCTTCAAGAAAATTTGAAATCCAGTGAACTCTTAAGAGAAACCGCTGTTGGGTCGGCCATCACCTCCGGGCGCGCCTTGATGGTGCGATCCAGTCGCATCACCGCCAACGGGAGGGTTTGTTCGCCATGTCCCATTCTGTTCGCCCAGAGGGTCTGTGGAGGCCTTCGGGCGAACAGAACGGGACAGGGCAAGGAATGGGGAAGACATGTCCGAATCTCCTGGGCTCCCCAGATGCTCGTCCGAAGAATGCGGAGAGGTCCCAGGGTCATATCAATTGGCTGCTGTCACAGGGGTCCGGTCGTCCGGTCTGCTTGGCCCGAAGAGTTTGCCAAGGCCCCTGGGGTAACAGAATGGCACAGCATATCGGGCAAAGGGGGGCGGTAGCTGGCCTGTCAGACCCGGCGTTCGTCTTCTGCCCAAGCGGCGCGGGGCCCACGGGCCCCAGGGTTGGCGTCCCGCTGGGATTCCTCTTGTTCGCCCACAGGGTTGGAGGAGGCCTCCAGGCGAACAGAATGGGCAGGACAATGAATGTGGGAGACTTGTCGCAAGCTCCCAGCCCCCCCAAGTGTGCGCCCGAAGGGTGTGGGGCCGCGTTGGCTCCCTCAAAGGGCCGTCTTGGAGCCGTCTAGGCCCGTCTTGAGGGCGCCGTTTGCCCTGATGGGGCCGTCTTGGTTCGGCGTGGGCCCCTCATGGGCGCGTCCGTAGGCCGTCCTGGGCCCATCGGGGTCCTCGTGGGGCTGTCTTGGAGCCGTCTGGGACCGTGAGGAGGCCGCCTTGGAGTCGTTTTGGGCCCCTCCTGTGCGCCTCCTTGGGCCGTCCTGGGCCCAGCAGGGGCCGTGTTGGCACCCTCTTGGGGCTGTCTTGGAGCCGTCTTGAGCCGTCGCAGCGCGCCTTGGATTGTGCTGGGTCCGTCTTGGCCCGTCTTGGGGCCTTCCTGGGCGGTTCCTCGGACCCTCCTGGGACTTTCTGGGGCCTCTTGGTGCATCGGACCGCCGAAACGGCGGGAAACGCAAAAGGTGTAACAGTAAACAATGGAAAATTATCAATTTTTGCCAGCTGGGACTCTCTTGCCATCTTGGCCCGTCTTGAGGCCCCGAACGGGCGCGTCCTTGGGCCGTCCTGGGCGCACCCTCCTGGGACCGTCTTGGGCCGTCTTGAGCGCGCCTTGGGCCGTCCTGGGCCGGTCTGGGGCCGTGTTGGCACCCTCGCGGCGAGGAAGCTCGGAGGCGGGCTCGAGGCCTCTTCGGGGCCATTTTGGAAGCTGTTGCGGCCTCTGTAGGGGCTGCGTTTGGGCTCCTTGGGAGCCTCCTGGGGCCTCTTCGGGGGATTCTTGGCGGCCCCTTGGGGCCTCTTGGGGGCCTGTTTGGGCCTCCTGGCGCCCTCTTGGGGCGGAAGGCTCGGATTTTCGGTCCGTGGTCCCCCTCTTGGCCCCCTCTTGGGCCTGTCTTCGGGCCCTCGTGGGCCGTCTTGAGCGTCTCTTGGGTCGTCTTGGGGCCCTCTTGGGGCCCTCTTGGGCTGTCTTGGGGCGCTCTTGGAAACCTCTTGGGCCGTTCTGGGGCGCTCTTGGAGGCCTCTTGGGCCGTCTTCGAGCGTCGGAAAGCGGAAAAGGCGAGAAGGCCAAAATCCTTCCAAAACCGTCGTAAAGCGGACGATTTTGAGGCCCAAAACCGTCCAAAACCTCCTGAGGCGGTCCTCTCGTCCGCCCCCCTCGCTTCGAAGCAGTTTTTAAGCCCCGTGGCACCTCTTGGGGATCTCTTTTGGGCTCCTGGGGGCCTCTTGGGCCTCCACTGGATTCGCTGCCCTCGGTCGGCAATCCTCGATCCTACGACGACTCTCCCCAACGGAGAAACATCGAAGGCCCTCGGAGCGTCCAACATTGTTCTTTTGTGCCTTCGATATGCCGGTCGCCTCTCATCCGCTCCCCCCTCCTGGAAGCAATTCTGAAGCCACTTAGGGCTTCGTGGGGGCCGTTTGGGGATCTCTTGGGCGTTTTGCCTGCGATATGCCTGTCGCCTCTCGTCCGCTCCCCCGCTCCTGGAGGGAATTCTGAAGGCACTGAAGGCTTCGTGGGGGCCGTTTCGGAGCCTCTTCGGCCTTCGTTTGGGCCTCCCGGGGGGGCTCTGAGGGCCCTCTCGGGCCGTCTTGGGTGCCTCTTGGGCCGTCTTGGGGCCGTCTGAGACCCGCCTCGGCGCCTCTTGGGCTGTCGTGGGCCGTCTTGGGCCGCTCCCGGGGTCGTCTTGGGTGCCTCTTGGGCCGTCTTGGGCGCCTCCTGGGCCGTCCTGTGGCCGTCCTGGGGCGTCTTGGGACCGTCTGGGGGCCCTCCTGGCCCGTCTTGGGGCTCTCTTGGGGTCCTCTTCGGCCGTCTTGGAGCGGTCGGGGGGGCTTCTCGGGCCGTCTTGGAGCGTCGGGAAGCCGACGAGGCGAGGAGGCCGAAAACATAGGAAAACAGTAGAAATCGACGATTTCTGTCGCTCGGGGCCCTCTTGGGAGGCCTCTTCGGGCGTCTTGGACGCCTCTTGGGCCGCCTGGGGCGAATCTCGGGCGTCTTGGGCCCATCTTTAAGCGTGCCGGGGCTCTCCGGGGCCGTCTTGGGGGCTTCTGGGGCCCTCTCGACATGTCCTGGGGCCTGCCTGGGCGGCCCGGGGCGGCCCGGGGCCAGCCCGGGGCGGTTTCGGTGCATTGGGGCCTGCGCCATTCTGGCACGCACTGGGCCCTGCAATG
Organism: Prorocentrum cordatum; assembly: GCA_963575745.1. Lineage (NCBI taxonomy): Eukaryota > Dinophyceae > Prorocentrales > Prorocentraceae > Prorocentrum > Prorocentrum cordatum. The sequence continues at coordinate 111,579 of CAUYUJ010000397.1, forward strand.
TAGTAGAGACTAGGGCGAACCCGTGGACCTCGTCCACGTCATCTTGGGCCAGTCTTGGCTCGAAAAGGCCGTCTTGGGCCTGTCTTCGCTCGAAATGGCGAGAAGGTGGAAACCTGTCAGAAACCATAGAAGCATCAATGATTTCGTTTGCCGCGGCTCGTCTGGGGCGTCTTCGAGCGGTCTTGGGCTGTCTCGGAGGCCCTCCTGGACCGTTTCCTTCTCTTCGTCCACCTTACGCTCTACCTTCGCCTAGACAGCCTTCGGAGCGTCACAGACGGCTATGGTGGGTCTGCGGTGTACGTCTCGCCGCTTGTCAATTTTGAAAGCACCTGGGGCCTTGAAAAAAGTCACCCAGAGAGCTCTGGTGACTTTTTTCCTGTTGCCTCTTCGAAGCCTGATGGCGGGCGCTGCCGTCTCCTTGGGAACGCTAAGTGGGCCTCTCGGGGTTTCTGTTCGAGCTCCTGGGGGCCTGTTGGGGCCTTGTTGGCTGTCTTGCGGCCTCCTAGGGGCCTCTTGGGGCCCTCTTGCGCCGTCTTGCGGCCTCCTGGGGGCCTATTCTCTTGAAGTTTTTTGGGGCGCCTCTGGGGCCGTTCCCGGGCTGTCCCCCCGAGCCTCTTCTGGGGGACAGCCCAGGAAATCTATTGTGCTTGCGTGCTGTGCGTGCGTGCTCCTGTGTGAGAGGTCGGAAGGGTGTCCCGACGTCAACGTTCGCTCTTGGGAGCTGTGCCTGGGAGAGCTCCTACGCTGCGTCTCGCTCTTGGGAGCCTTGGTGAGAAGAGCTTTGTACTTCACCGATCGCTCTTTTAATGGGCGTCTCTGGGCCTGCTTGGTGGTCCTTGTGGGGGTCTTGTTCGGGCCATTCTGAGGCTTGTTTGGGCTGCTCTGGGAGCGTTTTGGGACGTTTTGGGGCCATTTTGGGCCGTCACGGGGCGTCGGGGAGGCCTTGGACCGTCTTGGAGCTCTCTTGAGGCTGTCTGAGGCCGTCTTGGGAGCCTCTTGGGGCCCCCTCGGAGCTCTCTTGGGGCCGTCTTGGAGCTCTCTTAGGGGCCGCTGGCGTCTTCTCGGGGCGATTTGGGAGGCCTCTTGGCGTGTCCTGGGCCGCTGAGGAGCACACAAGGCGGGCATGCTGAGAATCTACGTTTTCCCGCAGGAATTTGACGATTTGTGCCTCTTTGGCGTGCGCTCGGGGCCCTCTTGGGGCGTCTTTGCGGCCTCTTGGATCGTCGTGGAGCCCCGCCGCGGAAGGCTTCGGGCCCTCGTGGGCCGTCTCGGGACCCACTGAGGCCGTCTTGGAGCGCTCTTGGACGGTCTTGCAACCCCTCTGGAGCGCCTCTGGGACTGGCCTGAGCGATTCGGCCCCGTGGTGGCACACGAGGCGATTTTGTGCACACGAGGCCCTGTGAACCATTCTCGCACGCAGATTCACTGGCCATGTAGGAGAGACTAGGGCGAACCCGTGGATTTCGTCCACGTCATCTTGGGCCAGTCTTGGCTCGAAAAGGCCGTCTTGGGCCTGTCTTCGCTCGAAATTGCGAGAAGGTGGAAATCTTCCAGAAACCATAGAAGAATCAATGATTTCGTTTACCGCGGCTCGTCTGGAGCGTCTTCGAGCGGTCTTGGGCCGTCTTGGAGCGTCGGGAAGCCGAAGAGGCGAGGAGGCCGAAAACATAGAAAAACACAGTAGAAATCGACGATTTCTGTCGCTCGGGGCCCTCTTGGGAGGCCTCTTGGGAGGCCTCTTCGGGCGTCTTGGACGCCTCTTGGGCCGCCTGGGGCGAATCTCGGGCGTCTTGGGCCCATGTTTAAGCGTGCCGGGGCTCTCCGGGGCCGTCTTGGGGGCTTCTGGGGGCCCTCTCGACATGTCCTGGAACCTGCCTGGGCGGCCCGGGGCGGCACGGGGCCAGCCCGGGGCGGTTTTGAGACATTTGAGCCTGCGCCCTTCTGGCACGCGCGTGCTCCTGCAATGTAGTAGAGACTAGGGCGAACCCGTGGACTTCGTCCACGTCATCTTGGGCCAGTCTTGGCTCGAAAAGGCCGTCTTGGCCTGTCTTCGCTCGAAATGGCGAGAAGGTGGAAATCTTTCAGAAACCATAGAAGAATCAATGATTTCGTTTGCCGCGGCTCGTCTGGAGAGTCTTCGAGCGAACTTGGGCCGTCTCGGAGGCCCTCTTGGACCGCTTCCTTCTCTTCGTCCGCCTTCCGCTCTACCTCCGCCTAGACAGCCTTCGGAGCGTCACAGACGATTATGGTGGGTCTGCGGTGTATGTCTCGCCGCTTGTCAATTTTGAAAGCACCTGGGGCCTTGAAAAAGTCACCCGGAGGGCTCTGGCGACTTTTTTCCGGTTGCTTTTTGGAAGCCTGATGGCGGGCGCTGCCGTCTCCTTGGGAACGGTTAGTGGGCCTCTCGGGGTTTCTTTTCGAGCTCCTGGGGGCCTGTTGGGGCCTCGTTGGCTGTCTTGCGGCCTCCTAAGGGCCTCTTGGGGCCCTCTTGGGCCGTCTTGCGGCCTCCTGGGGGCCTTTTCTCTTGAACTTTTTTGGGGCGCCTCTGGGGCCGTTCCCGGGCTGTCCCCCCGAGCCTCTTCCGGGGGACAGGCCGGGACATCTATTGTGCTTGCGTGCTGTGCGTGCGTGCTCCTGTCTGAGAGGTCGGAAGGGTGTCCCGACGTCACCGCTCGCTCTTGGGAGCTGTGCCTGGGAGAGCTCTCTACGCTGCGTCTCGCTCTT
>CAUYUJ010000398.1:0-37500 GCA_963575745.1 Prorocentrum cordatum
ACGGGCTCGTGAGATCAGCCAGGGTGGCTCCCCCTTGGGGCTCCCAAATGATGCCCCTGGCAGCGTTTTGTGACCATGAGGCTCTCAAGAGATACATGTTGGGGGCGCCAAACGGCAATTCTAGCTGAGACGTCCCACCAAAATCGGCGCGAACGGGCTCGTGAGATCAGCCAGGGTGGCTCCCCCTTGGGGCTCCCAAATGATGCCCCTGGCAGCGTTTTGCGACCATGAGGCTCTCAAGAGATACATGTTGGGGGCGCCAAACGGCAATTCTAGCTGAGACGTCCCACCAAAATCGGCGCGAACGGGCTCGTGAGATCAGCCAGGGTGGCTCCCCCTTGGGGCTCCCGAATGATGCCCCTGGCAGCGTTTTGTGACCATGAGGCTCTCAAGAGATACATGTTGGGGCGCCAAACGGCAATTCTAGCTGAGACGTCCCACCAAAATCGGCGCGAACGGGCTCGTGAGATCAGCCAGGGTGGCTCCCCCTTGGGGCTCCCAAGTGATGCCCCTGGCAGCGTTTTGTGACCATGAGGCTCTCAAGAGATACATGTTGGGGCGCCAAACGGCAATTCTAGCTGAGACGTCCCACCAAAATCGGCGCGAACGGGCTCGTGAGATCAGCCAGGGTGGCTCCCCCTTGGGGCTCCCAAATGATGCCCCTGGCAGCGTTTTGCGACCATGAGGCTCTCAAGAGATACATGTTGGGGGCGCCAAACGGCAATTCTAGCTGAGACGTCCCACCAAAATCGGCGCGAACGGGCTCGTGAGATCAGCCAGGGTGGCTCCCCCTTGGGGCTCCCAAATGATGCCCCTGGCAGCGTTTTGTGACCATGAGGCTCTCAAGAGATACATGTTGGGGGCGCCAAACGGCAATTCTAGCTGAGACGTCCCACCAAAATCGGCGCGAACGGGCTCGTGAGATCAGCCAGGGTGGCTCCCCCTTGGGGCTCCCAAATGATGCCCCTGGCAGCGTTTTGTGACCATGAGGCTCTCAAGAGATACATGTTGGGGCGCCAAACGGCAATTCTAGCTGAGACGTCCCACCAAAATCGGCGCGAACGGGCTCGTGAGATCAGCCAGGGTGGCTCCCCCTTGGGGCTCCCAAATGATGCCCCTGGCAGCGTTTTGCGACCATGAGGCTCTCAAGAGATACATGTTCGGGGCGCCAAACGGCAATTCTAGCTGAGACGTCCCACCAAAATCGGCGCGAACGGGCTCGTGAGAACAGCCAGGGTGGCTCCCCCTTGGGGCTCCCAAGTGATGCCCCTGGCAGCGTTTTGTGATCATGAGAGAGTGTGTGTGTGAGCTTACTTTATCTTATCTTATCTTGAAATCTCTTCTTATCATATCTTGTGCGATCTTATCTTATCTTGTAGTATCTGATCTTGTCTTGTCTTATCTGGTGATTTTCATTGGGAGGAGGGAGGCGCGAGCGGGAGGAAGAAGGAGGAGGAGGAGGAGTGGGAGGCGTCAGAGTAATAACAAGAACCCCAATCCTTAGGATATGGGGAAAAATGGCCAGTGGCCCCGGATTGCAGATGAGCGGCGTTGGGAAGGCGGCGTTTGGGGCTCTTGTGTGCCGCGGTGTTGGCGCGGATGGAGTACCTGTGAGTTGGGATGCCGAATGGTACGCGTTGCCCATATAGTGGCAGAGGGAGGAAGGGAATTAGTGTTGTGTGAACCACCCGATAACATATCATAAGCAATCGGTCGGTCGCACAATATCATTCCGGGAACACCCATGCGTATCGTCACAGGTCGAGAGACAGTCGTCATGTAGCAAAGTTAAATCATGGGTGGGGGGGCGTGCAGGACTCCCTCATTTGGATCCCCCCTCGCCCCTGGCAGTGCGCATGTCTAGCAAGAGAGAGAGAGAGAGAGAGAGAGAGAGAGAGAGAGAGAAAGAGAGAGAGAGAGAGAGAGAGAGGGAGAGAGGGAGAGAGAGAACGAGAGAGAGAGAGAGTTAAAGAGAGAGAGAAAGATATCTGGGTTGGTGCACGTGCCCCTCCTTCTGCTCACGACCTCCTCCGTGGCCGTTTTGGGCCCCAGCATTTGTTGCTCTTCTGCATTCCCCATGTTGAACCCTCCCTCGCCCTCCGCGGGGCCAGTGTTCAACGGGTGGGTAGGCCCATGTGTTGTCCGTTTTGGGTGTTTTCTGCGTGGGCCGCTCGGTCGGCACATCAAAACCACGGGAGGGGCTTTTGTGTGCCGCGGTCCTGGCGCGGACAAAGTATTTGTGTGTTGGGATGCCCAATGATACGCACTGCCCCAATTGGGGTAGGGGTAGGAAGGGAATGTAACTTGTGCCGTTCCTCATCTTCCCGCGTCCTCTCTATAAGTCTTTTTGGGGACCTTTTGGAGGCCTATTGGGGACGTCCTGGGGCCTCCTGGGACCTTTTGGCGGTTCCTTGGGTCACGCATTGAGACAAAAACACCCTCCCCCTCCTTCCCCTCACCCTCTTCCTCTTCCCCCCCCGCTCCGTGCCATTTGCGCCTCTCGTTTTTTTCACAAAGCTGGTTGTTTTCGACATAGTTTTCGTTGCATGTGCCCTTCATGGCTGGTAGCGGATAAAGAGGAGTGCGGCCACCGTGGCAAAGCAGAATCACACTACTAATCATAGGCTCGTCTCTTTGTCGGCGTATCTGTGGTTAAGCCCCTCCCCGCCCCTGTCTATGTGTGCACACTCATACATCCGCAAATAGTAGTCTCCTATTTCGCCCCAGCGCTGTGCTGCCCTATGCACTTCGCTGCTGGCAAGCTCCCCCGAGGGGCTCCGAACTACAGCCACTGCACTCATCAAGGCGTGCTTGCCGCCTGGGGACGGAGGGCGTCAGGGGAGGACATGATTGGCCCAGGATTCCGTTGAGAGTTGAGGAGAAGGAACAGGATGATGATGATGCTGATGATGCTGATGATCATGATGATGATGATGGTGGTGGTGGTGGTGGTGGTGATGATGCTGATGATGACGATGATGATGATGCTTCTGCTGCTGATGATGATGCTGCTGCTGCTGATGATGATGATGATGATGACGAGGAGGAGGAGGAGGAGGAGGAAATGAGAAAGTGAGGAGAACGACGCAGAGTACGAGTCTGCAAAAGGCCAATCGGGTTACATGAAGAAAGCACGGCGCCAAATACGACGGGGGTTACGTTCCGACCACACGGCCCCCCTCCACGACAAAACCCGCCTTGGATGAGCATCCGTGACCAACCAACACAGTATTCGAGCCCGCAAATCAGGACTAAGGCCTACACTTTGCTCGTGAAGGAGCGGCTGCTGCTGTTGCTTCTGCTGCTGCTATGGTTGTTGTTGATGATGATGATGGTGATGATGATGATGATGATGATGACGATGATGATGGCGATCATGACGAACACGATATTAGCGATACGGGCGATACTAGTATCTGTATTGATGAGGTTGATAAGCTGTGAATATATATATATATATACACATATATACATACGTATATATGAAGATGGGCAATATGCACATTAATATGACCATGGCTACTTTTTTGATGATGATGCTGATGCAGATGATCGTGGTGATGATGCTGATGATGGTGGTGGTGGTGTTGATGATGATGGTGGTGGTGGTGATGATGATAATGATGCCGTTGTTGATGATGATGATGATGATGATGATGATGATGATGACGATGATCCGGCTGGCTGCTGCTGCCGATAGTGATGATGATGGTGATGATGATGACGATGATGATGATGATGATGATGATGATGATGATGATGATGATGATGATGATGATGATGATGATGATGATGATGCTGCTGCTGCTGCTGCTGATGATGATGATGATGATGATGATGATGATGATGATGGTAATGCGGCTGGTGGTGGTGATGATGATGAACATTATATAGGTTTACGCCACATCCGCCGACCACTGTATAACCTACTGCGCTTCCAGGACTGCATTTCACGAGGCATGTCCGAATAACGCCACGGCGCTCGACATTGTTCCTGTTGCTTCGTTGCTGTTGTCGTACCTCTTGGTGCTGTTTTGTGCCCTCTTGGCGACATCTTGGCCTGTCTGCAGGCCATATCTGGCCGCCTCGAGACATCTTGACATCTTGGTTGCGCTGGTTGCCTGCCTGGGCTGCCTTGGAAGCTTTGGACGCGGACGCATGAACTTCAACGACGGATAGTGGCCTCGGGAGCGCAGCTCCCATGTTAACAAAATGCGAGGGCTCGTGGCCTCGGGGACAGGGGGCATGCATGGGCTAGTCTGGTAGCAGAGAGGGGGGGGGGTCCGAAATAGAACGCGCTACAGAGCAGCACTTTGCATTCTAAGGCGCCCACGTCGTGCAGGCACGATGGCGGACTTTTCGCAGGGCGTGGTTATCATGTTGAGACCTTGTTCGACGGTCCTGGGGCCTGTTGAGGACCCATGAGCGAGGAGAACTTGAACGGCATGCTCCCAGCCATGCTGAGCGGCGCGGTGGGGTTGAACTTCAACAGCGATCTGCAGATCCCGCGCAGGTTCTTGGTGGCGGAAGCCGCGCGCGAGAGTTGCGTGTGCGAAAAACGGTACTGGGAAACGGATCGGCCCATAGACCTGGTGCTGGCAGCGCAGCGAACGCAGCATGCATCGGCGGGGTACGCGGCTGATTATCAGTGCAAGCGGCGTGCCCCGTCGTTCAGCGAGGTGAGGGAGACCTAAAAGGGCCGCCGCGCGCTGGCGGAACAGACGAAGGACAGGGCCGCGGCGTACCAAGCGAACAGGCACAGAAATATATTTCTCAGTGACATGTACGTGAGAGGCGTGGTGCGGTCAGCGCAGGAAAGTGCGAGCCTGCGCGCGTGCAGACCCGATAGACGTGACCAGTGCCGAGAGTATCAGCATTGCGAAGACAGCCGTGATTCTGGGGGCCGAAGCAGTGCGCATGGCGGAGCGGCTCTGCGCAGAAGGGGGCGGCGTGGCCGTGGCAGCGTCGGGGATTGTGGAAGCGGACGAACGGGAGGGGCCGAACAAGGTTCGAATTATTTCTAAGAGTCCTGTGTACTCGTATGGCATGCGCCCGGTGGACGATCCAGGAGCGCCCGACTTGGCGCTGTTGTCGCTGTGCGAGTTTTTGCGGTGTTGGCGCGTAGAGCCGGTGCCATTTCTTCGCAGTGGAGCAGGGATGTCGGCTGCGGCCAGCAATGGGTGCTGGGCGGAACTGACGCTGTCTGGAGTTCAGAAGATCTGCGAGGCACGCCAGGAGAACGCGGAAGCTGGCGGGGGCGGGGCGCCGATGGGGGCCCAATTGACAGCGGGAGTGCATCGCGTGGTTAAGGAAGGCGGGAGTTCTTTCGGGGGTTCCGTTCCCGGATGCCCCAGAGATGGAAACTCTCGGGCACGCGTGGGTGTTTGTGCGGAACAAGGGCTTCCATGGGGTGCCGCAGCCGAAGTGCGAGGTGGGAGAGGAGGGTGGGAACGGGCTCCTTTTGATGGTATAGCATCGGGCGTTCGCGCTGCAGGGCGACGTCGATGCGGGGCGCCGCGCCTGCGGGATGTCCGCGGAGCGCGTGGATTGTGGGCGGAGGCGTCGTCGGAGTGGCTAGAGAGAGGCATGTCGTGTGAGGAAACGCAGGAGTGCGTCTAGGACCGCGTGGGCGTTGTGGACTCGCGACCAGTCGCGGGCGAAGACCTCGCGAAGCGCGAGGGCGAACTGTGCAGCGACGAAGAGCTGGGCCTGAGGATTGTCGATGCGGCGACAGGGCGGAAGACGCGCGCGGGGGATGCGTCCATGGGGGAAGAGGGCAGGGGGACAAACGCAATTGTGGAATCTGAAAAAGAAGAAATCAGGGGGGGGGGGGCGGGGCAAGGGGCGACGCCGCGCGAGGCGAGGGCGTGCGTCGGAAGAGCGGGGGGCGCAAGAAACGCGGAAGGGGGCGGCGCGTTGAAGTGGGGTGACGCGGCAGCGTGGAGAGCGCAGGCGGTTGCCGCGGCGTCGAGAGCTGCAGAAGTAGGCGGCGCGGGTGGAACGGGGGGCGGCCCAGAAGTAGCGGCGGGGGAAACGGCGGCGGCGCCTTGCGGGCGGAAGTGCAGGAACGGGCTTGCGGATGGCGGGTTGAACGCGAGTCGGCGCGAGGCCGTTGAGAAGGTGACAGATCGGGCATTGGCGCGGGAGCTCGTGAGGCCCGCGGGTCGTCGGAGAAAAGGCAAGAGTCGTTCTGATGCGCTGCCCCTCGCGCGGGCGCTGCGCGGTGGTCCATGGCGCGGGGGGGGGTTGCGCCGCGGGCAGGATCCGGGAGGAACTGTTCGGGGAACAGATGGGGTGGCCGCGCGGCGTGGGCTTCCAGGCGGCAGCTTTCCAGGCCAACAGCGCGTTTGCTCTTGACGGGAATGCGATCCATAGTGCCTTTGGGATCGGTGTCAACAAGGCGAAGGATTCGCGTGCAGGGGGCGACGGGGGCGCAGGGTGCAAAAAGAAGACGAACGACGAAATTGCCGCGCGGCGCATGTCGCATTGGAAGTGGTTGAAAGTGGACGAGGTGAGCATGGTGAATGCGAACTTCCTGGCAGAGTTCGACTCGCGCGTGCGTTCGTGCGCGTCAGCAGCAAGTGACTCGAAGGTAGGTGGGGGCGGCGTGGGCAGACCCTTGGGGGCTTGAGTGTGTAGGTTTGCGGGGATCTCTATCCAGTGGGGCCGCCGTCGGGGGCGGCCGTGAATGCGCTGCCCGCGTCGATTTGAACGACGCGAGGAAATGCGCGCCGGGTGCCGCGGAGGGCCGCGGGCAGTATGTCTTCTGGGGGGCAGGGGGCGAAGGGGCAGTGCTGGGAATGAGGGGGTAGGACAGGGTGCATGCGCGTGGGGGACCAGGGCGACTGGTTCCTTGGAATGCAGGGCGAGTTTCGCCAGGGAAGGTTTTCTGGACGCGCGCGCAATTTTTGTGCGGCAGACCGACGGATGTTCTGGGGTCGCGGGCGAACTGCGCACCGCTGCGCGGGGGCGCGCGCTGCGTGGGAGACGCAGAGGCACTTGCGAGACAGAACCAGCCAGAGTGCGAGGAATGCAAAGGTGAGCGAGAGAGGAGAAAACTCGTTGCGACGTCGCCGGAAGACGCGCGGTTTCGCGAGGATCGATATGTCGACGCCGTTGCCGTTTATGCAAATCAGGTCATTCGCTGCCACGTCGGGAAGCACAGGGCTGTTCTGCGGGCGAAGGAGCGAGGGGAATGGCTGCTTTGGGTCGCAGCCAGAGACCGCCCGTGCCATTATGGGGAACAGAGGCGGCCGCGCACGGCGGGGGACAGACTACTGTGGCTGGGACACCGCGACAAGGAATGCGCAAGTTTGCCGGGGTGGTTACCGCTGGCGAAGGGGGTGTCTGTTGCTTTGGGCGATCTTGATCGGTCGAAGAAGCAGCCGTTGCGGCGGCGCGCAGCGACGATCCATGGGTGGGCGTTGCACGAGGACGAGGTCCTGGGAGATGAAGACGAGGAAGTCTTGTTGCACTTGCCGAGATTGATTGTGTTGGACTTTCATGCAAAGGAGTGGCGCCTGCCAGGCTGGGAGCCAGGTCTGCGCGCGATCCTCCCGCCGAAAGGGCGGCGATGGTCCTTGGGCGGGTGTCGGAAGCATCCAGTATTGAGCGTGGAACGCGCGTGGTTCATGATCTCCCCGTCTTCGGCAGCGACGGCGCGCGCGGCGCGGGGTCGGGCCGCGGGGGCTGTGATGGCGGACCTCGGAAGAGGGCGCGGCGTGAGTTGGATGTCCAGTTGCGTTGCCATCGAGCGCGCGTAGACGAGAGAATCCTTTGATTTTCCGGCCTTTTGATAGGGGGCCGCGCGGCGAGGGCGGGATGGCGTGGAAAGCCGCTGCAGGTGCTCCGTGGGGGGGGCGCGGGTTGGGATGGGTGGGGGGCGCGACTGATGCCGCGAGACAAGTGCGAGCGGTGCTTGCGGAGACTGCTCGTGGAGGCGGCTGCGACGCGGGAGTGCCAGAGGCAGGGGCGGAACTCGCGCATGGGCAGTGCCGCGGGGAACAACCGCGTCGGCGCAGTGCGGTGTCCTAGCGACGCGTGCTCGCTTCCTTTTCGAGGAGTCGGCGGTGACGTCGGAAGCGCAGAGGGGGCGCAATGCAGCGGGGGGGGGGGGCTCTGCCGGAAGTGCGCCGCGGAGTGGGGGGGCGCGGCGCTGCGATCAAATTGCGATGCAGCTCATTTGAAGCGGGAAGTTACGTGGCCAACATGGGGAATTTTAGCATGTTTTTGCATTGTAGGTTTTTTTGGAGATGGCGGCGCTTGGCGGCGCGGGCGCTTGCGGCCCCGACGGGGCCGGCGGTCTCATTGGCGCGCCAGCGGTTTCGCGGAGGTCGGCAGCCCTGGTGGGGGTGCGCGGCCATTGCGTGCCATTGCGCGGTACTTCTCGGAGCCGCTAACGGCCGCTGAGCGCCGCTGCGCGGTAAATTTCGGAACCACTAACGGCCGCGAAGTGCCCCGTGAGTGGTCGATCTCGGGCTACTATGTGCCGCTAAATGGCATTTTCACTTGTGGAGCCACCAGCTGCCACCAGGTTCCGCCGGATGGTAATTCTCGGAGCCGCTAAGAACCGCTAGATCGTATTTCTCGGAGCCAGTGGCGGCCGCTAGGTGCCGCTAAATGGTAGTTTTCGGGGCCGCTAAAGGCCGCTAAGTGCCGCTGAACGGCCGCTGCAGGCCGCTGAGCGGCCGCCGAGTGCCACTAAATCTTAATTCTCGGTGGTCGCGATGGCCAGTCCGAAGTTCCCGGGAGAGCCCGCGCGAGGAAAGCCGAGGCAAGGGCGAAGCCGCCGACGCGCGTGGCGCGCGGGAAGGCTCTCTCGGGCGCGAAACATTGAGGAAGGGCAAGTGGGGGACCATTGGGAGCATAATGGGACCAGAGTGGTGTGCGGAAGGCGAGACAAGCGGGGCATCGCTGCGAAGGGCGCAGCCGCTCCTGGCGCGCGCAGCGCGCGCGAAAGTATTCGCCCGGCAGCAGCGCACCAGCGACGAACAGGGGAGTGTGCACTTCACGAGGAAGAGTCCATTTATATGCGCAGATAGCATTGCCGACGGGTTTGCGGCGCGCAGCTGGCAGGGCTATCAGTGCAGCGGCAAGTGCCAGGAGAAATTGCCGAAATCGGCCTTCTCCGTGGACAGTCGCCATGTCGCGCGCGACGAAAAAAATGCGCCCGCGTCACGAACCGTGAAGTAGGACCGCCAGGGGTAAGCGCGAGAGGGGGGGCGAAGCCGATGAAGGGGGAAAACCAAGAAGGATAAGTCTGATGAGGAGGAGGACGAGGAAGGAGGAGGAGGTGGAGGAGGATGGGGAACAGGCGGAGGAGGGTCAACGGAGGAGGAAGAGGAGAAGGAGGAGTGACGATCTGGAGGCCTTTCGGGAGGATGTCCGACACTTCGGACAGCGTGTGTGTCACCCAGACCCTGTGCAGGTAGGTGTCTGGGCCGTGCAGTTTGTCATGGCCGTCGGTCCAAACCGGTTTGGCAGGGGTCAGAATTTCAGGGGTGTTTCGCGGGGTCTTTTCGGAGCGCTCTGGAGGCGGGGGTGATGTCAGATGCTGGAGGGATACTAGGTCAGTGCATTGTCCGTGGCTGACTCTCGAAGTTTTCGCCGTGCAGGCCAAGGGAGATACGTGCGAACGCCCGCGTTCATAGACGGCGGGCGTCGGTCCAAAAACCGGGCGAGTGGGTCTCGAATGGCAGGCGGCGCATCCCGCCACCGAGGTTGGTATGCGGGTGTGCGGCCACGCGGATGGTTGATGGGTTTTGTGGGAGGCCAGACGGCCAGACGGGGTCGTTTTGCAGGTAGTTTTGGGACCTCTTGTGGGCTGCCTGGGAGCTTCTTGGAGGCCTTTGAGGTTCTCTGGGGGTCCCTCAGGGCCTCTTGGGGTGTTCTTGGGGCAGGCTGAGGCGTCTTGGGGCCGAAGGCTCAAAATGGTGCCCTCAGGATTCCCACTTGGGGCCGCCTGGGGGCCGTCCTGGGCTGTCTTGGGGGCTTTGTGGGCTGTTTTTGTACCCTCCTCGACCCCTCTTGGGAGCCCCTTCGGCCGTCCGGGGGCGATATTGGGCCGTCCGGGGGCGATGTTGAAGGTTTCGTTGCCCGTCTTGGGCGTCGTGGAAGCCGAAAAGCGAGTGTGCAAAATTATATGCGTATATGGGAGTGCCCGCGCCCCGGGCCCCGGGCCGGACCCCCCCTCTGTACATAGGTATTGGCCCCGTCCCGGGACGCCCCTCCAGCGGCCCCCGCGCATTCCAGTCCGCCCAAGAAAGCTCCAACAGCGCCGAGAGAACTCCAGGATCGCTTCAAGACCGCCAACAATCGCTTCCAGACGGGCCAGGATCCACCGAAGGCCCCAGTGGCAGGGTCCGCATGGCGGCCCTGCGCCATTTTGGCGCACCCCTCGCATGGTTCGTGGCCCCACAGGGAACTCCACCGAAGGCCCCACTGGCAGGGTTCGCATGGCGGCCCCGCGCCATTTTGGCGCATCTCACACGAACCGTGTGACACACAGTTCGTGGCCCCAAAGGGAGCTCCACCGAGGGCTCAATGGGAGGGTTCGCGTGGCGGCCCCGCCCCATCGTGGCGCACCCGTCACACTGTTCATGGCCCCGTGGGGAACTCCACCGAAGGCCCCAGTGGCAGGGTTCGCATGGCGGCCCCGCGCAATTTGGGCGCACCCCTTACACGGTTCGTGGCCCCACAGGGAGCTCCACCGAAAGCCCCAGTGGCAGGGTTCGCATGGCGGCCCCGCCTCATTTTGGCGCACCCGTCACACGGTTCGTGGCCCCACAAGGAGCTCCACCGAAAACCCTAGTTGCAGGGCTCGCATGGCGGCCCAGCTTCATTGTGGCGCATCCCTCAAAAGTTTCGTGGCTCCATAGGGAATTCCACCGAAGGCCCCAGTGGCAAGGTTCGCATGGAGGCCCCGCCCCACTTTTACGCACCCCTCACACGGTTCGTGGCCCCACAGGGAACTCCACCAAAGGCCTGGGTTGCAGGGTTTGCGTGGCAGCCCCCCCCATTTTGGCGCACCCCGCACACGGTTCGTGGCCCCACAGGGAGCCCCACCGAAAGCCCCAGTGGCAGGGCTCGCATGGCGGCCCCGCCCCATTTTGGCGCACCCCTGCGGTTCTCACACTTACACATGGTTGGGTCTTTCGCAAGGATAATTCAACTCGTGTGTTTCTACCAGGGCTCGTTTCTTTTTTATAAAAGGGAAAGTGAGTTATCACCGAATTTTGCCCCTGGCCACCCGGTTTACAACAACAGCGGCTCCGGCTTGATATTTCCTGACAGTGTATTCCCAAATCGCGCTCTCGGGCGGGACCCCATCACAACTTATACAGGAATCGCGCTCGCGCGTGGGACCTCCTCGCAATGTATTCAGACGCCGCGCCCTCGACACTCCTGAATCATGCTCTCGCCCTGGATTTCTTCACGATCTATTGGAGGAATCGCGCTATCGCTCGAGTCTTCCCCGTGATTCATGCAGGACCCACGCTTCAGTAACCTGCCTGCTCGATCTGGTCACCTGGGCCCGCTTTCCCGACCTGCCCGCTATGGGTCTGCCCACCCGATCTGCCCGTCTGGTTTTTGTTCCACTTGTTTTCTGCTCCTTGCTCCGTTCCTGCTAATTTCTGTCGTGCTCCATCCTCCTCACTCCCCCTTGTCCTTTCCTTCCATTCGTCCTCCCCTCCCTTGCCTTAGGGCCTACACGAAATACACGTTGCAGTTAAGAAAGATATTCCCATAAAGGGGGTACGATCGAAGACGAAGGGGGCGGGTATCGAGGGTATCATAGAGCATTCGGGTGACATGATTGAGTTCGTTTCTGAAGAATACTTATAGTTGATTCCCCCTTCTGGTAACATATGTGTGTTTTAATTGAAGTGCCCCTCCTGGGGCTCACACGCTTTTTTATCAGGGGTCTTCCTGCTCAAACTGCGCTTCTGGCTTCCGAGCTACAAGAACAACGGCTCCCGCCGAATACTTCTTCGCAACGTATTGAAGAATCGCGCTCTCGCGTGGGACTTCCTCGCAATTTACTCAAAAGGATGCGCCCTCGGCGGTCAGGAATCACGCTCTCGCATTGGGCTTTCTCACGATTTTTCTTTGGAGTCGCGCTATCGCTCGAGTCTTCCTCGTGATTCATGCAGGACCCACGCTTCAGCAACCTGCCTGCTCGATCTGGTCACCTGGGCCCGCTTTCCCGACCTGCCCGCTATGGGTCTGCCCACCCGATCTGCCCGTCTGGTTTTTTGTTCCACTTGTTTTCTGCTCCTTGCTCCCTTCCTGCTAACTTCTCTCGTGCTCCATCCTTCTCCGTCCGTCCCCTTTCCACCCGTACTCTCTTCTCCTTGTTTTAGGGGTTGCATTAAATGCACGTGGCAGGTAAGGAAGATATACCCCCAGGGGGTACGATCGAAGACGACGAGGGCGGTGCCGAAGGTTTGGGATACACGTATTGATTGGCACGTGAGCCAATACGAGCGAACAGTCTTACAATGATTGTTGTTATCGTTGCTTTTGGTGTTGTCGTTGTCGTTGTCGTTTTTTTAGTTGTTGATGCGCTGTTGTTGTTGATGGTGACGACGACGAGACATCGATGAGGATGACTATGATGATGGCGATGCTGATGCTGTTGCCGATGATGATCTTGATGATTATATGACGACGTTGGTAGTGATTCTAATGATCAGGAGGATTATGATGGTGCTGCTGCTGATGATGATGATGATGATGATCCTACGACTGGTCATGACTTTGCTGACGATGATGCAGATGACCCTGATGAGGATGCTTACGATGCTTACGACGACGATGATGATGATAATGTTGCTGCTGCTGCTGCTGATGATGATGATGATGATGATGATGTTGATGACACTGATGATGATGATGCTGATGATGATGATGATCATGAGGAGGATGATGACGATGACGATGCTGATGATGCTGTAGATGATGCTGATGGTGATGCTAATGATGATGCTGCTGCTGATGATGCTGCCGATGATGATGATGATGATGATGTCGATGCTGCTGCTGATGATGATGATGGTGATGATGATGATGATGACGATGACGATGACGATGATGATGATGCTGCTGATGATGCTGATGATGCTGATGATGCTGATGCTGATGATGATGATGATGCTCATGATGATGATGATGATGATGATGATGATGATGATGATGATGATTACGATGCAGCTGACGCAGATGATGTCGCTGATGGCGATCGTGACGATTCTGATGCTGATGCTGATGCTGAGGATGATGATGATGATGATGATGATGATGATGATGATGATGATGCTGATGATGATGATGATGATGGCTATGGTTGATGAGTAGTGTTTGTGATGAGGACGCTTAGGTGGAGCAAAAGGATAGGAGCAAAGGAAGAACAGGAAGGAAGGCCAATAAACAACAAGAGGCAGGGGTTGTTGGTGTGCAGTGTGTTGTGAGGATAAACGTGTTGACCGGCCAGGCACGATCAAGTCTTTCGATCAGGACAAGGGCGTCGGCCTTATCGAGTGCGAAGAGCTGCAGGTTATCTACGGTTGCGACACAACCCTGGATAAGAAACAGGATTGCTGGATGGGACATACAATTCGGGAGGAGGAGTGCAAGCAAAACGCAATGGATCTTTGTTCATTGATTGCTGAGGGGGGTAGATGGAGGAGATGGGGGAAGCAGGGAAAAAGGAGGAAGATGGTGAGGAGGAAAAGGAGGAGGAGGAGGAGGAGGAGGAGGAGGAGCCAGAGGAGGAGCCATAGGAGGAGGAGGAGGAGGAGGAGGAGGAGGAGGAGGAGGAGGAGAGAGGAGGAGCAGGAGGAGGAGGAGGAGTCAGAGGAGTCAGAGGAGTCAGCGGAGTCAGAGGAGTCAGAGGAGTCAGAGGAGTCAGAGGAGCCAGAGGAGCCAGAGGAGTCACAGGAATCAGAGGAGTCAGAGTCAGAGTCAGAGTCAGAGTCAGAGTCAGAGTCAGAGTCAGAGGAGGAGGAGGAGGAGGAGGAGGAGGAGGAGGAGGAGGAAGTTGTATCGGCTGCCAGCTGCGTCTCGCTCCGTTTGAGCATCCACTCAAGCTGCCAGCCGCCTCTGACGCCAACGGTGTTTTCCCCTGCCTAGGCTTGACGGAGGAGGAGGATGAGGAGGAGGAGGAGGATGAGGAGGAGGGCCCCAATGTCTCGGCAAAGAAAGAAGGAAGCGGAGGAGGAAGCGGAGGAGGAGGAGGAGGAGGAGGAGGAGGAGGAGGAGGAGGAGGAGGAGGAGGAGGAGGAAGAGGGTGCTCATTTCATTGTTTTCTCGGGTACCTCTGACACTACAGTCGCCCTGGGGCGGTGCCCCCCCGATGTTCCTCCCGCGAGCCTCTCCTGTGGACACTCCCGTGCGCGCCCGCTCGCCTGCGGCCCGAATCGTGCGACCAGCGCAGCTGCCAGAAAGCTCACTTCAAGAATGCCCGCTCACGTTGGCGACCCTGGAGGCGCTGGCCCCGAGGCGCTCCTCCGCGACAGCAGGGCCAGCCACCCCGCGCCCTCCCGCGGCCCCTCGTCGCCCCGCCGCGCCTGGCGCTGCGGGGCGCCGGCCGCGTCCTCGTTGGGCGCCGCCGCCTCGCCGCCGTCGTCGACGCCGCCAGCGTCGTCGACGACGTGGCAGCCATCGCGTGGCCGCCATTGTTGCCAGGCAGCACATCCGAGCGTGCCCGCTCGCCTGAGGCGCACCTCGTGTCGCCAGCGTTGTTGTCAAGAGGCCTGCCAGCTCCATCCAAGCGTTGCCTCGGACGGCCGGCGCACATCGCGTCGCCAGCGTTGGTGCCAGGAAGCTTGTCCAGATGCTCTCTCCAAGCGTGCACGCCCTCTTGCGGCGCACATGGCGCTGCCAGCGTTGTTGCCAGTAGTCATGGCGACAGGCCCACTCCAACCGTGTCTGCTCGCGGCCGGCAGCCATCTCGTTGCCAATGTCGATCCCAGCATGCAGGCCAGGAGGCTCGCTCCAAGCGTGCCCGCTCACTTGTGGCGCACATCGTGTCGCCAGCGCTGTTGCCAGGAAGCTTGCCAGGATGCTCTCTCCGAGCGTGCCCGCTCACTCCCAGCAGCCATGGGGTTGCCAGTATTGCAGCCAGGGTGCACGTTCTTGCGGCGCACGTCGCGCCGCCAACGCTGCTGCCAAGAAGCTTACTCCAAGCGTGCCCGCTCGCTCCCGTGCGCCACCGCGTTTCCAGCGTTGTTGCCATGACGCTCACCCAAGCGTGCCAACACACATGCGAGCCAGGCGCATCGCGTGGCTAGCGTTGCTGCCAGGACGCTCACTCCGGACGTGTCAGCTCGCTTGAAGTGCACATCGAGTAACCAGCGCAGCTGCAAGAAGCTCACTCCAGGTGCGCCCGTCCGCGGGCAAGGCGCATTGCGAAAACCGATTCCAGCGGCTTGTGTTCTTGAATTTCATGGCTCCCTGGCCCGCCTGCCCACCTTTGGCTCCCAGCCCGCCTGGAACGCACATGGGCGGGAAACAGCCTCCCAACGGCTTGCCAGGGCGAAGTCGCGTCTCCCGAGTGCACCTGCCCACTTCTGCCCCACAGCCCGCTTGGCCAGCGCATGGGCGAAGACAGGCCCCAGGGGTTCGCTCTCTTCAGCTACGGCTCCCGTGCCCGCCTGCCCTGCCCGTGTTTTGGGCTGCCAGCCCGCCTGGCCAGTGCACGGGCGAAAACAGGCACTTGCGCCTTCTTCTGTTCATTTGCTCGGTTCCCGAGCGCATCTGCCCTGCCCACTCCCGGCCCCGCTCGCCCGCCTGGCCGACGCGTAGCGCACGCGCAAGACCAGGTCCCAGTTCCCAGCGGTTCGGTTTCTTCGATTTCGGGGGCAACGATCGGGGGGGATAGGCTTAGGGGGATGCTTCGACCCCCAATCGCCCATTGATCACCGACAGGGGCCCGATAGCCCTACCCCGCCCAGCAACGTTCGGATTCGCTATCGGGGCCCTATCGCAGATCTATCGGCGACATATCGTCGATTCCAGGTCGATTTTTCCCCCCACTCCCAGACATGCGACGTTTTGATTTTTGTCAGTGCGGCGCCCCCAGAAGTCCCGACCCTGTCCCCAAGGACAAGTTTTTCATCCAGAGTTGTTTTCCCAACCATCATGTGGTGTTGGGTCCTCGTTTTGAAGAGACAGCGCCCCGCGTTCCTTCCTCCTCCCGCTGCCCCCCCTCCCTCTCCCCATCATCAGCATCATCGTCACTATCATCACCATCTCCCATCATCCATCAGCATCATCATCTGCAGCATTATCCTCCTTCACATCCACATCCACATCCTCATCCTCATCCTCATCCTCATCCTCCTCCTCCTCCTCCTCCTCCTCCTCATCATCATCATCATCAGCATCATCATCATCATCATCATCATCATCATCATCATCATCATCATCATCATCATCATCATCATCATCATCATCATTACCATCATCATCATCATCGTCGTCATCATCGTCGTCGTCGTCGTCATCCTCGTCATCCTCATCATCGTCCCCAGCACCCATGTCGGCACACCCCTCTCACGTTTCGTGGCCCCATAGGGAGCTTCTCCTAAGGTCCCAGTGGCGCAGCTCGCATGGCGGCGCCGCCCCATTTTGGCACACTCCTCACACGCTTCGTGGCCCCATAGGGAGCTCATCCTAAGGTCCCAGTGGCGCAGCTCGCATGGCGGCGCCGCCCCATGCTGGCACACCCCTTACATGTTCCGTGGCCCCATAGGGAGCTCCTCCTAAGGTCCCGTTGGCGCAGCTCGCATGGCGGCGCCGCCCCCTGTCGGCATACCCATCACGCGTTTCGTGGCCCCATAGGGAGCTCCTCCTACGGTCCCAGTGGCGCAGCTCGCAGGGCGGCGCCGCCCCACTTTGGCACACCCAACACGCGTTCCGTGGCCCCATAGGGAGCTCCAACTAAGGTCCCAGTGGCGCAGCTCGCATGGCGGCGCCGCCCACGTTTGGCACACCCCTCGCACGTTTCGTGGCCCTATAGCGAGTCCCAACTAAGGTCCCAGTGGCGCAGCTCGCATGGTGGCGCCGCTCCATTCTGGCACGCCCCTCACACGTTTCGTGGCCCCACAGAGAGCCCGTCCTAAGGTCCCAATGGCGCAGCTCGCATGGCGGCGCCGCCCCATTCTGGTACACCCATCATACGTTCCGTGGCCCCATAGGGAGCTCCAACTAAGGTCCCGTGGGCGGAGCTCGCATGGCGGCGCCGCCCAATTTTGGCATACCCCTCATACATTTTGCTTCACCGAGTTCATCCGCGAGGCTTGACCTTAGGAGGGGCCCGCCCGAGCCTCGCCGTTATCGACGGTCTGACTGTTTTGCCTCGCGCCGCGGGCGACCCGCGCGCGTCGTTGGGACCCTCTCGGGGCGACGGGCGCGCGTCGCGGGAACTCCATGCTGCGCTCTGCCCGGCGCCTCGCTCGCCCCCGTCGTCGCCATGCTCAGCGGCCAGAGACTTGCCCACTATCAGCTGGCCTGCGAGCTCTTTCTGCTCCGCGCAGCGGAAGACCCGCGCGCGTCGCTGGGACCCCTTCGGGGCGACCAGCGCGCGTCGCGGAGTCCCCGCGCCCGCAGCCTTGGACATGGTCGCGCACGGGCAAAGAGGGAAAATGAGCTTGGCGAAAGACCCAACCATATGCAGTTGTGGGTACCACAATTGTGAATATCTTCTTCAGGGGCGCTCCCTATGGGGCCAAGAAGCGCTGTGCTGGGTGGGTGAAACGCAGGGAGCAAGGGCCGTGTTGGATGGTGGCGGACGCATGCGGGCGGTGCCAATGGGACCTTCGGTGGAACCTCCAGAGGAGCCACGAAGCGCTGTGCTGGGTGTGTGAAACCCAGGGAGCAAGGGCTGTGCTGGGTGGTGGCGGACGCATGCGGGCGGTGCCACTGGGACCTTCGGTGGGGCCCCCTATGGGGCCATGAAGCGCTGTACTGGGTGGGGGAAACGCAGAGAGCAAGGGCCGTGTTGGGTGGTGGCGGACACACTCGGGCGGTGCCACTGGGACCTTCGGTGGAGCTCCCTATGTGGCCATTAAGCGTTGTATTGGGTGGGTGAAACGAAGGGAGCAATGGCTGTACTGGGTGGTGGCGGACGCATGCGGGCGGTCCCAGTGGGGGCTTCGGTGGAGCTCCCTTATGGGGCCACGAAGCGCTGTACTGGGTGGGTGGAACGCAGGGAGCAAGGGCTGTGCTGGGTGGTGGCGGACGCATGCGGGCGGTCCCAGTGGGGGTTTCGGTGGAGCTCCCTTATGGGGCCACGAAGCGTTGTATTGGGTGGGTGAAACGAAGGGAGCAATGGCTGTACTGGGTGGTGGCGGACGCATGCGGGCGGTGCCAGTGGGATCTTGGGTGGAGCCCCTATGGGGCCACGAAGCGCTGTACAGGGTGGGTGGAACGCAGGGAGCAAGGGCTGTGCTGGGTGGTGGCGGACGCATGCGGGCGGTCCCAGTGGGGGTTTCGGTGGAGCCCCCTTATGGGGCCACGAAGCGCTGTATTGGGTGGGTGAAACGAAGGGAGCAATGGCTGTACTGGGTGGTGGCGGACGCATGCGGGCGGTGCCAGTGGGATCTTGGGTGGAGCCCCTATGGGGCCACGAAGCGCTGTACAGGGTGGGTGAAAGGCAAGGAGCAAAGGCTGTGCTGGGTGGTGGCGGACGCATGCGGGCGGTGCCACTGGGACCTTCGGTGGAGCTCCCTTATGGGGCCACGAAGCGCTGAGCAAGGGCTGTGCTGGGTGGTGGCGGACGCATGCGGGCGGTGCCACTGGGACCTTCGGTGGAGCCCCCTCGGGCCACCAAATGCTGTAGTGTGTCTGTGAAACGAAGGGACAAATGGCCGTGTTGGGTGGTGGCGGACGCATGCGGGCGGTGCCACTGGGACCTTCCGTGGGGCTCCCTATGGGGTCATGAAGCGCTGTACTGGGTGGGTGAAACGCAGGGAACGAGGGCTGTGCTGGGTGGTGGCGGACGCATGCGGGCGGTCCCAGTGGGGGCTTCGGTGGAGCTCCCTTATGGGGCCACGAAGCGCTGGTCTGGGTGGGTGAAGCGCATGGAAGAAAAGGAGGGAGGGGATGAGTGGGAGGAGGGGGAAGAGGACAGGAGAAGAGGAACGCGGGGACCGTTTCTTCAAAACGAGGACCCAACACCACAGGATGGTTGGGGGAACAAATGAACCCTCAGGCACCATCCAGAAGCCCCTGGAGGTTTCAGAAACACGAGACCCCAAATGTCAATTTTCGACAGCATTCCCCCCTCTCCAAGTCATAATGCTAAGATCCGCCAAAGTGCTCCCTGGCACGTTGAGGCGCGCTCGAATGCCAAGTGCTGTTTGGTAAGGTTTCTGTGATCTTCTACGCCCCCCCCCCTGGCCGCGTGCTCGTGCATGAATCGCACCCTCTTTACGAAGCTATGTCGGCGCCCAGACACGCCCCTGGCGCTCTCCAGGGCGTCCAAGATGCCCAAGATGGCTTCCAAAACGGACGTGGGAGGCCACCGAAACCGCCCAAATGGCCCAAGGACGCTCCAAGACTGCCAGAAAGCCACAATGAAGCCCCAGAAGCGCTTCAAGAGGACCCCCCAGAGGGCCCCAAGAGGCAACAAACACTGATTTCCAGTGTGTGTTTTTCAATGTGTTTCACGTTATCGCCTTTTCGAGCTTCCGCCGCTCCAAGACGGTTCCATGGGGCCCCGAAGAGCGCCTCAAGCCGCCCCGAGAGGCCCTTAAGACAACCTCAACACGGCCCAAGAGGGCTTCAAAACGGCCCAAGAGGCGCCCAAAACAGCCCAGGAGAGCCCCCAGACAGTCCCAAGAGAGGCCCAAGAGGTGGAACACGGACCGACAATTCGATTCTTCTGCCCAAAGATGCCCCCAGGAACCCCCAAGAAGCCTCCGAAGAGCCCCTAGAGGACCCAAGAGGCCCCCAAGAGGCCCCCAAACAGCCGCCAAGAGGCCTCAACCGTGGCCTCACAGATACTCGCACGATATCCCAACGAACATCCAAGAGGCCTCTGGCGCCCTCTCGAACAATCGCCACCGAGCATGCTGGACTGGCACGGTGGCGGGACTTGCCGCAGGCAGCTGGTTATTAGTCGACTTCTTTTGAATATACGTCCTCCATTATCTTCCCTCCTCCATACCTGCCAGGGCCTATGGGAAACCCCTTGCAAGTAAGCAATTTTTTTTCTCAATCAAAGTGTGCCCCTCGACGCTCGCACCCTGTCTTTGATGACGAGAGCGAGGAGGAGAAGAGAGGACGACAACGACGACGACGACGACGAAAGCGGCGGCGGCGACGACGACAACGACGACGCGAAATGATACTGTCACGTTCGAGCACAGAACACATCGATGTATCAATCGCTTCGCTCATTCCGCCGGCCCATATTGTCGCACCGTTGTGGGCTAGCCGAGTTTTGGGGCCTCTTGGGGGCCGTTTTGGGGCCTCTTGGGGCCTCTTTTGGGCCTCTTGGGCGCCTCTTGGGGCGTCTTGGGGGCCTCTTGGGGGCCTCTTGGGGCCTTTTTGGGGCCTCCTGGGCGCCTTCTGGGGCGGAGGGCTCGATTTTTCAGTTCTCGGTTCCCCTCTTGAGCCCCTCTTGGGCCCGTCTTGGGGCCTCTTGGTCCGTCTTGGGCGGCACTTGGGCCGTCTTGGGGGCCCTCCTGGGCCGTTCCGGGGCCGTCTTGGGAGCCTCGTGGGCCGTCTTGGAGCGGTCTTGGGGGCCTCTTGGGCCGTCTTGGAGCGTCCGGAAGCCGAAAAAGCCAGAACGCAAAAAACATAGAAAAAACAATGAAAATCAACGATTTTGGCCTCTTGGGGCCCTCTTCGGAGGCCTCTTGGAAGGCCCTTGGGGCGTCTTGGAGGCCTCTTGGGCTGTCTTGGGGCCCTGTTGGGCGTCTTCGGGCGATCTTTGGCCGTCTCGGGACCCTCTTGGACCGTCTTGGAGGCTTCTTGGGGACCTCTTGGCCCGTCCTGGGGCCCTGTAACAGAACTCCGGCATCTCTGGCCCGACCTTGCCGGGGACTTGCCGGGACCTTGCCGGGGTACTTTTCGTCCGGGGACCCCCAGGGGCCGCCCCGCGCGCGCGAAGTAGAAATACTGTTCACCAGGTACCGGAGATCTTAGCACGCCCTGGCCCGTTGGGCCAGCGAATATAGCTTGTCGAGTCCGTTCTGGTTCAAGACCACATCCCTGAGGACACCCCATCGCTTAGTAATCCTAGACACCGGGTGGGGCCACGCCACGCGCCGCGGTGGTTCAGATTACTTGCAGCGGATGGCTTCAGCGCAAGTCGATTCAACGGCCACACACATATATATATATATATATATATATATATATATATATTATATATATGTGTATATTTATATAGTTACCCACTACTCGAGCAAACAGGACGAGGATGAGGAGAAGGAAAAGCGGATAGGGGGAGGACACAAACGCAGCACTGGGGAGGAATTCTAGACGCTTCGCGTATCCCCACCATAATAAACTCGTGAAATGGGCTCGGGAGTTTTCCCCGCGGAATGAACCCCACAGACCCGGCTCCAAGGTATTGACCGACTTCAGGGTTGCTGACTTATTCAATCGTGCGAGAGCCCCCCCCGACTGCGGGCTCGCTACTTTGGTCGTGTGGTCTATGTCGCGGCCTGGACGCAGCTCCACGGGCATATTGTCAACAGGTGGTTCGCCACAACCAGCGACGAGCGCAGGTGGGCACAGACAGACGGCGCGGAATGGTCTCTCCTGGGGCACTGTGCATCCTTCACCGAGGCACACCACGTCCTTCGACTCCTGGCCAACGGGCTACCCGGGTCGGCGCGCCGGCGAAACGTGGCAGACAGGATCCCCCACCAATGCAGCTGCGGCAGGCCGGCCAAGAGAGTTTGGCTCACGGCCGGCCAAAAGGATGACGGCCAGGCCTGGTGTGACTCCTGCCTCGGGCCCTGGAGTGGTGAGGCCGCCCTCTGGCCTCTCCTGAGCGACGACGTCCTCCCCGAAGATCTGCGCCCACTCGCTGCAGAGCGAAGAAGGCACCAGGTCAAGATCAGCGTCCCTATTCGGCAGGGACTTTACGGAGCCTGCCCTCTCTGTGGCCTTGGGGAAGCCACCACCGAGCACGTATGGTGCTGGTGCCCCGCGGCTGCCCTTGCCTGGGAAAAAGCTAGAGGCCCGGACCACCCCAGGGACCTTGCTACGGCGATGTGCACTAGGGGGGCAACACCAGAGGCTAGTTTGCCGCCTATTACACCAGACTTCCTTCAGATACTGTGTGAACCTGGACTGCACTCCTATTGGCGCCGACGAAGCGGCCAGGCTCATCGTCCAGGGTATCGCCGTGCCCGACTCCGATCTCCAGGAAGACGACGAGGAAGACGATGACCTGCACGAAGGGCAGCCTCCGGTCGCCCCGGCAGATGAAACCGCGGTCTGGGCCTTCATGCTCGACCCCTGTCAGCTGTGCAATCCCCAAGGGCCACACCTACTGCGTATGCGCGGGGCCGCCGGGCCGCATCTCGGCAGACAAGCACCACGCGCCGGAGGGGAAATCCGGCGCCTCCCTGTCGCAACGAGAGCCACACGAAGTGGAGACAGGCTCGCCGTTCTCCAAACTTGCGACCCCAGGGCGAGTTGGATGCCCCCTGGGGTGGGCTGGTTCCCATGCCCCAGGACAGACAGGGACCCCAGTGCCGTCTGGACCAAAGCTTATTGCAGACTCTGTGACCAGCACACCCTCGTGCTCAGAGCCGGCAAGGATATGGATGCGGGCGAGGAAATCACTGTCGGGGACTCCCCGCTCCCCGCCGCCGACTCTGCCCAATGGCCCTACGAGCTCACGTTCGACGGGGGAGCGCGCCGAATCGGAGGGGGGGACAAAGTCTCTGGTGCGGCTGCCGTCTTTTGGAGACACGACCCGCGCCGCGGCTACCCGCGCGTCGTTGCTGTCGCTGTTGTTGCCCTCCCAAGCTGTGACAACGCACAGACGGCTGAGGCCTCAGGGTGCAGAGCTGGCCTCGCCCTGCTCCCCCACGTCGAAAGCACGCTTCGTGGTGTCAGAGTGGTCGGCGACAACCTAGCGGCCATCCGATACGGGGCCGGCACCGGACGCTATCGACGGCTCCATCTGGCGCAACAAATGGATTTCGCCCTCAGGCAAGCCAGTGAGTCCGGCTGGACCCTTACATGGCAAGCGATGCGACGCCGCCTCAACAAAGCGGCCGACCGCCTCGCGACTTTAGGGGTCTTTTGGGCCGACGCCCTCAGGCACGCCGGTGACCTTGCGGTCACCTCCTGGGTCGTCTGGGATGGTGCCCATCGCCCCCCTCCTCCCCTCTTCCCCGCCGCTGGTGTCGACCTCTGCGACTTGGACCAGGTTGCCCTGTTCGTTGACGCTCTCGAAAATCCCCTTCCCCCTCCTCTCCCCTGATCGCCCCCGCCCCGACACACTAAGGCCCCGACAGTCCGCAGCCTTCAGCTGCCGCACCGACAGCCCGCAGCCTTCAGCTGCCGCCCTGGGACCGACGCGACGCCCTGGGATCATGCTTAAGAACAACCGAGGCCCCATCCGACGGTGGCCTTCCTGTCTGCCGCACAGTGAGGACGGGCCGCCATTCCGTTTGGGCACGCGCGTCTTCCTTGCCCGGTTCTGTCCCTGGATGCGTTGGGTCTACTTCGACGGCGGGTGGCGCCACTGGTGCGAAATCTGCCAAGAGCCCGTGGACGACACACAGCACATCCTAAGTGACAAGCGCTACGAGATGTCGGAAGCGCGTTGCCAAGACGGTTGGCCCGACCCGAACACCTTTGTCACTCCTGGGAATTAGTGGAGCAGTTGCACGGGCGGCTCCTGGGACACAGATCGCTGTGTGTTTATTGAGCGAAAGCCCTGGCTCGGCTGGAGGCCCGTCAAACCCTCGGTTTCCCAAGACGGTGCACGCTCGCTCCCGGGTCTCGTGATCCCAGAAGACGCGCTGCACGCACCCACCACCTGCCCTCTCTGGGGCGACGAGCCAACGTACAACTGCCCTGGAGGTACCAGGCCCGACCCAGAGCAGGCGCGGACGCACCTGATGGACAGACGTGAGGCTACAAGGACGGGCCTCAGACAGCCCGACCCCGGCGGCGAGACCAGGACGCGAGCGAAATCGACCATCGGACCTCCGCCTGCTGCGCCTGGGCAACCTACTGACGCCTCGGTCGGACCTCTACCCCCGCCCCCGCCGCCCCACCCTCCGCCCGCCTGGGGCCCGCCCAACCAGCAGCGAGGGGTGATGCTTTCCGAGGAAGTCGCTGTATCACCAACAAGCCCGTCGGAGAAGCAGCTGGATGATTCGTTGGCTCTGCAGGCGGCTGCCGACGTAGCCAGTCTCTACTCTGCACCGCTGGACCCCCCGCTTTCCAGGGTCCACCCCAAGGCGGCACTTGGGGACCTGCCTGGGGCCGTTCGACTCCCCTCGCAGTGGCCCTACTCTCTCCAGGATCGTGGACAGACGCCACGGAGGATCGCCTGGGTGGAAAGCCAGGCCTCTGTCGAGACGGTGGACAACGGAAAAGACTCCACACGCGAAGACCTGGACAGGAAAGGTAACTGCGCGCTCGGCGTCCGCGTCACTAGGATCGACGCTAACTCAGACCTGGGCGACCCAGACACCTTTCGGCTACGCAACGCGATGGATCTCCCAGAAGGCAAGGAACCTTACTTGCTGGAGTGGCCTTCTAAAGTACAAAGTTGCATCCAGAACCCAGGATGGGGGGCAAGGAAGGCAAGGAACTGTACATTTCCGTCACGGGCCCCACAGTCGACAAGATCGCTGACGTCACGGTCTGGTGGCCCCCCTCCCTGGGAGGTGCCATCCACCCAAGAGGCGCCCAAGCGCTCGGCCTCAGCGCGTCTACCAGGTACCCCTCCGACAGGTGCGTAGTGCTGTGCAACAGTGGGAAGGGAGGACCTTTCCATGAAGACGGGGCCAAGGCGAAGCGGCCCCCAAACGAAGACGCTCCCTGGTATCGAGTAGACGAGGCCCCTTCCGACATCCAGTTCTGGCGCCAGTGCTGGGCTCTTGACCAGATCTACCACCTCCGACAGAAAACCCGCAGACCTGTTCGCCCACCGGCTGTCTCCTCTGACTTTTCTCTTAGCTTTCTTGCGCGCCCCGCGCGCCGATCGACTTGCGGCCAGCGGCCTGAGGCGCACCTGCTCCTTGGGCCTGAGCCTGAGAGCCAGGGCTGCCGTCGCCCCGGGCTTCGACGTTCCCGACGCCGACCGCGCGCAGGCTGTCCGATGCGGCCTTCTACCACAGGCGCCCCCGCTTCCCCTGGGTTTGAAGGCTTTCTCCGACGACGAGATCTCGGACGCGACAGGTTCCGTCTTCCAGAGGGTGCGCCCCGCTCCCAGCCTGGATACCCTCCGCGACAGAGTGGACAAACACAAGCCGAACAGCGACGCGACCAAGGCCCTTCAGGTCACCCTACATCACCGCGCCGTACTGGTGCACGGACCCCCTGGGACAGGCAAGACCACCCTCTCTGTAGCCTGCCTGGACATGTGGGGATGCTGCTTACGCCCGGGGCAGGCAGTTGCGTTGGCCGCCGGTTCCAACGCAGCGGTTGACCAACCAGCCCTGGCGATGTCCGAGGCGCATCGGCAACGACGCCTCGATCCCGACGCGGGGTTTCCTGGGAAGTTCGTGCGCCTGGCAAGGAAGGGGCGTGTCAACGAGGCACTCGTCGACCTGGCACCTGAGGGCCACTACAAGAACGCCCACGGGGAATTCCCGTTCCAGGACGGGGACAAGAGCCAGGACTTCAGGCCCTACAAGGCGAGCCTACTACGAGACGCCAGGGTAATCATGTCCACACACGAGGCGGCCGAGGCCCTCGGACAGAAGGACAGCCCCCACATCGTCCTCCTGGTAATCGACGAGGCTGGGCAGGCCACGGAGCTTCACGCGCTCATGTCTATGGTAAACCTGATCAACAGCGGCGGAGCCCTGGTCCTGGTGGGCGATCCGAACCAGTTGCCCCCTACGGTGCTCTCCAAGCTTGCGAACGACCTGGGACTCTGTGTTAGCATTTTCGACGGGATGTTCCACGCACTCCGCGGCCAAGAGTCGGCCGTGGTCCACCTTTCGATCTGCTACCGCATGCATCCGCAGCTACTTGCCTTTCCGAATGCAGCCTACTACGGCAAGGGCATGACGTCCGGCATCATGGACCCGCTCAGGGACAGGCCCATCGTTGAAGGCATCCCATGGAGAGACATCACACCCTGGGAACCCGGACGACTGACACAGCTGGCTTCCCTCGCCGGTTCCGACGAGAACGACCTCCGCACGACCCTCGAGCAGCTGGACCCTCCGCAAAACGGAGACAAGCACCGCTTCCTGCTGGTCGACACACCCTCCTGGGAAGTGACGTCTAACCTCCAACCAGGCTACGCCAACCTCCCCGAGGCAGCACAGGCCGTGGACATCGTGCGGGCACTTCTGCCCGAGCTCGAGAAAGGCACCTCTGTCAGAATCGTGGTTGGCTACCAGCTTCAGACGGCTATCCTCATGGATGGCTGGCCGCAGGGTCCCCGCCATCTCTCCGGCGTCCTGCGGAACTCTAACGGTGGCAAGAAGGGGAAGTCAGGCAAAGGGAAAGGCGGCGCCGCTCGCGACGGGCAAGACACCCTCGGCCCCGGACCCTCCCCTCAAGGCCACAAGGTGGACGTTCTCCGGTGGGAAACCGTCTTTCGCGAGGACCGCAGCGCCCAGACAGCCATCGGCATTTCTTTCCCTGGACTCAGGTAGGTTGCGGGCGAGCACATGAAGAGTGGGGCGCTCAAGCTCACCACCATAGACTCCAGCCAAGCCGGGGAGGCGGACATCGTAATTGTACTAACTACGAGGAGCAACGGGAGCCACGACTGGGGCTTTGTCGACGACGCCAAACGCCTAAACGTGGCGATCACCAGGGCCAAGCGGAACATCCTGATGTTGGGAGACGGGCGCATGTTCGCCAATGCCACCTGGTCCCAGCTGCGCGTGCTCTCTGCGTACGGGCGCCTGACCCGCCTCTGGGTTCGCTTCGGTGGTTGTGCCTCCGCTGGTCACAGGAGTTCCCTGGTCATCGACGAGAGCTTCGACCCGCTGCCCGCCCTTGCCTCCTGGGTGCCCCCACCTATTGCCTGGGGCTGCGACGCAAAGGGGGGGAGCGGACAAAATGAGCTGGATGCGGCCAAAAAGAAAGCACGTGACGCCGAGGCTAGTGGTTTTGCCGAGCGCTACAACACTCCCCTGGATGATGACTTCGACTGGGACTCCCTGGGGAAGCTAATCTCGGCCGGCCTCAATGACATTCTCTCGACCCCTGCCTTCCACGTGCTCATCCATCTGGTGGCTGGGCTGCACCCGCGCGAGTTCTCACCGGCGGAGACGCCGCGACAACCGGGCAAACTCGACCGCAAGGCTTGGTCGCACTTGGGTTTCCTGTTCGACATGTCCCTGGGGCTAGACGCAACCAGTCTAGTTTACAACATGCTCTGGGCCGCAATGGTGTGGACGCTCGGTCTGGGCACCCCCTGGCATGACGCGAACTGCGCAATCCACGACGACTCCCTTCCACCGGTGCCACACGTCAAAGGGAGACGTGTAACACTCTGTGGGCGGCGCCAGTGTACCCCCAAGGGACTCTTCCGGCAGGTTCCCCAGGCGTGGAGCACTGCTACCAAGGACTGCTGCAGACGCAGGAAGCACCCTGGAATGGCCGGGCTACAGGACATCCTCCGTGGCGCCTCCGACGGCCCTAAACGGGACCAGATCCGTAAGGAGATCGTAGACACCGACGGCCTCCCCATGGAATCCTGCAAGGCCCGGTCGCTCTTGGTCGTCATGATGCTAATGCTCCGCGAGCCGCGCGTGTTCCTGTGGCCCTTCTCCCACGCAGAGCAGACCGGGGACGTCATCGAAGCCATCCTGGGTTTCTGTGTCCCCTGGCAAGAGGCGCGCCCAGGGTTCCGACACGACTTTGCGCGAACCTGGGGCCTCACGTTAGACGACCTAGCCGACCTCCACGGCCGCATCGAGGCTATCCTGCCCCACATCTCCAAGCTCGTGGCGGTGGCGCACCACCACCCGGATGCGCGGGCAGCCGGCTGCCCGCAGACCTGGAGTGAAATGGACAGGCAGGATTTTCAGCTGAAAGCGCCGATGCTCGTCCTCGAGAAGATCGTCCCAGCCGCCACTCTGGCTTCCCTGGGTACGCACCGCTGCTCGGTGTGCGCGCTGCACGTCGCGCTGGCGGGAACCGACGCCTCCCTGGGTGCCGATGATCGGCTTGCGGGGCTCGCATGCATCGGCGGCGGATTCGCCTTATCCAATGCCGACCTCAACGCCCCCTTGCCGTCCACCCCCGCCCCAGGCACCAAGCAGGACCCTCCGCGCATTCCCGACGACAGGCTGGCACCCGAGCAGAAAAACGGCAGGTTCAGGTGCGACAGTTGCGGGAGGGACCAGCTACGCTCCACCGATGGCACGTGGATCTCCGACGACACGCGCCTGATGGTCGCACAGAATAGGCCCCAGGCCTACCTCAACGGCGCAAACATGGGGTGGCACTGCGAGACCTGCTGGATCCGATACCTGGAGGATCAGGGCATTCCAGCACCGACAGGCGCGACAATTGCCGACAAGGTCAAGGAGCACGAACAACAGAGGACGGGTGCCGCTAGCAAGGACAAGGCGGACGCTCTCCCCTCCCTGGGTCACCTCCCGCTTGGCTTTGGATGCAGCCCCCAGGCGGATACGAGATCGCTATCGGACCTCATCATGACGCCGACGGGCATGCAGATCCCTGAGCGTGCCAACACCACCATTCCCATCCTACGGATCCGAGACGAACGGTTTGGCCTCAAAGCTGCCCAGAGCCAAATCTACTCCGCCCGGTGCGGCGCATGCCCCCCGGGGGCTCCGCTCCTCGTCTGGAACACAGGAGCCCCGCCCCTGGGCTGTTTCATATGGAAGCCTGCGGAAGGGGTAGGGGTTCCCGAGCAGGCCAGGCTGCCTCCCATCGACAAGCGAGCCATATCCTGGTGGGAGCGCAGATGGAAGGCCACCTGGTGCTGTCGACGCTGCCTGGTCCCGGTATGGAATACCGGTCCTGCTACCCTGGACCACATCCTGGATCGGGACTTTAGAGCGCTGTACCCAGCCGAGGCCCCTGTCCTCCCGACGCTCAGCAGCCAGATCGGAGCTGAGGTACCAGTGGACATATTCAAGTCTCTCCCGTGGCTAGGCGCGGACGCCAAGGCCCAGGATCGCTTCGCCAAGGCTGGAGCGACAAACTTCCCTGGGTCTAGCGCCGCGGGTGGTGCTGCCTCCGCGGCTGAGCGAACTCCCAGGTCCCTAGCACAGCGCCAGAGCTGCCAGTCCTGCAGGGCCCGCTCCTGGACAGCAGGGACGTCAACAACCCCACGCTTAGCCCAAACGACCCCAGGGGCGGACCAGGCAGCGGAGGCCTGTCCGCACAGCGACTCCTGGTGACCTACCTCCGTGACTTCCACCTTGGGCTGGACTACACCTGGAGACAGTTCTGTCTCACCAACCGCGACAGCAGCATCCCAGAGCCTAGGAGTGACGAAGCCTCCTGGCCGGGCGGACTTCTGACTGATTTCCTCAGGACGGCGTGCGGCGAATGCATCCCTGAGGATTGTGTCCCGCTCAACCAGCGCTGGGAGGGTAAACGGCTGGCCGCGGCGCGAGTCGTCGCCCACCTCACCAACGGCGAGAAGCATAAGGCAGTCCTGGGAGAGGCACGCCTCGATCCTAGCCCCGGCGAGTGGCCTCAGTCCCATCAGACACGAAATGGGCACACTGACGAGTTTCCTACTCAGCCTCAGCGCCGATGCCCTCGCCTCGACGACCATCACTTCCATGGCCGAGTCACGCGTGCAGACCATGAGTGAGGACAGGCCTGGCACCCCCACGGCGGCCGACGCAGACAAGTCCCTGGGTACGAGAGACGACGACTCGCGTCTGGGTCTCCCGGACCCGCCCGACCACACTGTCAAGGACGAGAGCGGTGAAGACGTGATCCCTCCTACGGAGAAGGTGGGGTCGCCCGACTTTGGAGAACCCCGCGAGTCCCCTCCTCCTGTATCCTGCTCGGACTCTGCCACGGAGGTCGACGACAACGGCCCAGGCGACAAGGCGCCTCAGCGGAGCCCAACGGCAGACAGCTCGGAACCCAGCTCCGAACGTCACCCGATTGCTGCCGGGGGTGGCCTGGGCAACACCGACCAAAACGCCAGTCTAGCCAGGGGATCTGAGGATGATGAGAGCGCCCGCGACAGGGGCGACGTGCGGACCCGTCGTCCCCCACTGCGTAACCCACAGGTCCCTGGACATAGACCTACCTGCCCTCGTTCAACGGAGCGCCACACGCTCAACCTGTTGACCGACTCACACGGGGGCCCCATGTACAAGGTCTGGCTGGGCACTGTGGACTTGGAGCGTCACGACGAGCCACCCGCCAAGCGCTTCGCCAGGTACCAGTCGGAGCTGGGTGCAGTATTCTGCGCGCTGTGGACCGCCTACACGCAGCGCATTTGGCTCCCTGGATCCAGGGAGCCCAAATCAGACCCGAGACTGCACTCGAAAGCGACCATCAACAAGTTTCTCGACGACTGGAAGGGCTGCGGGTACAACGCCTACCTGATGGACACGAGGTACTGCTACCGCATTGATTGGGGCAAACTGCGGGCCGATTACCTGCGTCACACCCGACCCGACGGCAAGGGCAAAGGCAACCTCCAGCAGAGCAGCTGGCGAGACCGTGCGGCGAGCTCCTGGGGCACCTGGGGCACCTGGCAGAGCGACTGGGGTGACGGCTGGCACGACGACCGTTAGCAGACGGGAGGCAATTGCGGTGGCGGCAGACCTGGCGAGCGAGGCGAAAAGAGGCACCGATGGGGAGACTGAGCTCACTTCCCATGCATCCAGCACCTAGACAACCCGAAATGTCAATCCTTTTACACACTATGTGCGGCCTTCAGCTGCCTTGCCTTCTCTCTCAACCGTGTGACAGCCTCGCTGCCCCCTTCCCTGGTCCACGCACTTCCTGCCTTTGGACCCAAGTGTGTCGACCAGCAATACCATCGGCTTCGCTGCGCGGGGGGGCGTAGCGCGCAGACCCTAGCTGGCCCCTGGCCCCGCTGTAGTGGTTCTCACCTGTGGCCCGAATTGTCCTGTGCTCGGCTATGCTGCTTTAGGACCGACCGTGGCCCACTCCCGAGACGTGCTTGAACCCTGGGATTCCCCATCAGACAGCGGCCTTCAGCCGCTCCTTGGACTACAGACCCAGCTTGCGGCATCCTGCCGCCCCTCCTGGTACGCGCACTTCCTGTCTTTGGACCCAAGTGTGTGTGCCAGCAATACCGTCCACATTGCAATCTCGTGTTGCGCGTGGCCATAGTGGCCCCTGGCCCCACTGTGGCTGTTCTCACCCTGCCAGGCCCCGCCTGTCGCGCAGCTCTGGGGCCGACGACCTGGCGGTTTTCGCCCCGTCCCCAGATCTGCGCTCAACTCCCTGGGCTCTTCAAGTTACTACGGCCTTCAGCCGTGCATCTCTATTTCTCCTGGGAGCGACGCGGGATTCGGAGGCGCAGGCGGTTCATCGTCGGTGGTCGCCCCGCCGAGTTTGCGGAATGCCCGCCTGGTCCGCCTGCGCTCTACACCGACTGGGCCGATGACGTGACCCTGATCAGCGCCGCCCACCGTGGCTTGCGTTACCATTCTGTGGGCTGCGCTGCACGGTCTTGGAGTCTGACGGGCACTCGGTCCTTCTTCGTCGCTCTCACGCGCACTCAGTTGTGCGATTCTCCCTGGGACTCTGTGACCGTGAGGGACTTGCTGTCTTGGGTATACGACAGTTGCTGTCCTTCGAGCGCTTCCCCGACTCGCCTGCGTGGGTCGCTTGGCGCTGATGTCACTTAGTCGTTTGGTGCACGCCCACCTTCGAGTGACCTTGTGTTCTCACAGGGTGGTTACTTGTGTACCCCTGCTGCGTCTATACCAGACCGCTGGTCTTCTGCGCGCAGGTGCATCTCTCAGCAGTGGGTCGGCGTTTGCCTTTGCCGGTTCGGCCTCAGGCTCACCCCATCTGCCGCGGATGCGTTTTCTGAAGCTGCGACGGTTCGCTGGCGCTGTCAGAATCCCCTTCCTTGCTGGACGACGTCAACCAGTTTCGGTTTGCTCATGCCCGTCAGACTCCCTGGACTGACTTTCTCGCACGGAGTTCGGTTCCCACCGCCACGCGGTTGTCTCGGCACGACCACGACTGGGTACGCACTGCGCGCCATTTTGGCCGCGCCTGGCTTGCTCCTGGGTGACTGACCCCTCAGACTCCCTGGGTTGCAGCTTGCACGTCCGCCTCAGGTGACTGACCCCCCAGACTCCCTGGGCTTGCACGACCGTCTGGCCTCTCAGACGCCCTGGGTGCTGCCCCCCCCCCCGCCGCCTGATCCGCGGCTTCCGCGCGCGCCCGGGAATTTAGTCGCGGCCGCAGCCCGACCGTGACTGCTCGCCGCCGGCGCTTCCGCCTGCGGTTGTAAAAAAAATATCCCCACCACCTGGACACGCCCTCTGGACTTTTCCTTGCGGGCCGCCGAACAAAAAAATATCCCCACCAGCTTCCGTGGGTGCTCGCGCTTCTGCATATCGCACTCAACTCGTTTCGTGGCAGTCGGTCCACCTGGCTCTGGCCACCCTGGTACTCTTGCAGTCCCTTGGGTGCTCACGCCTCTGCATACAATTCACTCGCAGCTTGCAGACCCTGGCGGTCGGCCACCCTGGCAGTCAGCACTTCTTTGCAGCTCGTTGCATGCGTGCACCCAGTGCAGCTTCCCTGGCAGCCGCAGCCAGCCGTCCTCCACTCGCCGGCGTGCCCGCCGAGGTGCCGCGTGAGGCTCCGGCTCCGGCCCACCGCTTTAGGTTAATTCGTCTTTGCGCGGCCCGCTTTGACTGGACTCGCCGCTGGCGCTCTCGCCTGCGGCCGCTGACTGAAAAATATCCCCACCAGCCCATCCAGAAACGACGCCCAGGCGAGGGGATGTTCGGCGTCTTGAGTGCCTCGGGGGGGCCTCTTTGGGCCGCTTGGGATCCTCTTGGGGGCCTCCTGTGGACCTCTTGGGGCCTCTTTGGGCCATCTTGGGGCCTCTTGGGGTCTCCTGGCGCTTCTTGGGGCCATCTTGGAGGACATCGATCAAAGAAGAGGGGAGCTTCAATTAGGGTTGCCGCCTCAGGAGGCCAAAATGGGGCCAAAACCAGAGTAAAACCAATGATGTTGGCTTCCTCGCTGAGGCCGTTTTGGACGCCGTGACACCTCCCCGCCCCTCCCGTCCAGGTCCACGGGGAGGGGGTAGGGGGAGGGGTAAACCCCTCCCCGAAGGGGAAGAGGGAAGGGTGGAAGAAGATACGCCCTTAACCACCGACGCCCAGAGGGCTGGTGGGATTTGAGGGAGAGAAAGAGAACCGTGCGCTCGCCCTCCCGCTTGTATCCGCACCCTCCCTGGTGCGGAGGAGCGGCCTATTCGTCCCCCTGAGTCTCATCCTTTCCTTATCATCACCACCATCATCATCGTATTTATGTGTCCTCGTGGTCTTCGTCATCATCATCATCGTCATCATCAGCATCATCATCAGCATCATCATCATCCTCATCATCCTACTTAACCCCCCTCATCCTGATCCGAACTGCCTGGAGATCTCCGGGAGCCTCCGTCCACAGAGGCCATCTGTGATGCTCCCAATAGGGTGCGATCGGCGCGAGGGGCGTCCCGAAATCGGCACAGCGCCGCCATGTGAACCCTGCCGCTGGGGCCTTCGATGGAGATCCCTATGGGGCCACGAAGCGTGCGAGGGGTGTGCAGAAATGGAGCGGTACCGACATGCGGAACCTGCCGCTGTGGTCTTCGGTGGTGCCGCCTCAGACCACGGAGCGTGCGAGGGGTGCACCAAAATGTGGGGTGGAACCGCATGCGAATGCAGCCACTGGGGCCTTCCGTGGAGCTCCCTGTGGGGCCACGAAACGTGTGAGGGGTGTGCCAAAATGGGGAGTGGAACCGATTGCGAACGCAGCCACTGGGGCCACGAAGCGTGTGAGGGGTGTGCTGAAATGAAGCGGCGCCGCCATGCGAACTGCACCACTGGGATCTTAGGTGCAGCTCCCTGAGGGGCGACGAAACGTGTGAGGGGTGTGCCAAAGTGGGGCGGCGCCGCCATGCGAACTGCGCCACTGGGGCCTTAGATGGAGTTCCCTATGGGGCCACAAAACGTGTGAGGGGTGTGCCGAAATGGGGCGGCGCCGCCATGCGAACTGCCCCACTGGGACCTTCGATGGAGCTCCCTATGGGGCCACGAAACGTGTGAGGAGTGTGCCAAAATGGGGCGGCGGCGCTATGCGAACTGCACCACTGGGACCTTTGGTGAAGCTCCCTGAGGGGCCAAGAAACGTGTGAGGGGTGTGCCAAAGTGGGGCGGCGCCGCCATGCGAACTGCGCCACTGGGGCCTTAGATTGAGCTCCCTATGGGGCCACGAAACAAACGTGTGAGGTGCGTGCCAAAATGGGGCGGCGCCGCCATGCGAACTGCGCCACTGGGACCTTAGGTGGAGCTTCCCGTGGGGCCACGACACGTGTGAGGGGTGTGCCATGCGAACTGCGCCACTAGGACCTAGATGGAGCTCCCTATGGGGCCACGAAGCGTGTGAGGGGTGTGCCGAAATGGGGCGGCGGCGCCATGCGAACTGCGCCAATGGGACCTTAGATGGAGCTCCCTATGGGGCCACGAAACGTGTGAGGGGTGTGCCGAAGCTGATGCCGAAGCTGATGGCGATGATGGTGACGATGTTGAGGACGATGATGATGACTACGATCACGATCACGATCGAAGATGACGATGACGATGACGATGATGATGACGACGGCGATGATGATGCTGCTGCTGATGATGACGATGATGATGATGATGATGATGATGATGATGATGATGATGATGATGATGATGATGATGATGATGATGATGATGCTGATGCTGATGCTGATGCTGATGCTGATGATGATGATGATGCTGATGCTGATGCTGATGCTGATGCCGATGCTGCTGCTGCTGCTGCTGCTGCTGATGATGATGATGATGATGATGATGATGATGATGATGCTGGGAGGAGGGAGGAGGGGGGTGAGGAGAGGAGGAGTGAGACGCGGGGCCCTGTCGCTTCAAAACGAGGACCCAACACCACATGATGGTCGGGAAAACAGACGGGGAGCAAGCGGGCGCGATCCTCGTGAGGCACGTGCCGACGTGGGTGTCGACATTTATGCACGTAGACTCCCGCGCGCGCAGACTCATTCACAATCAGTCTCACTCGCGCTCACATTCGCCCGCTTCCAGTCCCTCGCACGCAGACCTATCGTCTTCGTTCGCGTTGTGTGCCCCGCCACGCATTTCGGCACGCCCCTCGCACGGTCCGTGGCCCCGTAGGGGGCGCGGGCGAAGATGATAGTCAGAATTGCGGTATTCACATCTGCATATGGTTGGGTCCTTCGCCAGGATAATTTTGACGGTCCCGGGGCCCGGCGAGGGCCCCCAGGGGCCGGAAACAACGAAAACGCTTCCGTCCAGACTTTTGTTACGACGCGATCGCGTCTGGGCTATGCCAGTCCCCTCCGTTTTCGTCGCCCCTCACGATGGCGGCTCCCGTGCCTTCTGGCACTGTCTGGCCTGCGTGCCATTCCGGGTTCCTGGAGGGGCTCCGGCCTTCTTGGCGGCTCCTCGGGGCCAGGTCGGCGGACTTGCATTCGAGGAGGAGGAGGAGGAGGAGGAGGAGGAGGAGGAGGAGGAGGAGGAGGAGGAGAGGAAAACACCTTCCTTCCTTCGTCAGCGTTCCTCATGGCCGCACGGTGGTTGCATAAGCAAAGCCAAGCCTCAGCGGGTTCGTTTTTTAAGTTTTGTGGTGCCCTTGCCCACCTCTAGCGCTCGCGTCTCCTGAACGGCGGTGGTGGATGACCTCGTGGCGGGAATCGACGGAGAAGCCTCTGGGAGGTCCACCGGTGGTAAGTCGCATTCGAGATTACAGGCGAGGGCGTCGTCGGTCAGGTTGTCGAAAGGGTTAAGGAAGTCTTGATCAGAAGCGTTCGAACGATGAAGTTCAGGTGCTGCTGGTGTCGGTGCTGGAGTCGGAATATGGGAGCCCGAGCCTGGGCGGTCCTCTTGATCTTCTGTTGATGCACGTGTGTCGTCAACGCCGTAGCCGATGCCAAACTTCGGCTTCTTCTGACGAGAGAGATGGTTCGGCTCCAGTACGACTCAGTACGATAAGTGCAAGCTCGGCAGGAACTCTCCAGGAGGATCCGCATCGCCGTCCGCGTGCTTTGCGAAGTTTCCAAACCATTTGTGAATCAGAGTTTCTTCGGTCCGCTCAATGCTGGAACTTCTCATTATGATTGTCGCCTCTTCATCCAGAAATTCGCAATCATCTCATTCAAATCAGGAATGTGCGTCACCTCCATGCCACCATCTGCGCCTTTGCAAGTCACGTGTGTGCTAAGCTCTGCCACAGTAGGTCGATCTGATGATCTAGTGTTGCAGCGTCGGTTCTTCACTCCAGTAAAACGGCCTGATAAGAGTCGAACTGGCTTCTGGATGTCTGCTTGCTAGCCAGCAGCTCGAGCTTCGCGGAGTTCATGATGTGCCCGTTCTCGAAGGAGGGCACGACGTCGGCGTGTCCATCGCCTGAGTTGATGAGAGAGAGAGAGAGAGAGAGAGAGACAGAGAGAGAGGGAGACGGCGAATATTCTGTAAGCATTCCACATGAGTGTCATCGTAGCTCTCGTGATGCCCATATTGTAAAGAAACATTCAGCGGCCTCAAGTCGATGCTCACGTCACCGTCGAATCAGTTGTAGTCGTTCCTGTGATAATCATCTCTCGACGGTGTCTGCTGGGCGATCAGGCACGGCGAAATTGCGTAGACTAACTGTCTTGACGATCTCAGCCCATCCGTCATAGTAGAGATCCATGTGTTGGTCGTGTTCAGTACAATCTGCAAAGAAAGAGGCTTGTGCCAGCACCTCGCGTTCAAGCTCCTGGTGAAACGCTTCCCTGTATGTGCCAGTTTGAAGAGCAGCGGCCAGCCTGTTGTTTTCCCATCGGGGTCGGAGCGTCTTCGGGAGCAACACTGGGGACTCATGGCTCATCTCTGGGACGACTGGTACATGATCCCGGGCCCAAGAGTTGGAGGGCCCGTCCTGCTCTCCAAGCAACTCTAGAGTGTTTCGCTCCTGGGCCCACGCCAGAGGGAATGGCGAAAATGTCCAACCTAGATTTATCCTTGAGCTCCGTAAGATCGATCAGCATATTCGATAATATTTCTCCAGAGGGTCCGTTTTTAGGATGAAAGTCCCCCCTGTTCCTATCTTCTCCTTCCGTGACGC
>CAUYUJ010000398.1:44263-66004 GCA_963575745.1 Prorocentrum cordatum
GACTTGTATGTTTAGCAGTAGTCGTGGTAGTAGTGCCAGCATGAGAACCTGTATCAGGAATCATGGCAGTCGTATGCTACTAGTACTTCTTCACTACCAGTCTGAGTGTTAGTAGGTGCAGCGGTATCACGATCTTGAGTGATCATATCGTATCAGTAGTGTTAGTAGTGGCAGGAGCCTCTGAGGGATCTCTCTGTGGAATGTCGCTGAGGGTCCTTTCTGAATGATGCTCCAAGAACCCTTGAAAGATCTATGAAGGATTTCGGGCGTCTCTCTCAATAGTGTGACTTATGAGCGTCTCTTGAGGATGTCGTGATTATGCCTTGGGTATCCTAAGGCTGCTTGGACCGCCCAATAATTTGTGAAGAATGAGCTATTGATTTCCTGAGGGTATCTGAAGTAAGTGTTATCGATATATGATCGAGGTCGGACGGATGTCGGAAGTATTTCTTGTATAGGCCTTAAAGATATTTGACGAATGTCGGAACGATCTCAAAAGGCCCTAATACCGGATATAGATCTCCTATGTGCGAATGACCTCTGACATCTTCTTTGTCTGGTTGGTATTGGTACCAACAGTGGGTGGGATTTCACCAGAATGGTTGCGGTCCGTGCAAGTGGGTTATAAGTTGTCTCATTCCGGCTGCCCCCCTCTCCCAGGGCTGGGGCTTCCCCCCTCACCTTTCCCCCTCGTCCCCTGCTCTCCTCTTCCTCCCTTGCTCACCCCTCCTCTCCTTTCTCCCCTCCACATTGCTGAAGATGAATACGGCTCTCCCTTCTCCCCAGACTCAGTGCGGAAGTTGTCCCGCTCTCCGTGTATTGTGTCTTTGCACATGGCTTTTCTTTTAATCGGATTTTCGGTGTCTCAGAATGGTGCTCCCGCTGCAGCGCTGGCCTCATTTTTGGATCCGCGATTTGCCCCCATCGTCCAGAATGGCGCTTTCGCCCCACAGTGGGCCACTTTTCTGGATCCAAGTTCCTTTTCATCTTTGTCGCGCCCCCCCCATGTCCGCTCCTCCGACTTCCCTGGTCCTCCCCCTCACCCTCCTCCTCCTCCTCCTCCTCTTCCTCTTTCCTCCTCGTCGTCGTCCTCCTCCTCGTTCTCCTCCTCCTCCTCCTCCTCTTTCTCACCGACGTCAATACATATCCTCCTCCTCTTCCTCTTCCTTTTCCTCCGCCTCCTCCTCCTTCTCCTTCCCTTCACAAGCGTCCAGACATATCCTCCTCCTCCTGCTCGTCCTCCTTGTCTTCCTCCTCCTCTTCCCCCCCCCCTCCCCCTCCTCCTCATCCTCCTCCGCTTCCTTTGGCTCCACCTCCTCTTCCTCCTCCTCCTCCTCCTGCTTCATTCCTTTTCCCTGTCTGAAATTTATCATTGTCGCACCCCGAGGCAAGTTTTTACGGTGGGTTGGACGTTTCGTTTGAGCCTTCCTCACCATTTCGGATCCTGAAGCCTAAACATTCGCAACGTTTTCACAGATGGAGGGCGGGTTGGTTTAATTACCTTGCGACGTCCTCACCAATTTGCGTCAAGTGGCGAGGGACGTTGGCCCAAACTTGCCACGACAATGGCAGTGCAGGTGCCGCTATATGTTGTGCAAGCTACATGGGATGCGCTCACGTGGCGCGATTCACAGGAAAACAACAGAAGGACGAGGAGCGAATGCCCATGCTTGAGGAGGACATGGGGGCGGGAACAAATGGCAGGGGACGGACGCGTGGGGGGCCGACCCGCCAGCGCGGCAGCAGCACATGGAACGTGGCAGGGGACAGAAGACGACGACGGACGTGAAGGGAGGAGGCCGAAGAAAAGTGTTGCCTTTGCCGGTCGTGCTCTAACAGATGCAGCGCTGCCTGCGCCATGTCGCCGCTGCGCTCGGCAAACTGATCATGACCAAACCTGCGTACAGGTTGTGCAGTAAGCGAGCGAGGCCTAGCTCGCTCGCCACGTTCCCTGCTTCCTTCTTTACTTTTCAGTGCGGGAGCGAAGCGCGCGAAGGCGCTCCGCCAGGTGTGCGGACGGCCAGAGACAGCGCCCCGCTGGACCCCCAGCAGCCCTCGAACGTGGCGACAGTTTCGCAGCCCCACAGCGGTGTTGAGGTCTAATCAGAGTCTGCGTGGGGCGTCACTCCGTTGGACCCCCCAGCAACCATCGAAACTGTCGACGGTTTCGCAGATCGCAGCCCCGCAGGGATGGCGAGGTATAGTATGAGTCTCGGTTGGGCGTCTCCCCCCCCAGGAGCTTTCGACAGTGGTGACAGTTTCGCATATCGCAGCCCCACAGGGACGGCGAGATCTAACCTGGGTCTGGGTAGGACGTCGCCCCGCCCACCCCGCCAGCAGCCCTCGAACGTGGCGACAGTTTCGCAGATCGCAGCCCCACAGGGATGGCGAGGTTTAATCTGAGTCTTCGTGGGACGTCACTCCGCTGGACCCCTCCAGCAGCCTTCGGAAAGGGGCGACAGGTTTGCAACTCGCAGTCCCACAAAGACGGCGAGTTTTAATCAGAGTTTGTGTGGCACGTCACTGTGCTGGACCCCCAGCAGCTTTCGATTGTGTTGACAGTTGGCGACAGGTTTGCATATCGCAGCCCCGCAGGGATGGCGAGGTCTAACCTGGGTCTGGGTAGCACGTCGCTCCGTTGCCCCCCTCTGCAGCCCTCGAAAGTGCGTCCCCACAATGATGACGAGGTGTAGTTTGAGTTTGCGGTGCACGTCGCCCCGCTGGATTTCCCAGCAGGCTTCGAAAATGACGACGGCTTCGCAGATCGAAGCCCAGCAAAAATGGTTAGGTATAATCTGCGATTGCGAAGCATGTCAGTCCGCTGGCCCCCCCGGCAGCCTCCGAAAGTGGCGACAGTTTCGCAAATCGCAGCCCCGTAGGGATGGCGAGGTCTAGTCTGGGTCTGGGTAGCACGTCGCTCCGTTGGCCCGCCCCCCCAGCAGCCCTCGAAAGTGGCAACAGTTTCGCATATCGCATCCCCACAAATATGGCGAGGTCTAATCTGAGTTTGCGTAGCACGTCGTTCCGCTGGATCTCCCAGCAGCCTTCGAAAGTGGCGACAGTTTTCAGATCGCAGCCCCAGAGGGATGGCGAGGTTCAATCTGAGTCTGCGTAGCACGGCACCCCGCTGGACCCCCCAGCAATCCTCGAAAGTGGCGACAGTTTCGCAGATCGCAGCCCCGCAAGGATAGGATGGTGAGGTCGAATCTGGGTTTGCGAGCGCGTCATCACACTGGAACCCCCAGCAGCCATCGAAAATGGCGACTGTTTCGCAGATCGCAGCCCCACAGGGATGGCGAGGTCTACTCTGGGTCTGTGTAGCACGTCATTCCGTTGGCCCCCCCAGCAGCCCTCGAACGTGTCGAGCTTTTCGCAGATCGCAGCCCCCCGCCGAGCATCCAGGCAAACGACGAGATAGGAGACGCGGTAGCTGGCAAGTAGAAGGGCTGATGGGAAGAGGGAGGCGGGAGGTGTGCGACCGCAGCGCTCTATTCAAATCGAATACCCAACGCATGAGGGTTGGGAAATAATGCGTGAGTTTCGCGGATGGAGGGCGGGTCATTTTCAAAAGGTGGTTTTCGTTTT
The DNA here is from genome assembly GCA_963575745.1 of Prorocentrum cordatum. Lineage (NCBI taxonomy): Eukaryota > Dinophyceae > Prorocentrales > Prorocentraceae > Prorocentrum > Prorocentrum cordatum. The sequence goes on from CAUYUJ010000398.1 coordinate 47,849, forward strand.
AGCGCCGCATGCGTTTCACGGATTGAAGGTGGTTCATCTTCAAAACGTGGCTTTTGCCTTAGCGCCGCGCACATCCGATTAAACCTTTTGCGGGAGTTTCAGTGGTTCCCATGCTCAACGTACCAGAAATGGTGTTGTGGAAAGACGCAGGACTATGAAGGTGCAACAGTTACGTTGATTCGCGGTGTTGAAGTTCCAAGAGTGGCGTTGTGGCACGATTTCAGGATCGTCTAGAGGTAGCAGTCAAATCACGTTGACCCGTGGCGTTGGAATCCCGGGAACATTGTTTGGCATGCCTCAGGGTCTTCAAACGGTTGTTTTCCAACGAGGCAGTTCCCCCAGTGGAAATGAGTCGTTGTAGGGGCCTATGACAAAAAAACGAGCTTGGAGGGAAGGTTTATTCCAATATCGTTGATGACTCTCTGGCTTACACTGGTCCTCCTCCTCCTCCTCCTCCTCCTCGTCCTCGTCCTCGTCCTCCTCCTCCTCCTCCTCCTCATCCTTCCCCGCTTCCCCCTCCTCCTTCTTTTCCTCCTCCTCCTCCTCCTCCCCTCTCCTCTCCTCCCCTCCCCCTCCTCCCCCCTCCCCTTCCTCGTGCCCCTTTCCTCCCGCTCGTCCTTCCCGCCCACCGCGCCTGGGCCTCGAGGCCCACGACGCCGCTGCGGCGGCGGAGGCGGGCGCCAGCGGTGCGAGCCCTGGCGGCGGAGCGGCGAGAAGGGACGGGCCCCGGAGGCGCCGCGGGGCGGAGGGTGCGGGCCCCCCAGGAGAGGGAGACGGGAGAGGGGGGGTGCAGAGGGGAAGGGAGGGGGAGGAGGGGAAGGGAGGGGGAGGGGGAGGGGGAGGGGGAGGGGGGGTGCAGATTGGGGGGGAGGGGGAGGGGCAAGCTAGTTGCGCTCGCGTCATAGCTGACGTCCTGCCCCTCCCCCCATCCCTGACCATGGCGTGATGTCGAGCAGGGCAGTGATCGCGAGAGTGTGCGCGATGCATGGTAGAGCACGGCATGGCATGGCGTAGAAGAGTACGTCAGAGCGTTGCATGCCAGCGACGCAGAACACAACACCGCACAGCATGTCTTGGCATGGCGCCAGGTTTTTTTGGAGGGTAAGTGGGTCCTCGTCGAGAGGTCTGGGCCGGTCTGGAGTCGTGGCTCCATGTCTAGCTCCTTGGGCTCCCCAAGAAGCTCCACACAAGGCGGGGCTGATGGAGAGGACCCGCTGGCTCTGCTTTCAACATCGCCTTCTCAAAGCAGAAATGGGGCTCCCGCTCGGTACTTCCTGAAAACGACGACGCCCCAAAGTGGGGGGGGGGCTTCTGCGGCCCAAACAGTCAATGAATCGACACCGAATGTGAAATCACTTCCGATGGTTTTTTCGGGTGGCCATTTTCTAGATTTTGGGGCCTATTTGGAAGGAAGGCCAGCGCCGCAGCGGGAGCACGATTCGGAACGAGCGGAAGCGCGGAAATGAGGCCAGCGCTTCAGCGGGAGCAACATGTTGAAGTCACAAAAGCGAAGTCCCGTTTCCGGGAATCCTGTGTGTAAAAAACAGTGCGCGGAGGGGGACCGGATATCTTCTGGACGTCATCCGGAGAGGGAGGAGAGTAGTATTCATATTGTGTAATTGCGGAGGAGGGGAGGGAGACGGGAGAGGGGGGGTGCAGATGGGGGGAAAGGGGGGAGGCAAGCTAGGTGCGCTCGCGTCATACCTGACGTCCTCTCCCTCCCTCCTATCCCTTACCATGGCGTAGATCTCCTCTCTATTCGTACAATCGGATGTCGTAGCATGGCATAGCATTACATGGCATAGCATGGCGTTGAAGATCAACGCGTACCATGACATAGCATGGCGTGGCGACGCCCCAAAGTGGGGCGAGGCTTTGCGGCCAAAGAAATCACCGACTCGAAACCGAGTGTGTAATCACTTCCGATGGTTTCTTCGGGAGGCCATTTTCTAGATTTTTGGGCCTATTTGGAAGGGGACCGAAAACCATGCCGTGGCACGGCACTGGAAATGATGACGCCAGCGCCGCAGCGGGAGCACGATTCGGAACGAGCGGAAGCGCGGAAAGGAGGCCAGCGCTGCAACGGGAGCACGATTCGGAACGAGCGGTAGCCCGAAAATGAGGCCAGCGCTTCAGCGAGAGCAGCATTTTGAGCAAAAACTCGAGCGCGGAAGCGCGGAATTGAGGACGCGTAGTAGCATGGCGTGGTGACACCCCAAAGTGGGGGGGGGCTTCTGCGGCCCCAAAGATTTTGGGCCTATTTAAATCGATTTGGAAGGACCGAAAACCATGCCGTGGCATGGCACTGGAAATGATGAAGCCAGCGCCGCAGCGGGAGCACGATTCGGAACGAGCGGAAGCGCGGAAAGGAGGCCAGCGCTGCCGCGGGAGCACGATTCGGAATGCTCGGTAACCCGAAAATGAAGCTAGCGCTTTAGCGGGAGCGGCATGTTGAAAACAACCCAAGCGAAAACCCGTTTCCCAGGAATCTTGTTTGTAAAAATCCAATGCGCGGAGGGAGCCGCCCATTTCCCGGACGCCACCAAGGGAGGGAGGAGAGTATTATTCATATTGTGTAATTGCGGATGGGGAGGGGGAGGGGGAGGGGGGAGGAAAGGAGGGAGAAGTGGGGAGGGAGGGGGGGGGGAGGCTGAGCGGGAGGAAGGGGAGGGGGAAAGGGCAAGCTAGTTGCGCTCGCGTCATACCTGACGTCCTACCCCTCCCTCCGATCCTTTTCTATGACGTAGATCTCTCTATTCGCACAGTCGGATGTCGTAGCACAGCGTAGCATTACATGGCAAAGCATGGTGTTGAAGATCAACGCGTACCATGACATAGCATGGCGTGGCGACGCCCCAAAGTGGGGGGGGGGCTTCTCAAAATCAACGAATCGGAACCGAATGTGTAATCACTTCCGATGGTTTCTTCGGGAGGCCATTTTCTAGATTTTTGGGCCTATTTGGAAGGGGACCGAAAACCATGCCGTGGCATGGCACTGGAAATAATGACGCCAGCGCCTCAGAGGGAGCACGATTCGGAACGAGCGGAAGCGCGGAAAGGAGGCCAGCGCTGCAGCTGGAGCACGATTCGGAATAAGCAGAAGCGCGAAAGTGAGTCCAGCGCTGCTGCGGGAGCACGATTCGGAACGAGCGGAAACCCGAAAACAAGGCCAGCGCTTCAGCGGGAACAACATTTTGAAAAAACCATGCGAAGACCAAGTTCCCGGGAATCTTGTGTGTAAAAAACCAGTACGTGGAGGGGGGCCGAACATCTTCTGGACGTCATCAGGGGAGAGAGGAGCGTAGAATTCATATTGTGTAATTGTGGAGGGAAGAGGGGGGAGAGGGGGAGGGGGGAGAGGCGGAGGGGGGCAGGAAGAGGGGAGGAGAGGGGGGAAGAGGTAAGCGAGGTGCGCTTGCTCCTTCCCATTGCATTAGTTTTTTCTCTATCCACGGAAGCGTGTCGTAATCGACCTGGAGCTCCAACAGAAGGAGTCCGTCGTGTTATGTGCAATCGGTAAAGGGGAACTGCGTACATTGGAGGAGGAGAAAGACGAGGAGGAGGAGCAGGAGGAGGAGGAGCAGGAGGGCAATGATGATGTGGATGATGATGATGATGATGATGATGATGATGATGCTGATGATGATGATGATGATGATGATGATGATGGTGGTGGTGGTGGTGGTGATGATGATCATGATGATGGGGATGCTGCTGCTGCTGATGATGATGATGATGCCGAGGATGGTGATGACAATGATGATACTGATGCTGGTGATATGATGCTGATGATGCTGATGATGATGGTGATTGTGGTGGTGGTTGTTGTGGTGGTACTGATGCTGGTGCTGATGAGGAGGATGGTGATGATGATGCTGATGCTGGTGATGATGCTGATGACGATGATGATCATGATGCTGACGATGCTGACGATGCTGATGATGCTGATGCTGCTGCTGCTGATGATGGTGACGACGACGACGACGATGATGATGATGATGATGATGATGATGATGATGAAGATACGGATGATGATCTGATGATGCTGATGCTGCTGATGCTGCTGCTGCTGATGATCATTATACTGATGATGCGAATGATGATGATGATGATGATGATGATGCTGATGATGATCATGCTGATGATGATGATGATGATGATGATGATGATGATGATGATGCTGATGCTGATGCTGATGCTGATGCTGATGCTGATGCTGCTGCTGCTGATGGTGATGGTGATGATGATGAGGATGCTGATGATGCTGATGATGCTGATGATGATGATGATGATGATGATGAAGAAGATGCGAATGATGATGATGATGATGATGATGATGATGATGATGATGATGATGATGATGATGATGATGATGATGATGATGATGATGATGATGATGATGATGATGATGATCATGGAGGGGGACGAGCACGAACAACAGCAGCAGCAGGAACTGGAGTGGAAGGAGGGGGGCGAGCGGGAGGACCAGGGGAGGGCGGAGGATATGAGGGGGGCGACAACGACGAAGACGGACTTGGATCCAGACGCGTGGCCCTCTCTGGGGCGAGAGCGCCATTCTAAAAGACTGGAACAACGTGCCGATCCAAAACTGTGGCCCACGCTGCAGCGGGAGCACCATTCTCAGCCACCGACAACAATCGGACGGTTAACAACAACATAACAATCAGAGTAAGCAATACGCGGAGAGGGCCAGAGATCTTCCAGGCAGACTCAGCGGAGAGAGGAGAGCAGTATTCATAATGTGAAATTGTAGAAGAAGGGGAGATGGGGGGACAGAGGGAGGGGGGTTGTTAGCCGAGGGGCTTCGCGCGTGCGCACTCCTTGACACCTTGCCTGGCAGCAGCAGTAGCAGCAGCTCACGAGACCGAAAGGAATCAATAGCTGCGCCACTGCAACAACAGGACGGAGCCTTGAAAGGAAGATCAGCATCCCATCCAAGGATCCCAGGAGGATGAGAGGAGGAGGCAGAGGAGGAAAGCCCGCCTCGCAGCACTTCTCTGGTGCTGCCCAGGGCGCGCGGGAGGCGTGGGCGGCACGAAGCCGCGCCTGCCTGCGCTCGGGCGCCTGCTCGCGATTCGCACGGATTCGCTCGAGCTGATCTTCTGGAAGAGGGAGGGGGGGAGGAGGGGGAGCACCGAGGGAAGGCGGGGGAGAAGGGCAGGGGACCCCCAATGGGGCCAAGACATCTTCTGCCTCCGCACACACTCGATCTATTTAATTAAGCCTGTTCCTCAGCAGCCTCCGTCTCGGGGTCCTCGGCACCACTGGCAGATGGGACAGGAACAAGGGACTCACACGAGGGGGCCGCCGAGGGACCAGAATTAGGCTGAGACGGCCCAGACCCGAATCGCTCAAGCTCAGGATCGACACGACGACGACCGGATCGACGAGCGAAATCGGGAGTGACACAAAATCGGGCGTCCGCGTCCTCGGACCAGGGCAAAAGGCCATCAAGCCCGCTCGCGATTCTTCGGGGTCAGCTCCGTAGCAAAAGTCAGTCTCCTCGTCCGATTCGAGAGGCACGAGGTGCGCGAGACTATCTAGCACCGCAGCAGCACTAGCTTTGGACAGTCCACTCGAATACGTCTTTTTGGTGGCGGTCCTGAAGGCCCCATTCTCTCTTTTGCCGAGTAGCGTGCAGTGCACGCCTCTGCTATGCGAGCAATGACCCTTACCCAGAGTGTTGAGGAGGTGGGAACGGAGTGAGGGCAAGCGGAGGCCAAGGAGGCCAGGGAGAAGATGGTGTATTTCTCTCGGTTGGACAGTAGCTACTCTTTAAAAACAAGCTGCGAAGTATACGGATGCCAACGCCTGTTCATCAATAGGGGTGGGCATCCCAGCTCCCGCCTCACCAACGAGCCTCATGGAGGCACAGTGGCTGTGCAGTGGGGCCGTACCTCTTCTGGGCAAGTGGAGGTAGGACCGCCGGCATTTGCGCCCGGCTGTGTTCTGGAGGTCAGCACCTCAGGTGTGCGAGTGTTGAGAGAGTTCACAGGACCGCCGGCATTGCCGCCGGTCTGTGTCCTGGAGTTCGATGCCTCGTGACTGGGGTTATATATGTTCAGGCCCGCTGGCCTAGTCACCGGGTAATGACCTGAATGGGAGTGCACGTGTAGAGGGTTGACAGGACCGCAAGCGTTTCCGCCGGGGTGTGTCCTGGAGGTCGACGCCTCTTGGTGTGCAGGTGTGGAAGGCAAACAGGACCGCCGGCATTGCCGCCAGGCTGACTCCTGGAGGTCAGTACCTCAGGTGTGCGAGTATGGAGAGAGAGAGAGAGAGAGAGAGCACAGGACCGCCAGCATTGCCGCCGGTCCGTGTCCTGGAGGTCGTTGCCTCGGGACTGGGGTATATACATATATATATATATATATATATACATATATATATATATATATTCAGGCCCGCTGGCCTAGTCACCAGGTTGTGCCTTGAATGTGCGTACCTTTTGTGCGCACGTGTAGAGGGTAAGCCAGACCGCCAGCGTTGCTGCTCACTCCACTGGGGACTCGGCTGGGGTTCTCGTCGGGTGTAGCATCCCACAACCTTAGTGGTGCCCCGTGCGTCCCCAGCCGACTTCCCCAGAGAAGTATCGAGCAGCATTGGCACAGGGCGGAGGAGGAGGAGTCGGAGCAGGAGGAGGAGTTAGATGAGCAGAACCGGGGTGTGATCAAGGGGGTCGGGATGGTGATGCTGCTGATGATGATGATGATGATGATGATGGTGGTGGTGGTGGTGGTGATGGTGATGCTGATGATGCTGATGATGCTGATGCTGATGATCATGTTGATGCTGCTGATGCTTATGCTGATGCTTATGCTGATGCTGATGATGAGGATGAGGATGATAGTGATAATGATAATGATAATGAGGATGAGGATGAGGATGAGGATGGTGCGGATGATGGTGGTGATGATGATGATGATGATGTTGATGACGCTGATGATGATGCTGATGATGATGCTGATGATGATGATGATGATGATGATGATGATGATGATGATGATATTGATGATAGTGATGGTGATGATGCTGATTCTGCTGATGCTAATGCTGATTTGGATGATGTTGATGACGCTGATGAATCTGCTGATGATGATGCTCATGATGTTTGATGTGATTGTAATGATGAGGTGGCGGACGGAGGTGGAGGAGGAGGAGGATGAGGGGATGGAGGAGGAGTAGGAGGATGATGAGGAGGAGCAGGCTGAGGAGACAGGAACACCATGAGCGAAATCATTTGAGTAGCTAAGTGAGCGTCTGACGGCCATCAGGAACACCAGGATGAGGATGAGGACGAGGACGAGAATGAGGATACAGATCAGGTTGAAGATGAAGGTGAATATGACGATGATGAATATGATGAATATGATGAATATGATGATGATGATGATGATGATGATGATGATGATGATGATGACGATGATGATGCTGATGATGGTGATGATGCTGCTGCTGATGATGATGGTGATGACGATGGTGATGATGGTGATGCTGATGATGATGATGATGATGATGATGGCGATGATACTGTCGCTGATGATGCTGTTGATGCTGACGATGATGATGCTGACTATGATTATGCTGACGATGAAGATGATGACTATGATGATGCTGACTATGATGATGCTGACTATGATGATGATGATGATGATGATGATGATGATGATGATGATGATGATGATGATGATGGTGATGATGATGATGATGATGATGATGATGACGCTGGCGATGAAGATTATGCTGATGATGCTGATGCTGATGCTGATGATGCTGATGCTGATTATGATGATCACGACTCCGACGACGGCGACGACGACCAGGTGATGATGCTGATGATGATGATGCTGATCATGGTGATGACTATGATGCTGCTGCTGATGATGATGATGCTGCTGCTGCTGATGATGATGATGATGATGATGGCGATGATACTGTCGCTGATGATGCTGTTGATGCTGACGATGATGATGCTGACGCTGATTCTGATATTGATGATGATGATGCTGATGATGCTGATGATGCTGCTGATGATGATGATCATGGCGACGACGGTGACGACGATGATGATGGTGGTGATGATAATGATGATGCTGTTGCTGACGATGATGCTGATGCGGATGATGCTGTTGACGATGCTGACGCTGATGTTGATGCTGCTGTTAATGATGATGCTGCTGATGAGGATGATTATGTTGTTGCTGCTCATGATGTTGATGCTGGTGGTGATGATGCTGATGATGATGATGACGATGCTGATGCTGCTGATGCTGATGCTGAGGATGCTGATGCTGATGATGATGATGATGATGATGATGATGATGACGATGATGCTGCTGCTGATGCTGATGCCGATTATGCTGCTGCTGCTGGCGATGATGGTGTTGGTGATGCTGCTGCCGCTGCTGATGATGATGATGATGATGATGATGATGATGAGGATGATGATGATGATGATGATGATGATGACGATGCTGATGATGATGATGCGACGATGATGATGTGGATGATGATGATGATGATGATGATGATGATGATGATGATGCTGATATTCGATATGCGAGTCGAATCTGATGAATCAGATGCATCAGATGAGGATGCGACTGATGATCTGAATGGTGATTGACGTGTCCATGATAACGAAGCCGGCGACAACGCAAAAACGACTGGGACAAGGACGATGGCGATCTCATGGCGATGATGGCGATTCTTGCATCGAGTAACATCGAATGGGACCTTCAGGACTGATCGTTAATCTGATGCTGGTGACGTTGGGGTGTGTCGTAGCGATGGCGATCATGTTGAATGAAACGAGGCAACAGAGGGTGCGGAGAAGCAAAGGGAGGTATGATGAAGCAGGCTCAAACGGTGGTGTCGTTGTCGCCCAGCTCGCCCTCTTCCATCGCCCAGAGGTACGAGGGTATTGTGAAGATGATGGATTCGGAGAAGGGCTTCGGCTTCATTTACTGCCAGGAGAGACTCTGCGAGGGTGTGGCACTCTGGACCATTGAATCGATGTGTCGTTGCAGCCTTCAGTCGGTGAGTTCTCAGACAGAGGCCTGGTAGCCGAGGCCCGCACACGGGGGCGGCGGCGACCCCGCCGCGGGCGTTCAAGGTTGAACGCCGCCAGTGGCTCAGACTCGTCTAGTATGGAATGATCTGGCGATAGGAGTCGCCGATCGTTCAAGGTTGAACAATCCATGCGGGTTCAGAAACCAACGCTGAAGTCGTCACGACACGATCCCGCCGTGCTGCCGTTGCCTTCGTCTTCCTCGCTTATTGCAGGAGGGCAGGAGGAAGGAAGGAGGAGGAGGAGGTGGAGGAGGAGGGGAGGAGCAGGAGGAGGAGTAGCCCGAGGAGGAGGAGGAGGAGGACGATGCCGAGGGGAGGCGGATGGGGGAGCGGAGGGGAGGAAGAGGACACCCATCGCTGCATGCGCAGCAGCGATGTCAGAGTCAGGGGCAACGTTAGGGGGGTATAGGCATAGGGGGGGAGGAGGAGGAGGAGGAGGAGGAGGAGGAGGAGGAGGAGGAGGAGGAGGAGGAGGAGGAGGAGGAAGAGGAAGAGGAAGAGGAGGAATAATAATAATAATAATGGTAATAATGATAATAATAATACTAAGAAACATAAAAGAATAATGAAGAAGGAGAAAAAGAAGAAGAAGAAGAAGAAGAATAATAATAATAATAATAAGAAGAAGAAGAAGACGAGGAGGAGGAGGAAGAGGAGGAAGAGGAGGAGGAGGAGGAAGAGGAGGAGGAGGAAGAGGAGGAGGAGGAGGAGGGGGACAAGCTAGGTGCGCTCGCGTCACATCTGACGTCCTATCCCTCCCTCCCATTTATCTATTCGCACAGTTGGATGTCGAGCAGGGCAATGATCCCAAGAGGGTTCGCGATGGATGGAACATAATGGCGTAGAAGAGCACGGAAGAGCATAGCATGTCATAGCATGGTGTGGCATTGCGTATTGAAGCATTGCATCACAAAGCATAGCAATGCAAAGCATGGCATCGCACATCGGTGCACAACACAGCATCGCATTGCATGCCGTGGCATGGCAAAGGATGACTTTGAGGGTAAGTGGCCCGTCTACGAGAGGACAGGGCTTGTCCGGAATGCCGGCTTCATGTCCTCCGCAACCGTGCTTGCCCGATGTGGGCGCTTTCGAGCGCCAAGTGCCGTCTGGAGGCGCGGGAACGAGGCCAGCGCTGCAGCGGGAGCGCGATTTGGAATGACCGAAGCGCGTAATTGAGAGCTGCGCTGCAGCGGGAGTACCGTGTTGGAAGAACCAGAAACGACAATATTTGAAACAACACATCTGAAACAACAACAAACAATTGAAATCCTGTTTGCGACAACAAAACGCGGAGATGACGGTACACTCTCCAGACAGAGTCAGGGGAGACAGGACAGTAGTATTCATATTGTGCAATTTTGGAGGAGGAGGAGGCGGAGAGGGCGGAGGAGGAGGAGGAGGAGGAGGAGGAGGAGGAGGAGAGGAGGAGGAGGAGGAGGAGGAGGAGGAGGAGGAGAGGAGGAGGAGGAGGAGGAGGAGGAGGAGAGAGGAGGAGGAGGAGGAGGAGGAGGAGGAGGAGGAGGAGGAGGAGGAGGAGGAGGACGGCGCGGAGGAGGGAGGAGGAGGAGGAGGAGGAGGAGGAGGAGGAGGAGGAGGGAGGAGGGAGGAGGAGGAGGAGGAGGAGGAGGAGGAGGAGGAGGACGGAGGACGGCGGAGGAGGCGGAGGAGGAGGAGGAGGAAGGAGGAGGAGGAGGAGAGGAGGAGGCGGAGGAGGAGGAGAGGAGGAGGAGGAGAGGAGGAGGAGGAGGAGGAGGAGGAGGACGGCGCAGAGGTGGAGGTGGAGGCGCGGAGGAGGAGGAGGAGGAGGAGGAGGAGGAGGAGGAGGAGGAGGAGGAGGAGGAGGAGGAGGAGGAGGGAGGAGGAGGAGGAGGAGGAGGAGGAGGTGGAGGGGTGGAGGAGCCGGAGGATGGTGGGAGGAGGAGGAGGAGGAGGAGGCTGGAGGAGGAGGAGGAGGAGGTGGGGAGGAGGGGAAGAGGAGGAGGGAGGAGGAGGGTTTGGAGGAGGTGGAGGAGGGTGGATGAGGAGGCGGAGGAGGAGGCGGAGGAGGAGGAGGAGGAGGAGGAGGAGGAGGAGGAGGAGGAGGAGGAGGAGGAGGAGGTGGGGGAGGAGCAGCAGCATCGGGAGGAGGGGCGACGCAGCGCAGGACGTCCACGACCGCCGGAGAGAGGACGTGTATTTCGACAAGAAGGAAAGCCACCCCTCCACCCCTCATCTTCCGGATGCAGCAGTTGCCGCCACAGTTGGGCGCCCTTTTTCTGGGAGGAAAGAAGGGTGCCCTTTTCTGGCCCTACGGGCCCCATTTGAGACCCTAAAGGGCTCCTTTGGGGGCCCTTAAGGGCCCCTTTTCTGCAGCCCTCGCTGCCCCCCTCCTTTTTCGCACCCCCGTGTATCGCGGCCCGACGCAGAGGAATAGGGTGTTGTTCACACGGCATTTGGCCGGTCCTGCGCCAGATCCTGCGTCCGCCCTCCAGGGGGGCCGCTCCCCCACGTGGAGTAGGCACGCAGGCTGCCTTGCCTTGCCCTGCCCCTTCCAAGGCATCCGATGTCTTGCGCTTCCCAGTGCGGGCCCCCCGGGAGGTCAGGTCCTTCTCTCACTGGGGGGCGCGCGGGCGTCGCGCAATGGGGGGCGACAAATGGGGGGGGCAGCGAGGGCTTCAGAAAAGGGGACCTTTAGTGCCCCTGAACGGGCCTTGTGAGGCCCAGAACGGGGCCTCGAGGGCCCGAAAAGTATACCTTTCCTCCCCCCCCTTCCTTTATCGCCACCCCAGTGGCGGCGACAAAGGGGGGGGGAGAAAGGTGTAGGGGAAGCAAGGGCCAATGATGAGTTTTTGTGGGTCCAGGAGAAGCGAGGGCCCCCAGAGGCCGAGAGCTGGGGAGAGAGCCTCCGCCCTGCGTTTTCTCGAGAAGTTGGAGGGCTGGGCCCCTCGCCCTCATCGTCTGTGCGCACCGAGGGGGTCTGGGACGGTTGCGCCTCCTCACCTCGCGGCGCTTCTTTCACGTCGCGGCGCGGCAGAGGTGGTCCGCACGCGCGTCCGAGCAAGCTGGGCCACGGCCGCTTGCCGAAGCAAGCGCGCCGCCAAAATGGATCAGACGGCTGGCTTCAGACTGCCTCGCCCAGACTGCCGGGCCCCCTTTGTGCGCAGCAGGACGCAGACCCCCTGGGGACTTACGGCTCTTCGTCCTCGTCCTGGGCCCCTCCTCCTCTTCTTCCTTTTTCTCCCCCTCCTCCGCCTCATTCATTCATTCATTCAATTATTCATTCATTCATTCATTCATTCATTCATTCATTCATTCATTCATTCATTCATACTCAGGCAGAGAGGTTCGATGCCTAAACAAGAGGATAAAGAGAGAATGGAGCGGCGGCAGCACACGACTGCAGCGGCGGCACGGATTACTGCCTACTGCGCGAGAGATGGGATAACAGGCCTGGAAGAAAGGGGGTGGGTCGGTTATGAGAGTCCTTCATCCATGCATCAGGGTACTGTCTGAGACGGGTTGCTGTCTTTGACAGCAACACCTGGATGGTACTGTTTTTTCAAGAGCGGACTCTTGCGGAGCACTTGTGCTCGGCAACACCTTCCCACCCAGGCCCTTCCCCAAAGCTTGGGCAGCAGCCGGGGTGAGGGAGAGGGAGGAATGTCCTCTGGTCGGCACAGGGTACTTACCTCCTCTGGTGTACAGCACAATCCAACCCAGCAGTAGTCTGCACATATGGATCCCGTGGGGGGTGACATCTGCGCAATCCCGCTGGTAGTGGCCAGTCGTCGCCTGCGAATCCCAAATCCACTAGCTCACGTAGCCGACGCTCGAGGTGGAGATTCCACTGCATCGGCCCACAAGCTGGGGGATTGGGGGTCTGGGGTCTAACTCGCTCACGAGATAACAGTGGCCAACGCTGCCTGACTTCCTGTAGCAGTGTGGCGGACAACATGTGACAAAATCCTCTGGGATATTTCCTGGTGCACGGGGAGCCCTCGATGTTCGAGGTGTAGGGGCCCTATGTCCGTTCACATGATTACATTGGGCACCATCGGGCATGCCTGTCAACCAGCTAGTAAGAGCTGGGAGGTGAACGGCTAGGATGGCGGTCGGTCTTCTCACGCGTTCACCAAACCTGCATAAGTGGATCTTGTGCAAAGCAACATGGGGACGGGCAGCCAACGCACTTACTTCTCTAATCTTCCAGATGCTGGGGACTTCCTGGATCCAGCTGCACTGGTCAGGATGCTCTGATATAGCTGGTATCTGCTGCAACCACGCTTCATGTTAAAAGGTGATGGCTGTTCGCCAGAGTAAATTGGCTGTCTCAACCTGCTCTCTCTCTCTCTTTCTTGCTGATCTGCCTTAACCCCCATGGATGCAACGCCGAGCGAAGCGGCCTTAGCGGTCTCCGTGCATTCTGCGCTGGTCTGAGCTTTGCTGCCGACCAACTTCCGCTCGGGGGTCTCATGATTAGCCCTGCAACTCTCCCTGAACGCAACATGTTTAGCCAAAACTCAATTGTCTGTGGTGCTGTGAGGTCTCCCAGGGTGGGGTCATGAACAATGTCCACGCTGAGGACAAACAGGTTGACCTCCTCCTCCTCCTCCTCCTCCTCCTCCTCATATAAATAGCTCCTCGTCCTCGACCTGGGCCCCTCTCATCCTCGGCTCTGGTCTCGGGCGCTCTGCATCGCCTGGTCGTCTTCTTTGCTCCCGCCCTCGTTCTCTAGCCCTCGCTCTCGCGCCACTCTTCGCGTCGTCTTCGCCCTCGCTCTTGGCCCCCCGTGGGTCACAGGAGGAGGAGGAGGAGGAGGAGGAGGAGGAGGAGGAGGAGGAGGAGGAGGAGGAGGAGGAGGAGGAGGAGGAGGAGGAGGAGGTACCGATATCGCTACCTTTCCCTCGTTTTCGCCCTCTTGGGCCTTCTGGGAGGCCCTTGTCGCTGCCGCTGGGTTCGCCTCGAGCTCCTGGTAAGAACGCACCCCAGGAGAGGTCTGGGGAGTTGCGGTATCGGTACCTCCTTGTGATGGTGGCATAGGATGGTGATCAGCGTGGCGCCCTCACCAGCGGTCACAGCGGCTTCGGCTCCCAGCACATGCACTTGAGCGAGCGTGCGCGCACGTGCTGCCCGCCTTGACCAGAAAGAATGGCTATGGACTGGGAGGGGGCAAGGGGAAGGTGAAGACGCAATGTGAGGGAGTGGACAGATCAGCAATCACTGCGCCCTCCGCTTGATTAGCATTAGCGGTACTTCCGCCACTCCCGCACAGCGAAGCGGGCGACCCTCGCAGCCGGGACGCACGGCAGCGAGTGGCACAATGCCCTGAGGAGCGAGTACGGTTAGCCAGACCGGTGCATCTCAAGCAGGAGCTCCATGAAAGCGATCATGGCCATCTTGTGTCCGAGGCGGAGGGCGTGGGCGCGGGCCATCTTGCCGAGGACAATGCCACGGAGTACCGAGAACGGTCTTGGGAGCGCCGCCACGGCACCATGCTCTGAACTTGCCTGTTCGGGGCCCCCTTCAGCAGTCGCGTCCGATTCGGGTTCTTCATGGTATACACAACCTCCTGGCCAGAGATCCGCAGCTCAATGTCCAACCACGAGATCGCCGTACCGGGCGGTAGGTCGCTCGAATGAGACACGACAGAAAGAGGCTCCGTGTAATATAACCGCGCGAGGTCTTCCAGGCAATGGCAGCAATAGATCCGCGAAGCGATGATGGTGTCGTCGACGTACTACCTCGCACCCACTGCGTCCCGCAAACGGCCACTGTGATTGAAACGACGGTTTTGGTGCAAGCGTGTGTTGGCCCAGAAAACCTGCTCTTCACTTCCCAAGATGATGGAGACCGCTGCGCTAGACATCACACCGTCAATCCCCATGCCACACATCTCGGCGACCAGGTCCCCTAGAACGACCCACGTTGCCATGGCAGCTGCCTGTAAGCTCCGCGAGCACATGTCTACTGATTCATGGGCTTACGCCACACCGCCGACCCCTTGGGATATCTGGGAAGGCCTTGGGTGGGGGGGGGGGTCGTGCAGCATTAACAACCTAGCTCTCGCTATCTCGCGCGGGGCCTGTCGCGGGGCCCTCGTGGAGGCTTCTTGGACCGTCTTGGTGCGGTCTTGGGGGGCTCTCGGGCCGCCCCGGAGCAGGGGGCACCCCAAAAGGCGCACGTGCGAAAAAAAACGTTTTACGAAGAGAACGGCCGATTTTATACAGCTAGAGGCCCTCCAGGGGCGCATCGTGAAAGCCTCTTGGGGCGTCTTGGGGGCCTCTTCAGCCGTCTGGAGGCCGTCGTCAGCGTTTTGGATCGCTCTTGGACCGTCGAGGACCATGTGGAGCTCTCGTCGAGGCCGCTCGGAGCGCTCCTGGAGCGCTCTCGGGGCCGTTTTCGGAGCCCTTCTGGGCCGTCTTGGCGTCAGATTGGCCCGTCTTGGGGCCCCTCGAGGGCTCTGTGGGAACCCTCTTGGAGGCGTCTTGGGCCGTCTGGGAGCGGGTTTGGGTGGCTCTGCGGGTCCGTCCAGGAGCGGGGGACACCCCAAAAGGCGCACGTGCGAAAAATATACGTTTGACGAAGGAAACGAGCGATTTTTTTTGCTAGAGGCCCTCCAGGGGCGCATCGTGGAAGCCTCTTGGGGCGTCTTGGGGGCCTCTTCAGCCGTCTGGAGGCCGTCGTCAGCGTTTTGGATCGCTCTTGGACCGTCGAGGACCATGTGGAGCTCTCGTCGAGGCCGCTCGGAGCGCTCCTGGAGCGCTCTCAGAGCCGTTTTCGGAGCCCTTTTGGGCCGTCTTGGACGTGCGTTGGCCCGTCTTGGGGCCCTCGAGGGCTCTGTGGGAACCCTCTTGGAGGCGTCTTGGGCCGTCTGGGAGCGGGTTTGGGTGGCTCTGGGGCCGTCCAGGAGCGGGGGGCGCCCCAAAAGGCGCACGTGTGAAACAATCCACG
This sequence comes from Prorocentrum cordatum, assembly GCA_963575745.1. Taxonomy (NCBI): domain Eukaryota; class Dinophyceae; order Prorocentrales; family Prorocentraceae; genus Prorocentrum; species Prorocentrum cordatum. The sequence continues at coordinate 63,872 of CAUYUJ010000398.1, forward strand.
TTTGACGAAGGAAACGAGGGATTTTGTGCGTCTAGAGGCCCTATTGGGGCGCATCGTGGATGCCTCTTGGGGCGTCTTGGGGGCCTCTTCAGCCGTTTGGAGGCCGTCGTCAGCGTTTTGGATCGCCCTTGGACCGTCGAGGACCATGTGGAGCTCTCTTCGAGGCCACTCGGGCCGCTCCTGGAGCGCTCTCGGGGCCGTTTTCGGAGCCCTTCTGGGCCGTCTTGGACGTCAGTTGGCCCGTCTTGGGGCCCTCGAGGGCTCTGTGGGAACCCTCTTGGAGGCGTCTTGGGCCGTCTGGGAGCGGGTTTGGGGGGCTCTGGGGCCGTGCAGGAGCGGGGGACACCCCCAAAGGCGCACGTGTGAAAAAATATACGTTTTACGAAGGAAACGAGCGATTTGTTTGCGTCTAGAGGGCCTCTTGGGGGGAATCTTGGATGCCTGTGGGGGCGTCTGGGGAGGCCTCGTGAGCCGTCGGGAGGTCGTCGTCGATGTTTCTGATCGCTCTTGGACCGTCTGGGACCATGTGGAGCTTCGTGGAGGCAACTCGGAGCGCTCCTGGAACGCTCTTGGGGCCGTTTTCGGAGCCCTCTTGGGCCGTCTTGGACGCCTGTTGGCCCATCTTGGGCCCTCTAGGGGTCTGTGGGGGACCCTCTGGGAGGCTTCTGGGGCCGTCTGGGAGCGGGTTTGGGAGCCTCTTCGGCCGTCGGGGAGCATCGGAAAGATCCAAAGCTGAATTATTAAAATATGTACATTTCACGAAGGGAATGGCCCAATTTTTGCGTCTAGGGACCCTTGTGGAACGCATCTCGGAGGCCCTCGGGGGGGCTCGTGGGGACCTCTTCTGCCGTCGAGGACGCCTCGTGGCCCGTCTTCGGGCCAACTTGGACGTCTTGGAGCGCTCGTGGGGCGTCCCAAACCCATTTCGAGGCCACCAGACGCGTCCCTACACGATTTTCATGTGTTTTTCCACGATTTTCGGGAGCGGATGAGACCTCCGGGGGGTTCCGGGCCGCCGCCTCCAAATGGACCGGACCGGGCTCCCGGGGGAGGGGTTTGGGGAGGGGGAACATCTCACACGCCGATGAACCCCAAGGGGTCGGCGGATATGCTCCACCAGCCTGGCCCGTACCCACTGCCTGGGCGTGGTGGCTGCGTCCTTGGTCTCCGCGCTTTCTCCACGTAGATGTTGGAAACACCCGTCTTCATCTCGTACGCCCTGGCGATGCCCACCCACGCCGGCACGACGCGGCCCGCGTCGCAAGACTCGAAAGCCTGGTCGATGTCGAATACAGTGATCTGCAATGCCCTGTGAAGGTCCCGGCCGCACCTCTGGCAGCATGTACTCGATGCGCCATGCAAGTCCGAGAACGTGCTGTCCAAGTGGTCCCGCGCAGTATGCAGATTGAATACCTCGTCCGTGACCCCAGCCGTCTGGATCATGCCGCGGATCGCCCGTGCCATCGTTCTCCATCCTGAATGGAACGGTACGCCAGAGTAGTCCAGTATGCGGCGGAAGCAACTGTGTTGAGGTTTCTGGCAGATTCTGTGTGGTCGGAAGAAGCAGGTAGAAACATGAAGTAGGAAGGCGCTGAAAGTGGATTGGCTTCCGTCCGCCCCCTAAGGACGACGGAGAAAGGTGGAACCACTCGACCATTGAAGTTGGAAGAGGCGGAGGCGGAGGCGGAGGAGGAGGAGGAGGAGGAGGAGGAGGAGGGGAGGAGGAGGAGGAGGAGGAGAGGAAGGGAGGAGGCGGAGGAGGAGGAGGAGGAGGAGGAGGAGGAGGAGATTGGAATCTGGGAATCCAAGAGTACCCACTTTCAACGACCGCTGGGTACGGGGCCCCGGGAGCCCTGGACCACTTCTGGAGGCCCTGGCTTTGCGTTCCGCCCTGGCTCGTCTCTGGACGGCCCTGGGGGCCAGCCGGGGGCTCCTGGACGCCGCGTGCTGCGAGACTCCACTGCGATGTTTTGGGAACCCCCAAACCGGGTGGTGAGATACCACGTGGCGACCTGGAATCCCCAAAAAGGTCACCGTTGGGTTTGGGGACGCGGGGTCACCACCGGGTTTTTGTGACTCCTGGACCCACCAGTGTCCGGGACATTCTCGGAAAACCGCACGAGTCCCCAAACC
>CAUYUJ010000398.1:66104-114298 GCA_963575745.1 Prorocentrum cordatum
GAGGAGGAGGAGGAGGAGGAGGAGGAAGGCAGGAGGAAGAAAACGAGGAGGAGGAAGAGGAGGAGGAGGAGGAGGGCACGAGGAAGATTAATACTAATAATACTAATATCAGTAATAATACTAATAGTAATAATATTTAGAATAATAACAAGAACAATAATAATAAGAAGAGGAGGAGGAGGGCAGGAGGAAGAAGAAGAGGATGATGAAGAAGAAGAGGAGGAGGAGGTGGAGGGGAGGAGGAGGAGCAGGAGGAGGAGGAGGAGGGCAGAAGGAAGAAGAGGAGGAGGAGGAGGAGGAGGAGGAGGAGAAGGAACGGCCACCGCCTCCATGTTGCAAGCGAGTCCGCTCATGTGCGCCGTGGAGTGCCCTGCCTGTCTGATCGCCTCCGCGCCCCGGCAGTCCTTCGACGAGTCCCACGGCTACGGATTTATATGTAGTCCAGAGGCCAGGCGCGGATGGGCAGTTGGAGGGCGCGCGCTAGAGGGTGAGGGACAGTCGCCGCTTGCGATCGCACCCCATCTTTGGTGCTTCGGTGTAGCGCTGTCGGTGTAGCCTCGTTTTCGCGGGTGGATCTCGCACGACATTCTGGTCGGGTCGAGTCCAGCACCAGCGAGCTGTTAATTGAGACGTGACTGATGTGCCTACAGGCACGAAGGCCATCCGCCCTGGGGCGCAGAAGATCTTCCACGAGAAGGCATGATGTAAAGGGCCCTCTGGCATGGGAAAAGTATACGCTGTTCTAAGCCCTGGGAGATCGTCGGCGAACTTGCGAGGGCGGGCTTTCTGTGTGCCATTTCCTGATCAGCTGGAATGGAGTTGCGAGAGCTCTCTGTTTTACGATTCTGGCCCCTTGAATCAGCTCCGCAAGCATTAATTCTGTGCCCTACCCAGGTACGTGGTGCAAGTTCTTTCACCATACCAGCGAGGCACTCCGTGTTAGGGCCCTTCGATATGCGCCCCGAAGGCAATAATACATGGCAGTTCTTGGCCCCGGAGGGCTATATTATGTGAGTCGTTGTTCAGTGTGCTCGACAGGCCGTAAAATGCGTGCGTTGTGCCGCAACGTGTGGCACCGTTCTTCCCCAGATCCCAAACGGCCGCATTACATGTAGCAGCTCGCTTCCCAGTGAAGAGAGGGCCGCGGCATGTGCCATCTGACCGCAGGGGCCTGATGGCCGATCTTGCCGACCCTGAGAGTTGGGCAGCTCGGGCGCAGGAGGCAGACGTTGGCGGGGGGGCATGGGGCAGTGGCGGCTTCAATGCGTGGGCGGAAGTCTATGGTCACGGGGCCGTCCCGCCACGGCGCCTGGAACGCGCTGGGGGCTGCGAGGGGTCTCTTGGGGGTCTCCCGCGTGCCTTTCTTGGGGGCGTCTTGGGGCCTCTCGCGGGCCTGATGGGGGTCTTGGGATCATGTTGGAGGGGTGGCTTCCAGCGGTGCGACGTTGGTGCCTTTTTGGGGCCCGTCTCCGGGGCCCCTTCGGCCTCTCCTGGGGTTCTCCATGGGCCATCTTGGGCCGGTCCTGGCGGCTTCTTGGGCGGTCTGGGTGCTCTTGCAACAGATGCTGCGAGGATGCGGAGATCACGCAAAAACCTCGGGGGTCCGTCTGGGGCTTCCAGTTATTTGGGAGGGGCGTGGGGCATTTTGCGGGCGTCCTGCGGGGGGCTTTGGGCTGGTCTGGCCATGTTGGCGACGTCTCGGGGCGATCTTAGAGCCATTCTCTGGGTCGTCTTGGGGCGTCCTTGCCCCGGGGCGCGAGAGGGAGGGGAGGGGGTAGTTTCCGAGGGAGGGGAGGGGGGGGGGCTTCTGGCAGGGCAGGTCCAAAGGGGGAGGGGTAGCTAAGCCCCCCCCCGTTGGGAGTGCGCCGCGGGCGTTTTTGTTGTTGTTGTTGTTGTTGTTGTTGTTGTTGTTGTTGTTGTTGTTGTTGTTGTTGTTGTTGTTGTTGTTGTTGTTGTTGTTGTTGTTGTTGTTGTTGTTTGAACATTATTTATTCTAAAGAATAATTATTGTTGGGACCCCTGGTGCACGGCCCCCCTGCGCCGCCTAGGCCGCAGCTACATTTTCATCATTTTCGTGAGGAAGCCTCAGGTAATACGATGTCATCAAGATCCGGTTGTTTTGTTGTAATCCGTTTTCCCTTGCAAAAAACACTATAAAATGACATTTCTTGTTCTAATATAATCAAATTTCAAGAATCCCTTGCAAAAAATAAGGTAAAGTGGACATTCGCGCGCGCAAGACGAAATCCTTCCAAAAGCTTAGTGTTCGGAGCGATTTTAACATAAAAACATCAAAAAACCAATGGTTTTTCAACAAAAAAATGTCAAAATCTCATCCCGCGCGCTCTTGCGGATTCGTAGGAAACCCAACACTTTTTAAACATTTCTGTCAAACGGGCTTTTGCGAGCAACTTTTTCGAACTTCTGCGACAACGGTTGCGCACCTGCCAGGGCCATCATCCCTGTCAAATAATACCATGCGGGACACATTCGTTTTTTCTTCGCGCGCGCACGCCGAAATCTCCAAAAACCATTGGGCTTCTTAAGAATTTTAGCACCGCGCATCATAAAATCACACGAATCGCACCGTGGGTTAACAACTTCTGTGGGTTAACAAGGCTTAACAACTTCTGTGGGTGTACGAACGTAGGCTTAACAACTTCTGTGGGTGTGTACTCCACGCCAGTGTAGTAGCCACGGTCGTCCGCAGGCCACGAAGTGAAGTGTCCGAACGTCATAGGGCGGGAAGCTGGGTGTGGGTGGTGGCGAAGAGTCGTGTGGATATTTGGTAGAGCTTGCACTGCCCCCCCACAAAGTGGGGGTATTGGCTGGCGTCGCATGAAAACCCTGGCACTGGTGAGAACACTGAGCGTTCGGGTAAAGTGATTGTTGTTGTTGTTGTTGTTGTTGTTGAACATTATTTCTTCTAAAGAATAATTATTGTTGGGGCCCCTGGTGCGCGACCCCCCCGCCGCGCCTAGGCCGCAGCCTCATTTTTATCATTTTCGTGAGGAAGTCTCAGGCAAAACGGGTTGGTCCGGATCCGGTTGTGTTGTTACGATCGGTTTTCCCTTGCAAAAAATAGCTAAAGTGGACATTTCTTGTTCTAACATAACCAAACTTCAAGAATCCCTTGCAAAAAATAAGGTAAAGTGGACATTCGCGCGCGCAAGACGAAATCCTTCCAAAACCTTAGTGTTCGTAGCGATTTTAACATAAAAACATCAAAAAACCAATGGTTTTTCAACAAAAATTGTCAAATTTCATCCCGCGCGCTCTTGCGGATTCGTAGGAAACCCAACACTTTTTAAACATTTCTGTCAAACGGGCTTTTGCGAGCAACTTTTTCGAACTTCTGCAACAACGGTTGCGCACCTGCCAGGGCCATCATCCCTGTCAAATAATACCATGCGGGACACATTCGTTTTTTCTTCGCGCGCGCACGCCGTCGTCGTCGGCCGCGGGGCCCTGAATAGTAGCCACGGTCGTCCGCATGCCACGAAGTGAAGTGTCCGAACGTCATAGGGCGGGAAGCTGGGTGTGGGTGGTGGCGAAGAGTCGTTTGGAAATTTGGTAGAGCTTGAACCGGCCCCCCCACAAAGTGGGGGTATTGCCCGCCTCCTATGAAAACCCTGGCACTGGTGAGAACGGAGTGTCCCCAGTCTTAAATGATTGTTGTTGTTGTTGTTGTTGTTGTTGTTTTTTTTTTTTTTTTTTTTTTTTTTTTTTTTTTTTTTTTTTTTTTTTTTTTTTTTTTGTTTTGTTGTTGTTGTTGTTGTTGTTTTTTGTGTGTTCTCTCCCTCTCTCTTGTCTCTCTCTCTCTCTCTGTCTCTCTCTGTCTGTCTCCCTCTCTCTCTCTCTTTCTCTCTCTCTCTCTCTTGTCTCTCTCTCTCTCTTTCTTTCTCTCTCTCTCTCTCTCTCTCTTCTCTCTCTCTCTCTCTCTTCTCCCTCTCTCTCTCTCCTATACACAGGTGTATATTTACGTCATGTGTATATATATATATATATAGACATTTTCATAACACTTTATATATACATATATATATATAGATATGTATATGTTCCCTAACTGGTAATTGCACATCGGGTATCTTAGTTGGCTTCACCATCTCGGGGTGAATGGCGGCTTTTGCGGGCGGTGCCGCCCGTCGCCGCCGTCGCCGTCGCCGTCGCCGCCGCTCGGGTCGAGTGGCAGCATTTGCGGGCGGTGCTGCCCGTCCTCGCCGTCGCCGTCGCCGCCGCTCGGGGCGAGCGGCGGTTTTTGCGGACGGTGCCGCCCGTCGCCGCCGTCGCCGTCGCGGCCGCTCGGGGCGAGTGGCGGCTTTTGCGGGCGGTGCCGCCCGCCGTCGCTGTCGCATAGTTTCTCTTTTTCCTGAATTAGATTATACCCCCCCTTCTCCCGAGATTATCCGCCCCCTTTCTCGTACTGCAATGCGCATATGATTCTGTTCCGTCGCCAGTCCTACATATGAGTTCTTATTCTCCCAGGGAGCAGGTATCGACCCCTCCGTCATCTCTTGGAACAGTATTGTCCGCGCGAATTCATCTATCACAAACCATATGATTCCAATAATCCTTTACAATAGTAAGTCACAGTGCACGCGCGCGTCGTCGCGCGCGCATGCCGGGATCACTTTAAAACCTTTCGTTTCTCCAAGGATTTCAAAAACGAGTGTTCAAAACACATCTAACAACACAGGGCTCCGCAGGTTTTCAAGAGAAGCTTGCGCTCGCCTTCTGGCAACTTTTTTAGGCAGCCGTAGGTTTTCAATCTGTTCATCACATGTCACCAAGAGTGGCTTCGCCCGCGCGCACGTCAAAATCGTTCGAACGCCCTTGTGCGCGTGCTGTCGCAAGAACCCTTGGCAACTGACGGGGCGAAGTGCATTCGCGCGCGTCGTCGCGCGCGCATGCCGAAATCAGTCAAACACCTTAGGTTTCGTGAGGATTTCAAAGCCGAGTATCCCGAAACCATAAATATATAATGTATGTATGTATGTATGTATGTATGTATGTATGTATGTATGTATGTATGTATGTATGTATGTATGTATGTATGTATGTATGTATGTGTATATATATATATATATATATATATATATATATATGTAGCACCCCGCAGTTGCGGATAAGAGTGAGGGGGCGTTCAGGGCGTCGTCAGTATGTGAGGCTCCGAAGAAGCCCGCCGCACGCGCCTGACATTTACGAGTTATGCAGTGAGCCCGCCGCAAGCGCCGATTACTTCTTTGCAGCAATGTGGGTGGATCGCGGGGTGTGTCGCGGGGTGGGTCGCGGGTGGGTCGCGGGTGGGCCGCGGGCCGGGTCGCGGGTGGGTCGCGGGTGGGTCGCGTATGGGTCGCGGGTGGGTCGCGGGTGGGTCGCGGAGTGGGTCGCGGGGTGGGTCGCGGGTGGGTCGCGGGGTGGGTCGCGGGGTGGGTCGCGGGGTGGGTCGCGGGGCGGGTCGCGGGGTGGGTCGCGGGTGGGTCGCGGGGCGGGTCACGGGGTGGGTCGCGGGTGGGCCGCGGGCGGGTCGCGGGGTGGGTCGGGGTGGGTCGCGGGTGGGTCGCGGGGTGGGTCGCAGACGCGAAAGCGCCGTCATCGTCGTCGGTGTGATCAGCATCGGCGCCGGCATTGGCCGCACCTTCGTTGTTGCCAACATCGCCACTAGCATCGCTGCTATCATGATCGCGTCTACCTCTTTCGACTTTGCCTGATGCCGCGCCCGCCCAAGTCGCCCAGTCGCACTGAAGTGCCCGCAGGGATGCGCGCAGCGGTCAACGCCGCCGCGGCCGCGTCGGTCGCGCCAAACTAGCTGGCCGTTGCGCGCGCGTGCTTGGGGGGGCGCGGCCGCAGAGATGCAGCAGCCAACGCCGAGCACTCATCGCAATTGCCGCCGCGTGGGTTTTGCAGACCAAGTTGCGGGTGGTTGGGTGGGATGTCTGCAAGAGCGTGGAACGTGTCAACTCGCTTGTAAAAGTCAATTCTCCCTTTTCAACAGGAGTTAGATCCGACCCCCTGGGATTATCGGTGCCGCTTTTCGCATTGCAATTTGCAGATGATTCTGCCCCGTTATCTATCCGGAAAATGCATTATACTATTCCCAGCCAGGCCCGCATCGACGCCCCCCGCCATCCTTTGCAGAATGCGCGCGCTCGCTATTCAAAACAAACGGCAGTTTTTCATGGTCCCTTGCGAAAAATTTGACGAAGCGCGCGAGGGCGTCGTCGCGCGTGCGCGCCGGAATCCGCCAAAGACTTCAGGTTTCGCAAGACCGATAACATCGAGCGCCCCAGAACAAAATACATTAAACACATGCGGTTTCACAGCGCGGTTAAAAAAACAAGCATGCGCGCGCGCTCTTGCGAATTCTTAAGAAGACCATATGTTGTTCAACCTGTTCATGACGTGCTACCAAACGGGCTTCGCGCGCGCGCGCGTCGAAATCGCTCGAGTGTTTTGCGCGCGTGTTGTTGCGAGAATCCCGTGCAAAGAACGGGGCGAAGCGCGCGCGTCGTCTCGCGCGCATGCCGGAATCCGTCAAGAACGCTCGGTGTCGCGAGGAATGCGAAATCGAGCGTCCAAACGACATGTGAATCACGTGGTTTCGCAGCGTATATATATAACGCTCGCGCTCGCGCTCTCGCGACCGTCTGCGAGCAGCCTAGGTTTTTCAACGTCTTCATAGGATCCTGCCAAACCTGGCTGTGGCGCCGCGTGCCGAAATCATTTGAGCGCCCTTGCGCGCGTGCTGGCGGGGGCGCGATCCGCGTCTAGTAATGCCGCGCGGGCCACTCGCGCGCGTCGGCCGCGCGGGCAAGTCGAACTCTTTCCGCGGCATTCGTCGCCGGCGCGAGGGCGCCGTCATCGTCGTCGGCGCGATCGGCGTCGGCGCCGTCGCTGGCCGCGCCGTCGCCGCTGTCGTCGTCGTCGCCAGCGCCGCTACTATCATCGTCGCGTTTACTCTTGTTGGCGTTGCCATGATACTGCGCCCGCCCAAGTCGCCGATTCGCAGCGAAGTGCCCGCCGTGATGCGCCTGTCGGTCAGCGCCGCCGCGGCCGCGTCGGTCGCGCCAAACTAGCCTGCAGGCGCGCGCGCTGCGCGCGCGAGCGCGCGCGGGGGATGCGCCGGCGGACGTCGAGCGCTCGCCGCAATCGCCGCCGCGTGGGTTTTCCAGACGAGGTATCGGGCGAGTGGGTGGGATGATAGCGCGAACATTCGCCTTTCGCTGCGAACAGAAAGTCATGGTCCTTTCATACAAGAGATAGATATACCCTTCCCCTGGTAGTAGTTTCTACTTTCCCGCCCGCGGGAGCGCCCCTTTTCGCGTTGTAGCTCGCATATGCCGCCGCCCCGTAGCCCGCGCTTTAAATTTGAATTCGCGCCGCCCTGTTGGGGCCGGCATTGGCCCCCCCAGCCCTCTGCGCAAAAGTATATGCGCGCGTGCTGGTTTATCAAATGCCGTGAGTTTTCAGAGATTCCTTGCAGTAGATGACGACGTTCACGCGCGCGCGTCACCGCGCGAACGCCGATTCTCGTCTTTCTCGAACGCCCTCGCGCGCGTGCCGTCGCGACAAAAACAGCCGAAGTGCGCGCGCGCGTCGTCGCGCGCGCGCGCGTCGAAATCAGTCGAAAAGGTTAGATTTCGCAGGGGGTTCATAACCGAGGGCCCCCTTTCTTATTCTCATCCTTCTTATGTGTGTATGTATGTATGTATTTGTATATGTGTGTGAATATACACATATCAATGGAATTTTGCTGCGCGACACCATGGCAGCGAGCGCGCGCCCCCGGCGCGCCGCCGCGGAACCCGGCGGAGAGGTCGGGGCTCCATGGGGCCCCTGCCCCCGAAGGCGCTGAGCGCAGAGTCAGGGGTTTTCGCATGTGCAACGCGATTCGCACAGCCGCTGAGCTCGGCCCCCCCGCGTCCGCGGAGGAGCTGGCCAGCCGTCGCCATGCTATTCGCCGGGCCGCTTTGGCTCTGGTTGACCGATCTCGCGCGCCCTTCTAGGCCCTGTTGGACCCTCGGGTACCCTTCTGAGCGCGAGCGAAATCAATGGAATTTTGCTGACTGGGGCCTCTCGCGCCGCGCGCCAAAATAACGTGCGCGCCCTTGCGCGCGTGCCGGGGGGGGGGGGCGCCGTCCGTGTCAAATAGTACCGTGCGGGCCACTCTCGCGCGTTGGCCGCGCGGGCATGTCGAACTCGTTCCAAAACCTTCATCGCCGACGCGAGGGCGTCGTGATCGTCGTCGGCGCGATCAGCATCGGCGCCGTCACTGGCCGCGCCGTCGTCGTTGTCAACGTCGTCGCCAGCGTCGCTTTCATCTGCTTTCGTCATCGATGTAGCCATGATGTCGCGCCCTTCCAAGTCGCCGACTCGCACTGATGTGCCCGCTGGGGCGCGCGCGCCGGTCAGCGCCGCCGCGGCCCGCGTCGGCCGCGCCGAACTACCTGGCCCGCGCGCGCTTGGGTCGGCGCGGCCGCAGAGATGCACCGGCCAGCGCTGATCGCTCATCGCAGTCGCCGCCGCATGGGGTTCTCCATGCCAAGTTGCGGGTGGGTGGGATATTTACAAGTGCACGGAACGCGTCGAGTCGCGTGTGAAAATCAGTTTTCCTCTCCCAAAGAATGCACAGATTGCCCCCCCGCCCCCCAGGGATTATTGCCCCCCTTATCGCTTTTGCAATTTTCATGCGATTCTGCCTCAGCGCCCATTCAGAATATGACGTCTTACATCCCCTGTCCAGCCAGCATGGACCCCCCCGCCACCCTCCGCAACCAATGTCACGCGCGCGTAATCGTTTATCCAACGTCATGAATTTCCAAGAATCTTTTGCAACAAGTGGGGCGAAGTGCGCGCGCGCGTCGTCGCGCGCGCATGCCGAACGCACTCGAAAACAAAAACCTTCAGCGTCTTAAGGATTTCAAAGTCGAGTGCAAAAAAAAAACGCACAGTGCACATATGGTTTCGCAACGCGTGTTTTCACCGCAAGCTTCCGCTCGCGCCCTTGCGAATCATTGAGAAAACCATTGGCGTTCCATAATTTCAGTGAGTGCTACCAAACGGGCTTCGCGCGCGCGTGTCGAGACCGTTCGAGCGCCCTTGCGCGCGTGCCGTCGCGAGAATCCACGGCAACAAATGGACAAATGGGGCGAAGGTCGGGCGCGCGCGTCGTCGTCGCGCGCGCGCGCCGACGCCCGTCAAAACGTGCGGTTGCGTAGCGGCTTCGAAATCGAATGCATCAAAAACATATAGAACGCATGGTTTCGCAACGTCTGTTTTCAAGAAAGCGCATGCTCGCGCTTGCGCAAGGAAACCATCGGTTTTCGGAATTCTCATGGAATGGCGCCCTTGTGCGCGTGCTGGGGGGGAGGGGGGGTGCGACCCGCGTCAGATAATGCCACGCGGGCCACTCTCGCACGTCGGCCGCGCGGGCATGTCGAGTTTTTTTCCAAGACCTTCGCCGCCGACGTGAGGGCGCCGTCATCGTCGTCGGCGCGGTCAGCATTCGCGCCGTCACTGGCCGCGTCGTCGTCGGCGTCGGCATCGCCGCCAGCGTCGCCGCCATCATCGCCGCGTCTACCGTTGTCGACGTCGCCATGATTCCGCGTCCGCCCGAGTCGCCGACATGCAGTAAAGTGCCCGCTGGGGCGCGCTGCCGCGCCGGTCGCGCCAAAGCAGCAGTCTGCCGCGCGCGCGCGGGCTGTCGCGGCCGCAGGGATGCGCCAGCCAGCGCCGAGCGCTCGTCGCAATCGCCGCCGCGCGGGGTTTGCGAGCTTTCTTGCAGTGCGCCCAGGCGCGTCGTCGCGCGCGCGCGCCGAACGCACTCTAAAACTTTCGACTTCGCATGGGTTCCAAAATCGAGCGCCCAAAAATGTAAGACCACCGGGTTTTGCAACGCGGGTTTTCAGAAAATACTTGTGCGCGAATTCTTGCGAATTCCGATGAAAACCATCGGCTTCTCAAGAATGCTACTGAGTGGGCTTCCCGCGCGCGCGTCGAAATCGTTCGAGCGTCCTCGTGCGCGCGCCGTCGCGATAATCCTCTGCAACGTATGGGGCGAAGTGCGCGAGCGCGCGTCGCCGCGCGCGCGTGCCGGAGTTTGTCCGCAATCTCGGGTCTCGTTTCGATTTCGGAAACGAGTGTCCAGAACACGTGCAAACGCACATGTTTTCGCAACGTCAGTTTGAAAACATCGCGCGCTCGCGCTCTTGCGCATTTTCCAGAAAACCATTACATATATATGTATATGTATATGTATGTATGTATGTATGTATATATATATAACGTGTTCATACAATTCTGCCACGCGGGCCTCTCGCGCCGCCTGCTGACATCATTCGCCCGCCTTTGCGCTCGTGTTTGGCGGGGGCGCGATCCGTGTCAAATAACACCATGCGGGCCGCTCTCTCGCGTCGGCCGCGCGCGCGTCGACTCCTTCCAAAACTTTCATCGCCGACGCGAGGGTTCCGTCATCGTCGTCGGCGTGATCAGCATCGGCCCCGTCACTGGCCGCTTCGGTTCGTCGGTGTCAACATCGCCACCATGATCGCTACAATCATCATCATGGCTACTGCTGTCGGCGTTGCCATGATGTGGCGCCCGCCCAAGTCGCCGACTTGCAGTGAGGTGCCCGCTGGGGTGCGCTTGGCGGTCAACGCCGCCGCGGCCGCGTCGGTCGCGCCAAAGTGGCCGGCCTGCGCGCGCGGGCTGGCGTGGCCGCGCGGATGCATCGGCCAACGCCAAGCACTCATGGCAATCGCCTCCGCTCTTTTTGCAGGACAAGTGGCGGGTGGGTTGGCGGGATGATTGCGCGAGCAGTCGACTTGACAAATGCCAGTTCCACAAGTGAATTGTACCGCGTAGACTGCATTGCATATATTGCATTCCATCGGATGCATCGCATACGTTCTGCTTTCTAAAATGAGACTAGATTCGACCCCCCCTCGGAATTATCGACCCCCCTTTCGGCTTGTAATTTACATGTGATTCTGCCCAATCGCCCATCCCAAGTATGAGCTCGCACCATCCCAGGCGGGCCGGTATCGCCGCCCCCCGTCACTTTGTGCACATAGTCACATAGTACTATGAGCGCGCATTCGTTTATCACAAATCAGACGTTTTCGAACATCCCTTGCAACAAATGGGACGATGTCACGTGCGCGTGTCGTCGCGCGCGCATACCGAGATCATTCAACAACTTTTTAGGTTACGTGCGGATTTTATAATTGAATGTGCCAAAATCATATTTCGACGTATGGTTTCGAACCACGGATTTCCCAAAAAAACGTGCGCGCGCTCTTACGAATCGTCGATAAAATGCTACCAAACGGGCTTCGCGGGCGCGCGCGCGCATGTCGAAGTCGTTCGAACGCCCTTCCGCGCGTGCCGTCGCGAGAATGTTTTGCAAAAGAACGGGACGAAGTGCACGCGCGCGTCGGAAATCCGTCAACGCGTGCGGGTTCGTAACTATTTCAAAACCGAGTGTCGAACAAACATTCAAAAACATGGTTTCGCAACGTCATTTGTCAAAAACGTTTTGTTCGCGCGCATGGTTTTGCAAACCAACCTGCGGGTGGGTGGGTGGGGTGTTTGAAAGAGCATGGGGTGTGTTAGCTCATTTGTTAACATCAATTTGCACCACGTAGATCGCAGCGCGAATATTGCAAGCACCTGCTGCTTGGGGTCCACGCTGGCTCACATACATTCATTTGTTATTATATACATGCACATGCATGCATGCATGCATGCCTGTATGTATGTGTGAGTGTGTATGTAAGTGGATATGTATGCATGCATGCATGCCTGTATGTATGTTTGCCTGTGTATATATAGCTATATATACATATACATCGATCCTCCTATGTTGTTCCTCTCCCTCCCTTCTCCCTTCCCCCGTCCCCCGCATGGGGCGCGACAGTGGGCAGCTCGCTGGCAGGTGCTGGCAAAGCACAACAGAGACGCGTTCCTGCACCACGCGCAGATAAGGTCTTTCAAGGTCGGAGACCAGGTCCTCTTCCAAGTAAGGACGTGTCCGCCCATGCGTCTCCTGTGGGCTTCTCCCCCAGTCTCGAATTCCAGACGCTGGCACAGGTGCAATCGATTTCTGATGCAGCTTGTGCGTTGTCCTGTGGCGAGGTAGGGAGCGCGATGGATGGAGCACTTGTGACTTGAAGCGTGCACGTTCGGTAGTTTAGCCGCGTAATTTCGTAAGTATTCTTATTGGGCGTCACCACGGATTCTGTGGGTCACCGCAAGAACGGCGCTTTGGACAGGTGTCGGAGGATCCCGGCAGCGTGCCACGCGGTCCAATGACTGACAAAGTGCGAGATCTTTGGGGCCTCCTGGGGACTCCTGGGAGTACCTGGGGGTCCTCTAGATTCGCTCCAGATTGGGGCGCCTTTAGGAAGCTCGTGGGCGGCGCCTGGAAGAGCGTCCAGGGAGACTCGGCGGGCCCAAGGGGACAATTCAGAGTGCAGCGCGGCTGGATTGTACATGCCCGTGCTGTCCGTAATATCTCCCGCCTGTATCTCTGGCCTCCAGCTCCTGAGGAAGAGGAGGAGGTTTTGGCTCCCAGGCCCTGTCCACAACGAGTGCTCTGTCGGCACTTGGCCGCAGGCGAAGGCGGGACCGAATTTCCACTCGTGCCTGGTCTCCCGCACGAGTCGATCCCATGGGGTCCTTTCGGGGTGAGTGAGTGAGTCATTCGGATAAGGCGGTGATGATGACGGTGATCCTGATGATGATGATGATGATGATGATGATGATGATGATGGTGATGGTGATGGTGATGGTGATGGTGATGGTGATGATGGTGATCCTGATGATGATGATGATGATGATGATGATGATGGTGATGGTGATGATGGTGATGACCATGCTGCTGATGGCGATGGTAAAGATCATGCTGCGGCTGATGCTGATGATGGTGGTGGTGGTGGTTTGGACGATGATGATGACGATGAAGATGCTGATGGTGTTGATGATGACGATGCTTGTGATGACGATGATGCTGATGCTCTATGCAGATGACGACGATGATGAGGATGATGCTGCTGCTGTGATGATGATTCTGCTGGAGACTGAGTATGCGGATGACGATGATGATGATGGTGATGATGATGATGATGATGATGATGATGATGATGATGATGATGATGCTGATGATGCTGATGATGATGATGATGATGATGATGATGATGACACTGTTGCTGCTGCTGATGCTAATCATGATGAGTATCGTTATTATTATATTGTTATTGTTACCCACATGCTTCGTGGGGTTCTGGTTTTCTTCCCTTCCGCGTCTCACCCGCGTCTCCTCCTTCTCTTTCTCCTCCCTCTCCTTCTCTTCCCTGCCGCGCCGCACCCGCGCTCATTCACCTCACTTAGCTCAGCTCAGCACAGCACGGCACAGCACAGCTCGGCTCAGCTTAGCTGAGTGCGCAGGGGGTGGTCTCCCTATGCGTGCCAGGGTCGTCCAGGCATAGCAGGCGTGGCATTTCCTTGACACCAGAGGGGGTGCGCAGGGGGTGGTCTCCCTATGCGTGCCAGGGTCGTCCAGGCATTGCAGGCGTGGCATTTTCTCGACACCAGAGGGGGTGCGCAGGGGGTCTCCCTATGCGTGCCAGGGTCGTCCAGGCATTGCAGGCGTGGCATTTTCTCGACACCAGAGGGGGTGGTCTCCCTATGCGTGCCAGGGTCGTCCAGGCATGCAGGCGTCATTTTCTCGACTATGCGCGTGCCAGGGTCAGGGCAGGCGTGGCATTTTCTCGACACCAGAGGGGGTGCGCAGGGGGTGGTCTCCCTATGCGTGCCAGGGTCGTCCAGGCGCAGGCGTGGCATTTTCTCGACACCAGAGGGGGTGCGCAGGGGGTGGTCTCCCTATGCGTGCCAGGGTCGTCCAGGCATTGCAGGCGTGGCATTTTCTCGACACCAGAGGGGGTGCGCAGGGGGTGGTCTCCCTATGCGTGCCAGGGTCGTCCAGGCATTGCAGGCGTGGCATTTTCTCGACACCAGAGGGGGTGCGCAGGGGGTGGTCTCCCTATGCGTGCCAGGGTCGTCCAGGCATAGCAGGCGTGGCATTTTCTCGACACCAGAGGGGGTGCGCAGGGGGTGGTCTCCCTATGCGTGCCAGGGTCGTCCAGGCATTGCAGGCGTGGCATTTTCTCGACACCAGAGGGGGTGCGCAGGGGGTGGTCTCCCTATGCGTGCCAGGGTCGTCCAGGCATTGCAGGCGTGGCATTTTCTCGACACCAGAGGGGGTGCGCAGGGGGTGGTCTCCCTATGCGTGCCAGGGTCGTCCAGGCATAGCAGGCGTGGCATTTTCTCGACACCAGAGGGGGTGCGCAGGGGGTGGTCTCCCTATGCGTGCCAGGGTCGTCCAGGCATAGCAGGCGTGGCATTTTCTCGACACCAGAGGGGGTGCGCAGGGGGTGGTCTCCCTATGCGTGCCAGGGTCGTCCAGGCATAGCAGGCGTGGCATTTTCTCGACACCAGAGGGGGTGCGCAGGGGGTGGTCTCCCTATGCGTGCCAGGGTCGTCCAGGCATTGCAGGCGTGGCATTTTCTCGACACCAGAGGGGGTGCGCAGGGGGTGGTCTCCCTATGCGTGCCAGGGTCGTCCAGGCATAGCAGGCGTGGCATTTTCTCGACACCAGAGGGGGTGCGCAGGGGGTGGTCTCCCTATGCGTGCCAGGGTCGTCCAGGCATAGCAGGCGTGGCATTTTCTCGACACCAGAGGGGGTGCGCAGGGGGTGGTCTCCCTATGCGTGCCAGGGTCGTCCAGGCATAGCAGGCGTGGCATTTTCTCGACACCAGAGGGGGTGCGCAGGGGGTGGTCTCCCTAGGCGTGGCCAGGGTTCCAGAAGGGTGGTCCTTACGCAGGCGTGGCATTTTCTCGACACCAGCGCAGGGCGCGTGCCCAGGGTGTGCGCAGGGGGTATGCGTGCCAGGGTCGTCCAGGCATTGCAGGCGTGGCATTTTCTCGACACCAGAGGGGGTGCGCAGGGGGTGGTCTCCCTATGCGTGCCAGGGTCGTCCAGGCATAGCAGGCGTGGCATTTTCTCGACACCAGAGGGGGTGCGCAGGGGGTGGTCTCCCTATGCGTGCCAGGGTCGTCCAGGCATAGCAGGCGTGGCATTTTCTCGACACCAGAGGGGGTGCGCAGGGGGTGGTCTCCCTATGCGTGCCAGGGTCGTCCAGGCATAGCAGGCGTGGCATTTTCTCGACACCAGCGGGGGTGCGCAGGGGGTGGTCTCCCTATGCGTGCCAGGGTCGTCCAGGCAATGCAGGCGTGGCATTTTCTCGACACCAGAGGGTAGTGCGGGATTGCGTATTACCTCTCGTATGCAAGTGCCAGGCGACGCCGGATATGACCGTCACAGATGACTCCTCAACCCCTCCTCTCCCCCCACACGTCCTCCCTCTCCTTTCAACGACCACAGGGGGCACCTGAGAGCATGACGGCGGTGGTAGTGGTAGCGCGGTTCACACAGGACATAAAATCAGTATGTGGGGTTCCTCGGTAGCGTAATCATCATTCTTATACTTAGGTTTGTGTATATGAGTGTGCTTGTGAGCACGATTCTGATTGTGATTGCGAACATGGTTATGCTTATGATTATGTGTATGTGTGTTATATTAGTGGTAGTGTTAGTCATGAGTTGAAGTGTTACAGTTATCAGTCATACGATTACTCGCAGTATTATCATTCACATTTTTTGTGCTAGTATCATGATCGTTCGTAGTATTATCAGTCCTAGTCTTACTCTTTGTATGGTTACTTTCAATCGTATTAGTATCATTGCTTCACAATGCTATTAACACGATTGCTATTCGCAGAGTGATGATGAGGATGAGGACCATGACGAAGATGGGGATGATGGGAGGTGGATGGAGGTGGACGTCTGGAAATATCAAGTCTAGACCTTGTAGGGGAAGCAACGACTTCACCATATAGCAATTTTCCTTGTATGGAGACGCCTACCTTTGAAGGACGGATGGGGGAGTAAGCTCATTGGGAAAGGGGACCTCGGAAGAACGGCTTGGGGGCGAGAGGAAGAGGAAGAGGATGATGATGATGATGGTGATGATGATGATGATGATGATGATGATGATGATGATGATGATGATGATGATGATGATGATGATGATGATGATGATGATGATGATGATGATGATGATGATGATGATGATGATGATGATGATGATGATGATGATGATGATGATGATGATGATGATGATGATGATGATGATGATGATGATGATGATGATGAGGAGGAGGAGGAGGAGGAGGAGGAGGAGGAGGAGGAGCAGGACGACGGCGACAACGACCACGACGACGAGAAAGAAAAGGAAATGAAAGAGGAAGACGATAGGACGATGAGGGCAAGGACGAGGAGGAGGAGGAGGAAGAGGAGGAGGAGGAGGAGGAGGAGGAGGAGGAGGAGGAGGAAGAGGAGGATGAGGACGAGGAGGAGGAGGACAGGGGGACGAGGACAGAGCCCTCGAAATCGCCTCTTGGAGCCCTCTTGGGGCTCTTTTGGGGTGCCTTTGGGTCCTCTTGGGGCTCTTTGGGGGGTCTTGGGGGCCCTCTTGGGGCCCTATTGTCCAGGATCCGCGCGCCAGTGTGGTGAGTCTTTCGATCCTGGCGTTGCATTTTTTTTCGCCATGGGCTTTTTCTTTTGGTTTCGGGCCCCGGGACTCTCACGGATCGATCCGGCTCGAAAAGTGATGCAGAAAGATGGGGTCCAGGATTCCGCTCGTGATTTTTCGCGACGTTGCAATCATTTAGCAACGTCGGATCTCATGGGGGTCAGTGGGACTCGGGGTGACCGCACCTCGTTAGCATCGGCGGCGCGCCGAGGGGGGAGGTGAGATGGGACAGGCCTTCTGAGAAGGCGGCGGAGGCTCAGGAGGCTTCTCAGGAGGCCGGAGGCCTTCTGAGCCTTCTGAGCAGGCTCGCCCCGCCCTGGGCGCGTCACCGAGGCGAGTCGGTGGGTACTCGGGACGGCGACACGGCTACGAGACTTGGGGCGCTCTCCGAGGGTGTCTCGTGCTACTGGGGCCTCCGAGGCCCCAAGACCGTGCGGCGACGGACCGCTGTGAGATCTTTGCGGGTTTCGAGGTCACCGCACGGTCTGTCACCACACCGTTTTGGGACCCCAAGATGGGGGCGAGTAGCCTGGAGGCGGGCATTGCACGTATTCGCCGTGGAGCGTCGCCGAAAACATGGGCCAGCGGCGCCCCTGGATGCCCATCGATCGTTGAAAGTAGGCATTTTTGGAATCCTGGGTCCAATCTACATTTGGAGGCCTTCCTTCTTCAACCATCGAGAACTTTGCCCCTTTCCTTCCTCTTCAGGGGGCGGGTGGAAATCCAATCTACTTTCAACGCCTTCCTACTCAATGTTTCAACTCGCCTCTTCCCCCCGATGGGTACATGTATTGCCCCTCCCCTCCTTGGCCAGTCGCCCCCGTGGTCGCCTCCGATCTGGGCGCAGGGGGCAGGAGCCAGCCAGATTGGCGCCCCCAGCTTCCCGCGCCGCCGCGGGCCGCCTCGGCCGCCGCCGCCGGCGCCCGCCGCAGAGTGGTGGCGGTGGTGGCTGTGGTGGCCGTCAGGGTCGTCGTCGGTCGTCGTTGGTCGTCGTCGGTCGTCGTCGTCGTCGTCGTCGTCGTCGTCGTCATCGTCGTCATCGTCGTCGTCGTCGTCGGTCGTCGTCGTCGTCGTCGTCGTCGTCGTCGTCGTCGTCGTCGTCGGTGTCGTCGCCGTCGCCGTCGCCGTCGCCGTCGCCGTCGCCGTCGGTCGTCGGTCGTCGGTCGTCGGTCGTCGGTCGTCGGTCGTCGGTCGTCGGTCGTCGGTCGTCGGTCGTCGGTCGTCGGTCGTCGGTCGTCGGTCGTCGGTCGTCGTCGTCGTCGTCGGTCGTCGTCGTCGTCGTCCGTCGTCGTCGTCGTTGTCGTCGTCGTCGTCGTCGTAGTCGACGGCGGCGGCGGCGGCGGCCTGGCAGGATCAACTCCAAGGGCGCCCCGCAGGCGCGCCGCCCCGGCGCCTTGCGCGCGCGCGCACGAGCGCATGCTCGTTTGGGTGCGTGCTCGCGCTCGCCGCGTGGCCTCGTCGTGAGGACTTGGCATCGCTCGGGCGTGTGCGCTTGTGTCTCGGCGAGGACCATCGAAGAGCCTGTTGGGCAGCACGAAGCCGGAAGATGCACGGGGAATGGACGTCCGAGCGATGGCGAGGCGAGGGGCGCCCGCTGGGAGGCTGCCTGCCACGATTCCGCTTCATGTCGTTCCACTTTCATTCCGTCCGAATTCCATTTCGTCCGCTTCGATTCGTCCGCTTCGATTCGTCCGCTTCGGTTCGTCCGCTTCGGTTCGTCTGGTTTCGATCCGCCGGGGGTTTCGACAGAAGACGAAACGAAAGAGGCCGAAACGAAAGCGGACGAAATGCAAGTCCACCGCTTGGGACAGGTAGGTCAATATGAAGCAAATCAAGACCCCGCGCGGATTGTTTTCTGCCATCTTGGCGCTTTTCGTCCCCCTCGGCCTCTGGGAATCCGTTTGTGGGCCCCAGGGCCAGCAACAATTGGTCCAGTCGAGACTTCTGAGGTAGCGTATTGACAAAATCAATGCATCGGATGTCTTGGAGCGAGTTTACCCTGACTTTCAGCCTTCTGGCGCAAAGTTCCATTCCGAGTTCGGTTCATCTCTCGAGCCACGGTTTTGGCGCGACATCTTCCGTCCCTGGACATCCTGGCTTTCTTCGGTTTTTTCAAGGTCTGCCGACTCACGCTGGTGGCCCTGCTGCTCGGACGCAGCTGCATGTAGCCCTTCGGCACCCGCGCTGGCCTGGTCTGATCGGGCCCCGTCCTTTCTTCTCGCCCTCTTTGCTCTTTCGCTTCGGGCCTTTCTTCGCTTCCGGTGCATCCCACTGCCCATTTTGACCAGCGCCTGACCGTCTAGCACACCCTGGCACTCGCGGACTTCAACATGTTCGGGAAAGCGTCCTTAGGAAGTAGGTCCTAGAGAGATCTTTCGCCGCTTTCGGGCTCCAGGGGTCTTCCTTGGGCCCCAGGACTTTCAATAACGACTCAGGATGAAGAGCTGGTCCTGGGGAAGGTCCTGGGATCCAAGTGCCGTTTCCCTCAGACCCAGTTTCTTGCATACCAACGCGTTTCCATCCCTAGGTGCCCTGGTGCCCTTCCCCCGTTGTGCGCGCCATTTGGAGGAGGCCCCCGGGACCTTGGCCTCCTGAGGGGTGTTCGGGAGACCTTGGAAGGCTGCGATGAAATCCTGGGGACACCTTGTGCCGGGGGCACTTGTGGCAATGCCCGAGTTGGGGGGATGGGTAATGAGGGATGAGAAAAATATCAGTTCAGCTTTGGCTGCTAGTTTCCTGGACTGTTCGTTTTCGCTCAAGGGGGCTCGTTGCTGTGGCTTGACGTGGTTGAGGAGGATGTGATGGGACGGTGTTCAGGTTTGGTCGGTTGACCGGCTTCGAGTGAAGTTGAAATTTTCTCTCTTGGCGCATCGACTGGGGCAAGAAAGAACTTAGGGGCTTCGCCCTCGGGATCTCCCAGCGCTCCCCTATCGCGGGGCGCCTCGGTGACGCGAGGCCCATCTGGCCCCCCTCCCCCAGCGGATTCGGAAGCCATGCCGAGGAACAGGTGCCCCGCCAATGGCATCATTGTCGCCGTCGATGCCGGGAAGTGGCGCGCCCTGCATCCCAGAGACTCCCCGCGAAGGGCCCCAGCTGTCGGCGAGAGTCATCAGTGATTAAAAAAGCATTGAGGCCAAATGCAAGCCTGCAAGGTGTGGGCGGCAGCGTGCGTGCTCGAGCCTCAATCTGACGACGTGGCGGGAATTCCCATCCGAATCGCCCCCTACGCGATGGTCTTCCGCGCCGGCCCCCTCAGAGGACAATGCGAACGTCAATTCCGCCAGCCATCTAGCGGACGTGGGAGGCCGACTACGCGCGCGCGCATCCGCCGCACTCAACGCGCGGATCCCTGGCCCGGACGGGCGCGCCCCGCCCCTGGGGGCCCCCGTCCATCGCTGACGCTGAAGTGGTCGAATGACCCGGGGGCGTATCCCAGAGGCCCCTGCTCTCCCCCTGCCGACAAACGGCTGCAGACACTGCCAAGAGGCATGGCCTGGGCGAGTCCCAGTCCCGAGTTCTCTTGAGGTCCATCTATGCGATGGCGTTCCTCGCGCATGGCCTCCCTGGCACAGGCGGGACCCAGACCGTGGCAGCTCTGATCGACGTTTGGATGGGCTGCGCCCCAGAGGACTGGACGGTCGGGGTGTTCTCGGGCTCCGACAGGGAAGGGGGCTGACATGCCGGCCAGATACCTCGCTGGCGCCCACCGGGGTGGCTGATTGAACGAGGGCAGCCGCTTCCCGGACTCGGCCATCCGACTCGCCCATCCCGACGAGGTCACCAATTTCGAAGCCCGCGAGTTTATCCCCGCCCAACGGCGCCGCCATGGCCATCAGCGACAGTAGCATCCAATGGCTTACGCGAGGGAGGATGCAAGACCCTGCCAAGGCTCGCCTCGTCCACGCCACACTTGAAGCGTCCGCGGAGCTCGACTCCCCGGAGAACCCCAACCTGCAGATGGCCAGTCTCGACGAGGCCAGGCAGTTGACCGACCTCTGGCGGGCGCCCCCCTGCCTATCGCTCACGGCGCGCAGCAGTGGGCGCCTGGTATTGTGTGTCGACGAGAACCAGCTGCGGCCCGCATCGCTGTCTGCCCGTGCTGATTCCTTGGGCCTCAGCATTTCCACGTTCGAGCGCGTTCGCGATTACCTGGGGGCTTCGCCGCGGCACAATGTGCTGCTTATCACATGCTATCGCATGCGCGATAGCATACTCTAGTCGCCGTCTGGCACCTTCTACCGCGGCGCACTGCGCTCTGGTCTTGCCGGCGCTCTCGCGCAGAGACCACCCATCTTTGGGATCCCCTGGAGGCCGGCCGACTCAGTGCAGCCGCCCCCCGAGACGCACATGCCCGACGGCGCCCTTTACGACCCCGTTGGTTTCGGAACTCGCGGTTTTCACAACGCCCAGTGCGGAGCTCAACCAGGGGATTTTATCAGGCTCCTCATGGCGCGCGAGAGGGCCACCGGGCTTGCGCTCGCCCTGGGAGAAGGCGCAGCCGCCCTGAGGGAGGCGGCTACCGTCTGCGACATTGTAGAGCCCCTTGAGGACCACCTACTGGAGACAGGCAAGCGCGTCTTGAACGTCTGTGGAAATCGAGCGCAGGTGGCCTCAATCAAGACCGGATGGCCGCTCGACCTCGTCGCCTTCGGCGCCTACCAGGAGAGAGGCAAAGGGAAGGGCGAGGCCGCCGGTCGGAGCACGCCGGCACGGCCCAGAGCTTCCGCGCCCCAGGGGCGCCCCTCCAAAGGTGCGCCAAAAGGCAACTTGCCCCCCCCCCCCTGTGGCTTTATATTTAAGCGCCTTCCCGCCGCCGAACTCAATGGCCCCCATCTCGTCTTCAGCGGGGTCGATGCGGGGTGCCCCCGTCTGGTCGACAAGGGCCTCATCGGCGTGCCCACCATTGGCGGTAGCCAAGGCGACGGAGCCAATCTGGTAATCCTTTGGGCCGCCCGTGCAAACTCCTGGGCAGTGGGGCTTTATCGACGACCCCCATCGCATCGACGTGGCCTTTGCCCGGGCGCAGGAGGGAGTGGTCGTCGGGCTGAATGCCTGAATGGCCGCCGCAGCTACCGAGTCCAAGTGCTCCTCTCTAGCGGAGTGGGCAGGGGCTGCCAGTCTCTGGGCCAGCTTTGACGGCGCCCCAGGTAACCGCGCTGCGCTCGCCGAGACCAGCAGCTTCTCACAGGCCAAGGTACGAGAGGCCCCGATCCGCGCACGCGCCCCGGACCCCGTCCACGACGATCTCCGCTGAGCAAGAACAGCGCAGCGATTTTGAACAGCGGGCCCTGTGCTTCCAGACCCTCTTCGGCCCCTCACTCCCTCCAGGACACAGCTGGGGGGGGCTGAGCGAGGAGCTGCTGGAAACGTGCGCAATGGTCTTGAGCGATGCAGCCCCGGCGCTGGTGTTGCGCTGCGCGCACAGCCTTCACCCCCGCGCGTGTGGCCCAGGGGGCTCGCCGACAGTCCTCTCCGACAAATGTCGAAATTTGGTCAGCCACGACGGCAATTTGCACGACGAGGAGCTGGGCATCGACGCCGCCAGCCTCGCGTGCGCTGCGGCCTGGACAGGCTTGCTGCGCGTGGCTGGATCTCAACCCAGCGCAGCCCCCGACAGAGCCACGGAAGAAGACCGCCGCCCCCCTCTCGGCGGGAGATGCGAATATCGCTGGAGCCGGCGTGTCGACCAACCCCCCAGGGCGCCAACAGTCAGCCCCCAGCTGCCTGGAGTACGAGCACATGCGCGTGCGCCTGCCACCAGTGCGCTCCTACGCTAAAGCACCTTGCTGCATTCGCCGGCCAGCAGGATGTGCCCCTCGAAGGCCCCCATCGGCCTCCTTGAAGACAGCAGCGGGGCCCCCGTGCAGCGCGCGAGAGCAAATATGAAACCGGAGAAAAAATCAGATAAAGTCTTCTAGGGTTGTAGGGCTATTGGGCTATAGGGCGATGGGGCTATGGGACTAGGGCCATGGGACTATCGAGCTATGGGGCCATAGGGCTGTAGGGCTATAGGGCAATAGGGCCATGGGGCCATAGGGTTATGTGGCTGTAGGGCTATAGGGCTGTGGGGCCCTGGGGCTATGGGGCTCTAGGGCAAGAGGGCCATAAGGCTATGAGTATGTAGGGATATGGGGCTACAGGGCTATACGACCATATGGCTAAAGAGATATAGGGCTATAGGGCTATAGGCATATCGAGCTTTTGGGCTACGGGGCTGTAGCGCAGTAGGGGTATAAGGCTATAAGGTTATGGGGCTATAGGGATATAGGGCTATGGGGCTATAGGGCTTTTGAGCTGTAGGGCTATAGGGCTGTTGGATTATAGGGCTACAGGGCTTCGGGGCTATAGGGTAATGGAGCTTTTGGGCTCCAGGGCGATGCGGCTATAGGGCTATAAGGCTATAAGGCTATGGGGCTGTAGGGCTACATGGCTATAGCGCTATAGGCTTATAGGGCTATTGGGCTGTGGGGCTATACGGCTATGGGGCTATGAGGCACCCGGTCACCCGGGCGCTCGGGCACCTTGGGGTCCGGGCACCAGGGCACCGGGGCGGGCCGCGGAAATCCGTGGGGGCCCCTGCAGAGGCAAGCTCTGATTGGGGAACGACCCTGGTTCTGATGCTCCTCCTCATCAGGGGGCCCAGGCCGAACATGGCGCCCTGCGGAAGCCCCGGCCACGTTGGCGACATCCTCGAGGCCACGCTGGGCATCTGCCCTGCAACCGTGCGCGCCTGCCAGTGCGAGACAGCTTTGGCAGGGCCCGCAACCTGGTGGATGCCAACATCCGCAGGCTCCACGGGTGCTTGGAGGCCTTCATCAAGGTATGCTCAAGGCTCGTCACTGTGGCGCACCGCCATCCGAGCGTCGAGGGGGAACAAGCTGGCGCGCCCTGAAGGGAGGCCTCCCTCGGACACTTCCCTCTGGAGGTTACTCTGGCAGCCCTGGCCCGGCTCGTCGCCCCCGCTGATCTCGGTTGTCTCCAGACCCACAGCTGCGCCGCTTGCGCCCTCTCGGCGGCCCTGCTTGGCTCCGACGTGGGCCTCCTCCCTGCAGGCCGCCAGTCCACTGCCCTGCAGTGCCTGGGAGTGGGCTGTCGGGGGCGGGGAAGGGTTCGCTGCTCCCCCGACCAGCGTTCCGCCTGGAGCTGTGCTCTCCCCCCCAGCATCGGCCTGGATGACGATCGCTTCCATCCGGAGCAGATGCCCCCTCGCATCTGCTGCCGCCGGCGCAGGAGAGGCCCCTTCAACCCCCAAAGGGAGACCAGAGGTGCCTGGGTGGATTCCGCAGTCAGGAAGATGGTTGCCGCAAGTCGCCTTCAATTCTACCGCCTGGGGGTGGACTGCCGGCGGCGCTGCTGCAGGTGCCGGCGCGCCAACCTGTCAGCCAAGGGGCTTCCGGCGCCGACCGATGACATGAGGACAGCTCACCTGGGCGACCTTGGCCCCGAACCCTCAGGCCTGCGTTGCCCCCCCGGCCCCCAGTCTGGGGCCCCCCCGCTGTCCCCGCCCAGGACGATGCCCCGCTGGCGGACATTCTGCTCACCCCGGAGGGCCCCCGCGACCCCGCCCGCGCTCGCGCCGCCATCCTTGTCTTTCGCGGCATCGACGACAGGTTTGGCGAGGACTTCGGCCGTGGCCTGTGGAAGCGTCAACGCGATCGCGGCCCCGGCGACGTCCCCATGAAGCGATGGCCTTGCGGAGACGCCCCGTTGGGCATGTTCATCTTCCGCCAAGCGCGCAGGCGTTCGCCATTATGCAGCGGTGCGCTACGCGGTTATGCGATGATATTGTCTCGCGCACTTGTGGGGCGCCCGCCCAAGCCATGTCAAGGCGGCCCTCGAGAAGGATGGGCGCGCTCTTATAACAAGGACGTGCCCAAGAAGGACGCGACATCGCCTCTCCCTGCGCCGTTTGACCCTCCGCAGTCGCGCTCGCAGGGCAGCCGGCCCCCGCTCCCCGACGACGATCAGCTACCGGGCCCGCTAGGCGTCTGGGCCCCCGAGTTTGCGATGGCGGGCGCCCCCCAGCAGGGCGCAAGGTCCACGGGCGCTTCTGCCTCGCCCGCCCCGCAGCGGCAGCCCCCCCAAAATCGCAGTCCAACCCGCCGATGATCTCGCAGCTTTGGCGCCGACAGGCAGGGCGGCGCTGGCTGGCCACCGAGGAGCAGGTCGACCTTCGCGCTCACCAGCCATTCCCCTGACAGCAGCCCGCGTCCTCGCGCCCGCGCCAGACCGGCCGCGGCCACGGGGGCCCGCAGCTATCCTCCACCCGTCGCGGCAGGGTAACGCCAGAGGGCCGCCGCGCCGACTCCCGCGGCCCCCGCGCCCGCGCGCGACCCCCAGCGCGGAGGACAGACGGAGACGCCCTGGCGAGACAGTCAACCCCGCCGGCGCGGCCCCCCGCCAGCCTCCTGGATGGATTTCCCAGCGTTGACCCACCGATCTGCCACAACCTAAGGGTAGGGCACTGCGGCCCTAGAGACAGCCCGGCGCATCCATCTGAACTCCGTGCTCGGAAGTGCGGTTAGTGCGATCGTGCGCATCATGCAGTGATTTCTGCCCGCTCAGTCTCTCCGGCGGCAGACGAGCGCTGGAGGGCGTGGACGGCGGGGAACATGTCCTCCTCGCTTCTCAAGCCTGGGAAAGGCATGAGTGCGCCTTCTGACTCCAGGGCATGGCCCTCCGCGAGCTGTCAGGAATTCCTCACCTCCGTCTACGGCGATTCCATCGCGCCCTCTGGGCTACCCCCAGGGGCCCAGCGTGGCGGTGAGCGTGCCGCCGTGGCCCTGCTGGTCAGCCACCTTCACGGCCAGGGCGGCCGAGCCCCCCCCAGTCCCCAGAAGGGACCTGACGAATGGGCTATATACCGCAGCAAACACGACTCCCGAGCGTCCGTGAAGGGACGCGACATTGCTTGGTACAGCCAGGACATCTTGTTCGGCTACCTGAGCTATCGGGGTAACGCGTCGATTCAGCGCCCGCTGGTGCGCGGGTGCCGACAGATAGCGACATGGAGGAAGCTGGCCCTCACTGGCGCTGTCCACGACGCCCCCCCGCAGACGGCAGCCGGCTGCCCCCAGGACTCAGAGTCCAAAGAAGAGCTTGGGCCCAGCCAGCCCAGCAGCATTTGTCCTGCGCCCCGAGCAGCTCGGTTTGCTGCCCCCCCGGCACCGCCTCGGCCGAGCCCCGACCGGCTTTGCGGCAGCCTGCCCCCCCTCTCTGGCGAGGCACAGATTGGCGGCTACCGTCGCTGACGAGGGGGGCGCGCGTCCGGCTGGGCCGCCGGCAGACTCCCCGGATGCGGGGCGTGACCGCGGCGATAGCATCCGATGGCAGCTCCGGCCCCCCTCTCAGCGCTTCGCGAGCGCCACTGCGTCGGCCTGCGACTGGAGCCCCCAGGAGGGACCTCCCATTGGCAGCCCAGCAAGCAGCCCTTCCGAGTGGCGACGTAGCCCCCGTAGCTCCTCTCAGCCGTCTGCTCGCGTGGCCCCCTCTCCCAGCCCCAACCGCGCCCAGGCGCCGACGGCGGAGCAGTCTGGCGCCGGCGCCCTGCAGGCTGCCGCGGAGGAGCCGATGCGCAAGGCCCCCAGGACTGATGAGCAACGCAGCCCGGGCTCTTCCCAAAGGTGGCGCAGATGGGGCACAGCGCAACGAACTCCGCCTTGGCGGCAGGAGCCAACGCCTCGGCAACCGCCCCCCGACGCAATGCCTCCGACCCAGTACGATGCCACGGGTCAGCTGTATTTCAGGCCGCGGCATGAGGTGGCGTGGCATTCCACTTGGAACTATAACACCAACTCGAGGGAGGACGGGCAGGAGGTGGTCAACCGCCTCAACAAGGAATGCGGCCCCATGCTGGCGATCGGCTGGAATGCCGTCTGTGACCATGAGTGGGGCCGCGCTCCACCAAGGACCCCAAGCGGCACCTTGCGGAAATTTGTCAGAGCCCCGTACGTGGGCTCAGCCAGTCCAACTACGATTTCCGCGGCCTCTGCAGGTACAAAGGCGTCCGGGTCGATTGGGGCGCTGAGTTGCATCGAGATTTTGACGCGAGGAGACAGAGTACAGAGCTTGCCAAATGCAAGGGGAAGGGGCCCCCGCCGCAGGGAAAAGGCAAGTGCCCTGCCGACTCCTCCTGGCCCAGCACCGATCCCACTCGTGAGCGCTGGTCAGCCTCGAGCAGCCACCGCTGGTAGCCCTCTGCAGCTGCCGCGCAATTAGGGCCTGTTCGGAGTCATCTGCGGGATTTGGGTGGTGGCCCACTTGGCCTACTGCCCTCCCCCACCGTCGCCTTCGCGGCTCTCTTTTCGCCGCCCTGTACTTATTCGACGCCCCTCCCCCTCCGCAGACCTCCAGCTCCCGCCCGGGGTCTGCCTCGGCTCTCCTTCGCCACCCTGCGCCTTTTCGATGCCCCCCCGCGGACCTCCAGCTTCCGCTCGGGGCCTGCTTCTTCCCGCGTGCACTCCTGGCCCTGCGGCCGCCTGCTCCGCAGTGCTCCCCCGTGCGCTGCGCCAGTCCGCCGGCCGTCGTGCTTCTCTTCGGGGGCCCCGTGCTGCCGCGCGGGGTGGCTCCTCTGCGGCCTCCTTCCCTCCGCCCGAGCGCCGCCTTTGCCGGGGGGCGGCTGCCCGCCCGCCCTTGGCTCCTGGCCCCCCCCCCCCGCTCCGGCCCCGAGGGTGCTCTGCCCCGCCGCTGCTTCCCCCCGCCGCGGCCGGGGTTCGCCGGCCTTCTGCAGGTTCTGTCCAGGCCCCGCCCGTGGCACCCTCCTGTTCCTTACCTGGCCCCTCGCCGGCCGGGCGGCCTAGGTGTCCCCGCCGGGGTCCTCGCCCACCGCCCGGCTTTCAGGCCTCGCATCCATTCGCCGGCTCGTGGCGCGTTGGGCGCTCCGCTCTCCCGCGGCGCCTTGCGCCGCCATCGTGGCTTGCGCCTCGTAGGCCCTCCAGCGTCGGCGCGCGCCCCGCCCCGCGGGCCTCCCCGGCCCACGCCGCCCCTCTTATTGGCTTGGTCCTTTATTTCCGCTTCCCGCCCCTGGCCACCTCGCGACGCGCTATCGCGCGTCGCCGTGCCTTCCGATGCTTCGCTCTCTCGCCTCCCGCTGCGCCTCGTAGGCCCCCCCCTGGTCTCGGCGCTCCTGCCCGGCCGTGGGGCCGCGTGTTCGCTACCTGCTGACGCCCCACTCCGCGCCGCCCCCCCTTTTGGCGTGGCTCCGCCTCTTGGCCCGCTCCGCGGCCCTCGCGCTGTGCTGCGGTTTCGTCCTCCGCGGCGCTATCGTGGCCGCCTGCGTCCTGCTTCCGCCTCCCGCCGCGCCTCGTGGGCCCTCTGGTCTCAGCGCCTTTGCTCATCTCTGGGGCCGTCTGCAATTCCGGTCCTCGGTGGTGTGTGTGTGTGTGTGTGTGTGTGTCTGTGTGGGTGGTTTCCGCTTGTCGCATGCGTTGCCCCCCCCGTTCGGCCGCTTGGTCTGCCGGGCCGCCCCCCCCCCCCCAGCAGCTGCTCGCTGCTGCCGCTGCCCCCCCCGCGCGACGCCCTCCCCCGCCGCAGCCCGTGACTTGCCTGAGCGGGCCCAGCTTGACTCTCCCCCCGCCGCGCCGAGGCCTCCGCCTCCTTCCTCGTGCATTGCGGTGTCAATTTGCATGCGGAGCGCCCCCTGTTGCCAATCCGCCGGGGCAGTCGCCCTCTGCTCAGCCGCCGGCGCACAAAATATGCGCGTGCGTGTATATGTTTGTCAGTCTGTCCATATGTGTGCATGCATGTATGTATGCGTGTGTATGTATTTTTGCGTGCATGTACATGTGTGCATGTGTGTATGTATGTATGGATGTGTGTATGCGTGTATGCATGCAATCCCTCATGAATGTCTATATGGGCATGTATGTGTATGTATGCATGTGCGTATGTATTCATGCGCGCATGCATGCATGTATGCGTGTGTGTATGTAAGTAACTAAGCAGGCCTGTATGTATGTACAAGTGTATGTATGCATGTATGCACATGTGAGTGAGTGTACGGCCCCTCGCGAGGCTCTCAGTGTCAAGCCAGGGCCAGACGGGCCCTGGAATTCTCGACAGGCCCAAAGTGGCCCTTTGCGTGCGGCCCAAGAGAGGCTTGGACTGCTTGGAGCGTGGTTCCCGCGATAGCTCATGAGGGGCTCAAGACATCATCGAGTCCAGATCATCATATTTGCATAGTGACAGGTGTGATAACGAGCCTTCCCTGCAGGTAGGTGAGTGGCGCCAGCGCGCCATGGCGGCCGACGCAGCGGCGGCGGGGGTGCAGCTGCCAGATTCGAGAGGCGTCGGGAAAGTACCGGCGTTCACAGGTAAGAGGGGGGACTTCGAATATTGGATCTTCCCGTTCTGGAGTTATTGTGGACTGCTGGGCTGGACAGCGAGGCTGGAACTGGCCAGAGATGCAGAGAAGCCGTTCTCTGTTGAGCATATCGGCGAGCAAGGGGTGCAGGTCGGATGGGGCCTGTACCATCTCTTGGCGAGTACGACAGAAGTGGCGGCTCAGAGCATCGTGAAGTTGTGCCAGAGAGGAGACGGCTTCGAAGCGACGAGGAGGCTGCGCCGAGAGCATCGTCCGAGGTTGAACGAGGAGCACGGTCACATGCTGCAGCAGATCTTGTCGCCACTCTGGTAGCAGGATCGCCAGGGCAAGGAGCGCTTCACAGAAGTGCCTGGAGCCTGGGGCGAGCTGATCTCCCTCTATGAGCGGGCGACGGGCGAAGAGGTCACGCAGAACATGGAGACGGGCGCGATCATGGCGCGCGCGCCTGATGACGTGACCATGCCGCGGTCGGCGCAGCGAGACGCGCGAATCGACATCGCGCAGATAAGGACCTGTATCTTCGAGGCAGCGATCGGTCAGAGCGGAGTGATTGCGAAGCCACTGGCTGCCGGGCGAAGCAGCAGCGGCACGGGCGTCGACGCGATCTCCAAGGGAAAAAGCAAACAGGGCAGCACGGACAAGTGCCAGCTTTGCAACGAGGCGAACCACGCGGCTCGAGACTGCTACTGGCGAGACAGACGAAAGCAGAAGAGTGGCGGCAAAGGGGGAGGCAAGGGCTTCGGCAAAGACGGCAAAGGCAAGGACAAGGTTAGTGCCGCGTTCACAGGGAAGTGCGACTACTGCCGCAAGGCGGGCCACAGGAAGGCATATTGCAGGAGGTTTCTAGCCGACGAGAAGGCCAAAGGGAACGCAGCGATCGAGCAGGAGGAAGCAGATCCGAAGACGGTAGCCCATATTGAGCACGCAGATTTCGAGTACGAGGTCTGCGACGACGACCAGCTCGACTGCGTGACGATGAAGGCCGAGGACGGTGACGCCAAGTGCTGCGGCGTGGACCTGGACGGGGCCACCTTCATCGCGCTGGACACGGCGAGCGTCTGCCACGTCGGCCCGACCGCGTTCGGCGATGGATGCAAGCAGGGGGCAGATTCTGGGCCGAGACTGCTGGGCGCGCAGAGGCAGGATGTCAAGATGGACACCATCGCGTCGTTGCCGATGGCCGTCGACGACGACAGCGATCAGACGAAGTTGCTGAAGGCCGACTTCAGGCTGGGCGACGCGGTGTCAAAGCCGATCTTCCCACTGCTCGAGGTAATGGACAAGGGTGCGGAGTTCTGGCTCGGCGCGATGAGTGGCATGTGCGTGGGCCCAGGAGGTGACCTCGCCAAGGGCGTCCCGCTCAGCAGGCAGAACAACGCCCTGGGCTTCAACGCGAAGACCTTCAATGCCGATGGAGGCGGTGGAGTTCGCAGCCAGCGCGAGCGCGAACGAGCAGCGGGGGGTTTCGCGCAGTCACCTGGGGCCTCTGGCAGCGGAGGCGCGGCGGCACGGGTCGGACCTGAGCATGCAGGCAGGAGACGGACGGGGGCGTCTAGCTCGGCAACCCGTAGTGCTGCGCGAGGGGCAGGAGATCGTCCTGCACCCAGACAGCCGCGTGGAGGACCTGCGGACTAGGCTCAAGGAGCTGGGGCAGCCGATCTGCGGCAGGAAGGACTAGTCGTGGACGAGGCTTAGCGACGCTGAGCGGAGGCTCGCGGTGCACCGCGCGAG
This sequence comes from Prorocentrum cordatum, assembly GCA_963575745.1. Lineage (NCBI taxonomy): Eukaryota > Dinophyceae > Prorocentrales > Prorocentraceae > Prorocentrum > Prorocentrum cordatum. The sequence goes on from CAUYUJ010000398.1 coordinate 96,813, forward strand.
GATGAAAGGGCTGGAGCGCAGGCGCGAGGAATTTGTGCAGGGAGGGCTCTCGATCGCACCGCGCGAAGTCGCTGGGCCAGCTGCGCCGACGGAGGCGGAGCGAGCAGCGCACGAACTTCTACATCTCACGAGGATTCCATGGCGTGAGGCCTGCGTGAGAGGAGATGAGACGACCAGGCCGCGCAAGACGCTCACCTTTGACCAGAAGGACACGGGCAGGGCGCAGATCACCCTGGACTTCTGCTATCTGAAGACCAACGGCGACTGGGCGGATATCGGGGGCGAAGAGCCGCCAGCGGCGGACATCTCCGCGACGACGCTCGTGATGGCTGACAGGGACACGCTGATGTTCAACGCGGTTTCGATGCCGACCAAGGCGGTCACTGACTACGCGGTGGCCAGCGTGAGCAGCTTCATCGAAAGAATGCATCTCGCCGCGGCGGACATCAAGACGAACGGGGAGCCGACGATCCCTAACTTGGTGGAGGAGGTTCGCAAGAAGCTGAGCAAGAGCATCAAGTTGGAGGAGAAGCGTGGGGGCCTGAAGGATAGTCAGAGCACGGGCGCGATCGAGGCGCCGATCACATTTTTTCAGGCGAAGGTGAGGACGTGCAAGTTCGACTTGGGGAAGCGCTACGGCATGAAGATCACAGCGACGCGCCGATCGGGTGCTGGCTGACGAGATACGTTAGCTGGGCAGCCTCTACGTACAGACCACGAGCCGATGGGAGGACATCTCATCAGGCTGAATTCGGAGTGACCTACAACGGCGAGATTCTCCCCTTCGCGGAGACGGCGCTCTTCAAGGTGCCGACCTCCCGTGCAGGCAGATCACAGCGACATCGTTCAAGCACAACGGCGAGTCGAGCTTCGTGGAGGGCATCTGGATCGGGAAGCACATGGGGCGCGACGATCACTTGTTCCCGACGCTTGCGGGGTTGCATCGCGCGAGGACCTGCGGGTGGCCGAGGCCAGCGCCGCGGGCTGACGCGAAGCTGATGAAGGCGGCGAAGGCGCTGCCCTGGGGGGCACGGAGCGCCAATCCGCGCGAGCTGCTACCCAAGATTCAGCGACCTCTACCTACGATCGGCCCGACGGCAGCGGCGCAGAAGGCGAAGACAGAGGCAGAGGCGGCAGCAGCGCCGGCGGCGCCGCAACGGGGCGCCCGACTAGGGGGCGCAAGCGGCAGCACCACCGGGGGCGCCAGCCGGACCTGGGGGGCGCAGCGGCGGCTGCCAGACCTCGGGAGGACAGCGCGATGGAAGAGGACGCACCGATGACCCCGAGGGGCCAGATTAGACCCGCGGACGGTGAGGAATTCGTCTCACCTGAGAAGCGAGCGAGGCATGTTGACGCGATCTGGCTGGGCGACCCCATCGACTACAGCGTCCTGGACAGCATGGGCACGGCGTCCTGCGTGGCGACCAGCGGCCTGGAGCCCGCGGTGGAGCTCAAAGGGAAGCGCGACGCGCTGGAGGTGCTGGCGCACTACGGCGTCCACGGGTCCATCCCGAGGAGCGAGGGCGGGGAGTTCAAGATGATCGAGGCGCGCTGGGAGCCGCAGATGCGCGGAGGCGTCTGCAAGTGGAGGTACGTAGCCCAGGAGTTCAAATTGATGGAGCAGCGGGGCGACGTTCGGGGCGAGCTCATCAGCGCAGACAAGCAGGCTGATGGACTTCGTCAGCATCAAGGAAGAGACCCACGGGACCTTCATCGCCGACTGCGCGAAGGCCTATTGCCAGGCTGACCAGGCGGAGAAGGTTTGCGTAGAGCCACCGCCAGAGTGCATGGCGCTCCTGGCTGAGATGGGCAGATCGACCGACATCGTCTGGGCTTTGGACAAGATGTTGCCTGGACTGCGTGTTGCAGGCGCTGGGTGGGTAGACAAGGCTGCGAAGACACTCGAGGGCGAAGGCTTCGAGAGGTGCGAGTGCCAGCCGCAGTTCTACCATCATAAGGAGAAGGAGGTCCTGATCGAGGTGCACGTGGGGGAATTTCCATGGCGAAGGGCCGATGGGGAACCTGGGTGGGGTCATCAAGAAGCTGAGGGATGTGTTCGACCTGAAGGCGACGGACGTCATCAGGCAGGGGCGCCACTCTCACCTGAAGCGAGACAAGTTGAGGCTCATGAGCGGCGGCGTGATGCTCAGGCAGAACGTCAAGCACATCGAGGACCTGATCTTCGTGATGGGCATGGAGAAGGCGAAGCCCGCGACGGTGCCAAGCTTGACGGAAAAGGGCCCGACCTGGAGCCCCGACTTGGATGACGCGGAGAAGGCGAAGTTCCGCACGGGTGTTGGGATCCCTCTCTACATTTTCCCCGACAGGGCGGACATCCAGAAGGGGCGTGCAGTTGCTGGCGCGCAACTTTAGGAGCAAGCCGACGGAGTTCGACAGGAAACGCTTGGTGAAGCGCGCGAGGTGCCTGAAGGGGGCCAAGACGTACGGCGCGCTGCTCAGGCGGCCGGCGGCGAGCAAGCTTGCAGATGTTCACGGACGCCGACTTCGCAACATGCATGGAGACACGGAGGGCGATGACCTGCGGCATCACGAAGCTCGACGGGGCGCACTTCGCGGCGTTCGCGCGGAGGCAGGGAGCCCGGGCAACATCGTCTGGAGAGGCGGAGTTCTACGGGGCGACCTCGGTGGTGATGGGCGGCAAGCTGGCCAAGAACGTGCTGGAATGGCTGGGCTACAGAGTGACGTGGGAGCTAGGGGTCGACAGCAGCGCGGCGACGGCAATTATCAACAGAGAAGGCGTTGGCAAGGTGAAGCACCTGGACGTCATGGCGCTGTGGATCCAGCAAGAGCGGAAGGTGCGCGGTCTCATCGTGAAGAAGGAGAGCAGTGAGAAGAATGTGGCCGACCTAGGCACAAAGGCCCACGCAGGGGCGCGGTTCGAGTGCCTGAGAGGACTGGCGGGCATCGTCGATAGCAGCGAAATGGACAAGCACAAGGCGCTGGAGGCGTGCTCGGTGGCGGCGAGCGGGAGCTGGGCGAGGAGAGGCCTGTTGGCCACCTTGCTGGCGCAAGGGGCCGCGGAGAGTGCGACGGCTTCGACGTGCGCAGTGGAGAGCTACAAACCGATGGCCACCGACCTGGTGGCAGCGGCGATCTAGGACATGATCTACGAGCGCACGGGGCATATCCTCATGATGATGATGGTGGTGGTGTTCCTGGGCGGCACTGCGTGTGGATATTGCTGCAGGAAGCTGATGGAACCACCCGAGGTAAAGTACGCGGACAAGCCGATGAAAATATGCGAGAAGGGCAGCAGCGGCCCGATCGCGAGAGGAACAGATAAGGTGCATAATGCGAATCATCCGATCATGCTCGACAAGATGAGCCAGGCTCCGTGTGCGTACAGGTGGAGGCGCCAGCAGCCGAGGTTCGTCCCGTTGCCCGAGGCGAGCCACGGGTGAACTCCAGACGGGGGCAGGCCATATCAAGGGCGAGCTTGAGGCCGATGGTAAGGAATTGGCCGCCGCCTCGGACGAGGCGCCATGCAGGCGTGCACATATGCGTGAGTACACGGCCCCTCCCGAGGCCCTCAGTGTGGAGCCAGGGCTTGACGGGCCCTGGCATTCAGGACAGGCCCACATGAAGGGCTCAAGACACCATCGATTCCAGATCATCATATCTGCAATGTATGTATGTATGTATGTATGTATGTATGTATGTATGTATGTATACATGCATATATGTATAACATGTATGTATGCACGGATGGGTGTGTACATGTATGCATGCATGCATGTATGTATATGCAGTTATGGGTGTAGCTATGCACGTATGCGCGCACGCACGCACGCACTCATGTATGTATATATATGTATGTATGTACGTATGCATGTATGTATGTATGTATGTATGTATGTATGTATGTATGCATGCATGCATGCATGCATGCATGCATGTATGTATGTATGTATGTATGTGTGTATGTACGTACGTATGTATGCATGTCTGTCTGTCTGTCTGTCTGTCTGTCTGTCTATATGTATGTATGTATGTATGGATGTATGTGTATACGTGTGTTTTTATGTGTATATATTTATTGCAGTACATTGTTTGCACGGCGTAGATCGGTTACATATTTTGCACAACGTATCTGGCACATCATAGATTGCTACAAACATCCCTTTTCGGGGTCCACGCTGGCTAGCATCAGCGGAGGAACTGTGACCAGGTATCGCCGCCCCGTCGTCGCTTCGTCGCCGCCCGTCGTCTTGGCCTGGGTGTTGGGCCGGGGGCTCCGTGGTCGCCGTCGCCGCCCCGCCGCCGCCTCGTCGCCGCCCGTCGTCTGGGCCTGGGTGTCGGGCTGGCGGTTCCGTGGTCGCCGTCGCCGCCCCGTCGCCGCATGGATTCTCCGGTCAAAGACATGAGATAAAGACCCCATCACCACCCTGGACTTATCGTTCCGGCCTCGCGCATTGCAATTTATCCGTAAGGGCTTCGCCCCCTGCCGCCGGCCCCCTCTCTCGGAGAATGGGCCATGGAAGAGCTAAGTCATGAGGCCTTGGCGCTGCCGTGAAGCAGTATCGAAACTTCATGCGAAGCCGATTCGCAATCAGCAAAACCAACTGATCACAAGAGGGGTTACCACACCTGGCGATTGGTAAGACGTGTATGGTTTACGGGCTTGGTTACCACACCTTGCGATTAAAGGGCCGAGGGAGTTCTCGCAGTTTGGGTTACCACGCCTTGCGATGGATGTGCGTGAAGGGTGGCACCGAATTTCAGAAATGTGGCAAATCCCCTGTGTTTTTGGACCCTGACCCCGCGGATCTGCGTAAGGGGTGGCACCGAATTTCAGAAATGTGGCAAATCCCATGTGTTTTTGGACCCTGACCCCGCGGATCTGCGTGAGGGGTGGCACCGAATTTCAGAAATGTGGCAAATCCCTTGTGTTTTTGGACCCTGACCCCGCGGATCTGCGTGAGGGGTGGCACCGAATTTCAGAAATGTGGCAAATCCCCTGTGTTTTTGGACCCTGACCCCGCGGATCTGCGTGAGGGGTGGCACCGAATTTCAGAAATGTGGCAAATCCCCTGTGTTTTTGGACCCTGACCCCGCGGATCTGCGTGAGGGGTGGCACCGAATTTCAGAAATGTGGCAAATCCCTTGTGTTTTTGGACCCTGACCCCGCGGATCTGCGTGAGGGGTGGCACCGAATTTCAGAAATGTGGCAAATCCCCTGTGTTTTTGGACCCTGACCCCGCGGATCGATGAGCACCCCCAGCAATTCAGACAACGCGCCCAGGGGGTGCTAAAAAGCCGGTTTGGGCCTCCCCCCCTCGCGCGGTCAATCAACTAGTTACAGTAACCAGCAATAAGTCAACTAGTTACAGTAACCAGCAAGAAGCAGAACTGTAACACTGGAAACTACAACCTACGACTGGTACAGGAAACTGCAAATCACGGGCCTGCAGCCTGGTGGCCCCACAAGGGGGCCGGCGGACATCTGGTCCTGCCTCTTTGCATTTTTTCCAGAGATCATACCATTCCAGCCTGGTTAAGTAGCGGCGATTTTCAGTGTTGATTAGCGTCAGTTAGCGTCGATTCGCAAGAGCCAGCGAGATGGCATGGGAGGCTCCCATGAGTTGCCACCGAAACTTTGCGATGTATGCTCACGGCCTCGAAAGTTCCTAGCTGTGGACCCCAACCCACGGCCTCTCCGCCTTGATTGCCGGGCGAGCGTCGCCCGCGCCGAGCATCGCCCCCTGCCGCCACCCAGCGGCAGGCCTACGACCTGCGGGAGGTTCCGAAGACCATGGCGTGGCTCTCCTCCGAAAAGGACCGCGCGGGGTGGCTGCTTAGGCATGATCGTCGTGGGCAGCCCCTCTCGCAGTATGGTTAAGAAATGCCCTATGGCGAAAGGTACTCACCCAATTCCAGACGCTTCGCGTAACCCCACCATCCTATCCAGAAGCGATGTCCAGGCGAATGGCCCTGATCAGGGATGTGCAGGAGCATGTAGTGGAATAAGGATTTGGGGAAGCCGTCATAACCTAAGCGGGGGAGGATGGAGGAGGAATCGGAGGAGGAGGGGGAGAAGGGGGAGGGGGAGTGGGAGGGGGGGGGGGAGGATGAAGGAGGGACGAGGAGGAGTAGCGGGTGAGGAGGAGGAGGAGGAGGAGGAGGAGGAGGAGGAGGAGGAGGAGTAGGAGTAGGTAGGAGTCAAGCTAGCCAGCTCGAGCGAGTCAAGCATGGCATGCCCAGTCCCACCCGCCCTCCCACAACATAAGAAGCAAAGCTGGCACAACTGGGGGCCGAAGTCACACCGGCCAGCCGGTTTGGTACAGCTGATGCGGCCGCGATGGCGGTTGCCGACGGGAACTGGCGAGCGCGTGTTGAATGCCGCGCACGCATTGCCAGACGAGTCGAGAATGGCCCGGTACACCGCAGGAAGCCAGAGGTGGCCGGAGGAAGCCCGACGGTCTGACAGGACACCCCAAAGCATTTTTGTGAAAAAGCATTGGGTTTTTGATGTTTTTATGTTGAAATGCTTGCAAACACACGGTGTTCGGTAGGATTCTGACATGAACGCGCGAGTGTGCTCTTTGTGGTATTTTTTGCACAGGATTCGCGGCCTGGGTGCATGACAGAGCATCGCGAGTGCACCGCGCGATGACGTGAAATCGCTGGATTTGACAGAATTCTTAAGATTCCTATGGTTTTCCTATGATTTCAGCAAGAGAGCCCGGGCGGGAAATTTGTACAATTTTTGTGAAAAAGCATTGGGTTTTTGATGTTTTTATGTTGAAATGCTTGCAAACACACGGTGTTCGGTAGGATTCTGACATGAACGCGCGCGTGTGCTCTTTGTGGTATTTTTTGCAATGGATTATCGCCGTGGACGACAGGACGTCCATGTCGAGAGGAAAAAATAAGAAAAATGTTGATTTTGTATTGTTTTTTACAGGTTAGGATGGGACCACCCGGATGCGCCCGCTATGCCGGCCTGAGGGGGGAGTAGGAGTATATTCTAATAAGGAATAAGGGATAGGAGTAGGAGTAGGAGTAGGAGGAGGAGAGGAGGAGGAGGAGGAGAGGAGGAGGAGGAGGAGGAGGAGGAGGAGGAGAGGAGAGGAGAGGAGGAGGAGGAGGAGGAGGAGGAGGAGGAGAGGAGCATAAGGAGGGCAGGCAGAAAGGCAGAGGCCTCTTGGATGCTTTTTGGAATCTGTTCGGAGATCTCTTGAGAGCTCACTGGAGTTCTCTTCGGGAGTCTTGGGGGCCACTTGGCGGTCCCGGGGGCCTCTTGGAGCGTCTGGGGTGCCTCGGGGGAGCTTCTTGTGGCCTCACGGGGGTCTCTTAGGAGCCTCTTGGGGACCTCACGGGGGCCTCTTGGGCCCTCTTGGGGGGCCTCTTGGGGCACCCTTGGGGGGCCATCTTGGGGCCATCTAGGAGAAGTTCGATCAAAGAAGGGGGAGGTCCCAAATCAGCCTCCTCCCCAGGAGGCCAGAAATGGTCCCAAACCTTAGTAAATCAATGATTTCGGTCTTCTCGCCGAGGCCTTCTTCGATGGCCTAACGGTCGCGCCCCCCCGGTCTAGGTTCAGGGGAGAGGGTATGGGGATGGGGTCAAGCTACCCACCCGCCTGCAAGCCGTCTAGCTCGCCCCCACCCGCCCACCCAACACATAAGTAACACCTAAGCCTGAGCATGTTCAGCGGTCGTCTTTGGATGGACAGTTACTGGGAACCAAAGCCGATCCCAGGTGCGCGACGCTTGGACGAGGTGCGCCACGCGTGCCAGGGGCGCCACGCGCGCCAGGCACCCCTGGGGCCCAAGCGTGCCAGGCACGTCTGGTGCGCAAGATGCGCCATGTGCTCCGAGTGCGCCAGGTGTGCCGCACACTCCAGCCGCGCCTGGTGCGCCACGTTCGGGGCACGTGCAGAGTGCGTCAGGTGCGCCTGCGCACGTGACAGCACACATCGGGAAACATGTCGGCCCCCGCTATCCTTGTCGAAAATCAATGCCCATCATTGTGTCTGATGGGCCTTCGCACAGCAGGCCACGCGCCACCACTCCCATCGTCCCTGTCAAAAACCACTTCAGTGATCGCGGGATGGCCGCGCATGATCCAGATTTAGCCGCGAGGTGCATGTTGTATTATTTTTTGTTAGGGATGGTAGCCCTGCGCACAGCAGGGAAGATGCTGACACCCCCGCCGTTCCTGTCAAGAACAATACAAAGTTCTGGTGGGGCTCACGAACATGACTCAAGACTTTGCCCCAAAGTGTACTTTGCATTGTTTTTTGATAGGGATGGTGGGGGGGAGCGCATCGGGTTGGCCGCGCATGCTTCGAATGTGGAGGCAGCATGCGGTTTATTTTATTTTTCGATCGCGATGGTGGGGGGCGGGCCCGCATGGAGTGGGCATGGTTCCGTGTTGGCCGCCGGCTGGGTGGGGGAGGGGGTGTATATAGATGAGGAACAGTGATAAGCCTTCCCCGAAGGGCAAGAAGGCGGGTTGGAAGAGAAAGCGCTCAAAACCACGCACGCCCAGAGCGCTGGGCGGGATTGGCCTGCCCTGGCAGCGCGTGGTCGGACAGCCGCGGCGGCGGGTTTTGGGCCCTGGGGCGTCGGGGCGGCGCGCCCTCCCGTCGGGCGGAGCGAGGACGAGGATTATTCCTCTCCAGAGCGTTCCGGGACGCTCTCAGAGCGATCCGGAACGCTCTGAGAAGGCCGCGGCACCCGAGACAACCTTCGGAGCCGCCAGAGCGCAGAGATTCTCGATTTGTGCTCACCCGATTTTGTTTGTCCAGGCTTGGTTCTCTCCAGGTGGCCCCTCGAGGGAGTGGCGGGCTCGGAGGGAGAACAGGGTAAGGGCGAGGTCCTGTCGGTTTCGGGTAGTCGCCAGTCTGTGGCGGCTCTCTGCGTCTGCACGCGCCCGGGGTCTTGTGATCTGTTGCCCCCAGAAGAGGACCCAGGAAGTCCCAGCGGCCCCGCGGCAGCGAGCGAACGGTGATGACGACGATGACGATGACGATGACTATGACGATGACGATGACGATGCCGATGCTGCTGATGCTGATGATGATGATGATGATGCTGATGCTGCTGCTGATTATGCTGATGGTGATGATGATCATGATGATGATGGTGATGCTGATCATGATGATGATGGTGATGATGACGATGAATTATGCTGCTGCTGCTGAAGATGATGATGATGGCGATGATGATGCTGATGATGATGGTGGTGGTGGTGATGATGATGACGATGATGCGGATGATGCTGTTTATGATGGTGATGATGACGACGATGATGACGATGATGATGATGATTATGATGATGCTGATAATGATACTGATGATAAGGATGCTGCTGCTGATGATAATGCTGCCTATGACGATGAAACTGATGGTGATGATGAGGATGATGATGGCGATGCTGCTGCTGATGATGATAAAGATTATGGTGACTATGAATAATAATATGATGAAGGATGATGACGATGCCGACGATGATGACGACGATGATGATGAGAAAGATGGTGATGGATGATACGGATGCTGATGATGATCATGATGATGCTGATGATGAAGGTGACGATGGATGATGACGATGATGATGATCATGATGACAAAGATGATGGTCAGGTTCATGAACATTGTGATGCTGATGATGGTGGTGATGGTGGTGGTGATGATGATTGTAGTGATGGTAGCGGTGCTGCTGGTGGTGGTGATGATGATGATGATGATGATGATGATGATGATGATGATGATGATGATGATAATGATGATGCTGCTGCTGCTGCTGATGATGATGATGATGATGATGATGGCGGCCGCGACGGCGATCACTACGGTGATGGCAATGGACATGATGACGATACTGCTGATGATGCTGCTGTGGATGCTTAGGATGACGACGATGCTGATGGTCATGGTGATGTTGGTGATGGTGATGATGATAATGATGACGATGATGATGATGATGATGATGATGATGATGATACTGCTGCTGATGATGATTATGGTGATGCTGCTGATGATGATGATGCTGATGATGATGATGTTGATGATGATGATGATGATGATGATGATGATGATGATGATGATGATGATGATGATGATGATGATGATGATGATGATGATGATGATGATGATGATGATGATGATGATGATGATGATGATGATATAGGCTTACGCCACATCCGCCGACCCCTTGATCGACTTGGGGATGTCGTGTTGCTGTCCTGGGTCGTACTTGTGTTGTCTTGTTTCTTTGGGTGGGCGGGCTCCCTCCGTGGACAGTAGCAATGTCGCGCGCGACGAAAGGAAGGGCACCCTGAAATGCAAGGCATGCAAATGATACCCATGCGAGCGCCGGTGCCACGATCCGTAGAAGTACGACCAACGGGGGTGAATGCGCGAGGGAGGACGAAGCCGATTAATGAGGAAAGCCAAACAGGAGAAAGCGGAAGAGGAGGAGGAGGAGGCGGGTGAGGGTGGGGGTGAGGCGGAGGAGGGTCATCGGAGGAGGACAAGGAGAAGGAGGAGGGACGATTTGGTTTGGAGGCGTGTACTCCTGTCTCTGGTGGCCTTTTGGAAAGATGTCCGACACTTCTGACAGCGTGTGCGTCGCCCTGGATGTCGAGACCCTGTGCAGGTGTCTGGACCGTGCAATTTGCCATGACCGTCGGTCCAAACCGTCTTGGTAGGGGGTCCGAATCTGAGGGGTGCTTCGCGGGGTCTTTTCGGAGCGCTCTGGAGGCGGGGGCAATGTCATACGGTGGAGGGATACTGCGAGGTCGGTGCCTTTTTCGTGGCTGACTTTCGAAGTGTTCACCGTGCAGACATGGAGCAATGCCTGCGAACACCCGCGCTCGTTGACGGCAGGTGTCGGTCCAAAAACCGGACGAGGGGTTCTCGAACGGGACGCGGTGCATCCCGCCATCTTGCTCGGGTTGCAGGTGTGCGGCCACACGGATGGTTAAGAGGATCTCGTGGGAGGCCGGACGGGGTCTTCTTGCAGGTCGCAGGTAGTATGGGGGCCTCTTGGGGACTTCCCCGGGGTCTGTTGGAGGCCTCGGAGGTTTTCTTGGAGGTCCCTCTGGGCCAGAGTTCTTGGAGCAGGCTGGAGGCGTCTTGGGGCCGAAAGCTCGAAAATGTGCCCTCCGGACTCCGTCTTGGAGCCGTTTGGGGGCCATCCTGGGCTGTCTTGGGGGCTTTGCGGGCTGTTGTTGGACCCTCTTCGACTCTTTTTTTGGGCCCCTTTGGCCGTCTTGAAGCAACTGGGATCGTTTAGGGGCCTCCTGTGGCCTCTTCTCGGCCTCCTGGGGCCTGTTGCGGCCTCCTGGGGATCTGTTTTGGGGCCTCTTGGGGCCTCTTGGGGGCCGCTTGGGGTGTCCATGCGATGCTGGCTCTGCTGATCTCCGCTGTCCGTCCTCGGAGGCCCTTGGCTTCTGGATCTTCTTAGAGAAAACCCCTTGCACCTTTACAGTGCAGTAGCGTTGCGGGTGCTCCCTGGGGGAGGGGACACTGGGCGGACGGGGTGCATGATGTGGAGGGAACGAGGAGCGGGGGGGCGAGGGAGGAGAGATGAAAGGGGAGGCAGGAGGGGGAGGGGCAGGAGGTCAGAGGAGGATCTCCTGCCCCCTGATCCTCTCCTCTCTTCTTTCTTCTCCTCCTTTTGTCATCCATCCCTGCTCCCTCCCTTCCCTCCTCTCCCTCCCCCCCTCTCCCTCATCCCTCCGCCTTTCCTCCCTCGGCTTTTCATCCCTTTTTCCTCTCCTCCTCCCTCTCTCCTCCCCTCTTCCCTCTCTCTCCTCTTCACCTCCCCTCCTCACCGATCCTGGGTAGAAATGTCGGATGCCAGCAAACCCTTTGGCCCTTTGGGGCCCTCACGGGACCACTCTGAGGGACGAGTGCCCTTCCACAGCACATTTACCTATGTGGCAACGCGCAACCCTTGGGGGGAGCGAAGGTCGACCAAGGTCCCGCGCCCAAGCATCAGACCATCGAGCCGTCGATGTGGGGCGCCACCTTGGTGCGAACAGCCTTTGGCTGGGCGATCTCGGGGTCCATGAAGGGCCACCACGAACACCAACGGGCGAGCATCTCCAAACCATGTTTTGGGGATCCTGGGCTAGCAGGTATCCGACATTTCTACCCTGGGGGGGACCATGGGGGGGGGGGAATCTCGCGCGCCTAGAGACCCACAAGGGGTCGGCGGATTATGAAAAGGTGAGGATGGTTGTTGATGATGATGATGATGATGATGATGATGATGATGATGATGATGATGATGATGATGCTGATGCTGATGATAATGATGATGCTGGCGGCTGCGCCGGTTATGAAGATAGTAATGATGATGGTGATGATGATCAATAATAGTAAAATGAAATATGATGACGATGCCTACGATGACGGCTACTCTTATGATGATGATGATAAGACGGTGCGGGTGCTGATGATGATGACACGTTTCGGATATTGGATGGCGATGATGCCGACGCCGACGACAATTCTGACGATGGTGATGATGACGATGATGATGGATGATGATTGTGATGACGATGCTGATGATGGTGCTGATGATGATGACGCGGTTGTTGTTGATGGTGGTGATGGTGAAGCCGATGATTGGCATGATGGCCATGATGCTGATGATGATTTGGTGGTGATCGTATTGGTGATGCTGATGCTGCTGCTGCTGGTGATGATGCTGAATATGATGATGGTGATGATGACGCCGACCAAGATGCTGATGGATGCTGGTGGCCATGCCGACGTCGACGATGTTGATCAGGAAGATGGTGAAGAAGAATGAAGAAGGTGATGCTGATTGATGGTGGTGATGGTGATGATGATAGTGATGGTGATGATGCTGCTGATGATGATGACGATGATGATGCTAACGATTATCATTACGATGTTGCTGAAAATGATGTTGATGATGCTGATGATGGCGATGGTGGCGATGACGACGATTATGATGATTATAATGATGGTGATGATGACTCTGACGATGACGACGCTGATATTGATGATGATGCTGCTGATGATGATGGTGATGTTCAAGAAGATGTTGGTGGATGACGATGGCGATGACGACGATTATGACGATAGTGATTGTAACGGTGATAATGGTTATGGTGATGATGATGCTGATGATGATGATGTGGCTGCTGATGATGATGATGATGATGATTCTGATGATGTTGATGGTTGTGACGCTGATGACGATGACAATGACGATGACGACGACGATGATGGTGATGATGCGGATGATGATGATTATGATGATGATGGTGATGGTGGTGGTGGTGGTGGTGACGATACTGCCGCTGGAACGGTGTCAACACATATTGAGATGCCGATCCCAATTATGATCCTGGTGTTGCTTCTGATGCGGATACAGATGAGGATGCCCACGATGCTGATGATGCAATCGATAATGATGCTGACGACGATCATGGCGATGTGATTATGATGACGGCGGTGATGACGATGCCGACAACGATGACGATGCGATGACGATGATGATGATGATGATGATGATGATGATGATGATGATGATGATGATGATGCTGATGCTGATGATGCTGATGATGATGCTGATGCTGATGATGCTGATGATGCTGATGATGGTGATGATGATGCTAACGATGCTGATGCTGCTGCTGATGATGATGATGCTGCTGCTGATGATGCTGCTGATGATGCTGATGATGATGCTGATGCTGATGACTGTCAAGTTGATGAATCTTGTGATGCTGATGGTGATGGTGGCGATGATGGTCGTGATGATGACTATGATGCTGATGATGCTGCTTATGCTGATGCTGATTATTGTAGTGGTGGTGGCGGTGGTGTTCGTGGTGTGATGATGCTGATGATGATGGTGATGATGCTGGCGGCGGCGACGGCGACGACGACGGTGATGGCAATGGGCATGATGACGATGTCGGTGATGATGCTGCCTCTGATCATTATGATGATGATGGTTGTGACGATGACGATGACTATGAGGAGGACGAGGAGGAAGATAGTGAGCATGAGGAGTGAGGAGGAGGGGGCGGAGGAGGGGGAGGAGTGAGCGAGTGAGCCAGCGAGGAGGAGGAGGAGGAGGAGGAGGAGGAGGAGGAGGAGGAGGAGGAGGAGGAGGAGGAGGAGAAGGAGGAAGAGGAGCAGGAGGACGAGGAGGAGGAGGAGGAGGACGAGTAGGGGGAAGAGGAGGAGGACGAGGAGGAGGACGAGGAGGATCGAGGAGGCGCCGCCCGCTCCCCCTCTGGCCCAGGAGCAGCCTGCCGTGGCTCCCGATGGGCCTGTGGAGGAGACGCCGCGGCCGCGCCGCGCTCCCCCCCCCTCCCCCAGGAGGCCAGCGCGGGCTCCCATCCTGCCCCCGTCCGCCCCTCCCCTCCGATCGGGGCGCCAACCCTTGGCCCAAAGCGTCGGGGCGGGCGGCTACTGGGGTAGGGCCGACGAGGGAGGGTGGGCGGAGGTTCTGAGGGCGTTCGGGCTGTGGGGGGGGGGGAGCTCGAGCACATCCGAGATCTCGGCCGCCCCGTCCCAGGAGCGAGGCGAGAACGACAGCGCCGAAGAGCGTAAGTCTAAAGCCGAGCTCGGTTGATCGGGGCTTGACACCGCGTTTAGCGCAAACCCATACCATACCATACCCCTCCCCTCGGGGGGCATGATTAGGAGTGGTTTAGTTTTTCGCACCTTTATTCGTCTCAATCTTCTGCACCGCTATGCGTATTCATTTCTGCTGCTTCTGTGAGCTTCTGTGAAGCGCCTGTGGGGCTCCGGGGTGAGAGTTCCGCGTGTGGTGGTGCGTCCAGAGCTGGCGTGTCTGATTTCAAGTCACGTTGCGATGGTGAGCACCTCGTTGTATTGTGAAGGCCTTACGGGCGGTGCCGCCGACAGTAACGGGGGACGACGGCGACAGCGACGACGACGACGACGCTGACGCTCTGGAGCCGAAAGCTTCTCACAGGGAGGGGTGCTCCCCGTGGGGGGTGGGGGGGGCACAACCCGTGGGACCCTCCCCCCCCCTCCCCGTTCCCCCCTCCTCCCTCCCCGTCCCCCCGCCTTCCCCCCACGCGACGGGGGAAGGATCCAAGGGAAGGGGCTTCCCTTCGATTCAATTACGACGTTGTTCGATTTCTTTTTGGCTGGGACGCTTGGGCGAGCGGCGACGACGACGATTTCACCGATAAGGCCTTTCATTCTATTTGTTGGAAGACGGTGAAGAATAAGAGTGAACGTGATAATAATATTACCACTAACTATACGAAACATAGTACGGAGACAAGTGGTGTTATGAATGAACAAAAGACTCGGCATAATCGTAATACTCGCATATGAATGGTAGTAGGAATGATATTCATATTAAGCAGCAGGATGCGAATCATAAAACGAATATTACGAGCAATCACACGAACGCTGACACCATACATAGCAAATTGCACCAGTACTACTACCAGCTAGCATAAAATGAGTAACACTAAGAACAGTGAGGTTGACACAACAGTACTAATACTGATAACAGTAGTAATACTAATCAAAACATGGATTAACATAATTATGATACTACTAGTATTGGTATGAGTTTTATACATCTGATGTTTGATATCAGCACTTATAGAAATATATCAATAATATTACGATCACTACTACTACTACTACTACTACTACTACTACTACTGCTACCACTCAGAGTAATATCGATACTGCGATTAAGACTAGCCGTACTCGTCATAACAATAGTGTACGAATATCATTGTTGATCATAAGACTATTGTCAATCGTGATATCAACAGTAATATTAAGATTAATACTGATGGTACTTCCGTTAATAGTAATAACAACACGAATAATAATGATACAGCACAAATAAGAATAACAATACTTATCAATGCTCTGACGTGTTCGTCGGCCCTCCGTTGTTTTCCAGCCTCGGGGTGCTCTCCAGCGGCTGCATTTCACCGAGAGCATTCTGGGGGGCTCCGATCGCCACGAACGGCCGCTGGAGAGCCGAGCCATGAGCCGAAAGCCAAGCGCGGCGTTTCCCCAGGGGCAGCGCCAGGGGCGATAGGCTCAGGGGCGGATGCATCGACCGCCTATCGCCCCTTCGTCGCAGATAGGGTGCCAGTAGCCCACCCCGCCCAGGACGTGCGGTTCCGCTGTCGGGGGCAGACGTATCGCCGATTCCAGCTCGGTGTTCTCCCCTCCCTTAGCTGGCCCCCTCCTAACGTCCTGTCTTCACGCCCCTTCCGTGCGCAAGATGGCGGAGTCTCTGCGGCTGGAGGGTGTCGTGGAGGCTGCAGGGCCCCGCGAGAGCGACTGCGATTCTGAGTCAGGCTCAGACCAGCACATCGGGATTCTGGGCCGGAGCTCAGAGATCGGACCGAGGCCCCCCTTCACAGAGTCCCGCTGCTCTTTCTCCTCCTCCTCCTCCTCCTCCTCTTCCTCCTCCTCCTCCTCCTCCTCTCCCTCCTCCTCCTTCTCCTCCTGGTCCTCTCTCTCCTCCCCTTCCTCCTCGTCCTCTTCCTCCTCTCCCTCCCCCGCGGAGCAGTGCATGGCCACTTTCCTTCGGAGCACGCGCTGGCGTGGAGCCAGCGCCCCCTTCACCGTCCCTTCCCTGCCTGCCGCGCTCGCGGTGTCCGCCGCCTGTGTTCTCCCCGATCCATGCTCTTCACCTCCTCGTCCTCCTCCTCCTCCTTCTCCTCGCCTCCTCCACTCCTCATCTCCTCCTCCTCCTCCTCCTCCTCCTCCCCCTCCTCCTCCTCATTCTCCTCCTCCTTCTCCTTCTCTTCTCCCCCTCCTCCTACTACAACGACTACTACTACAACGACTACTACGACTACTACGACTACTGCAACGACTACTCTTATTACTACTGCTTCTTCTTCTAACTATGACTACTACTACTACTACTACTACTACTACTACTACTACTACTACTACTACTACTACTACTACTACTACTACTACTACTACTACTACTACTACACTACTACACTACTACACTACTATACTACTTCTACTACTACTACTACTACTACTACTACTACTACTACTACTACTACTACTACTACTACTACTACTACTACTACTACTACTACTACTACTACTACTACTACTACTACTACTACTACTACTACTACTACTACTACTACTAACTACTACTAACTACTACTAACTACTACTAACTACTACTACTACTACTACTACTACTACTACCACTACTACTACTACTACTACTACTACTACTACTACTACTACTACTACTACTACTACTGCTACTACTGCTACGAGCACTACTACTGCTACGAGCACGACTACTACGACTACTACTACTGCTACTACTACTACTGCTACGACTACTACTGCTACTACTGCTACGACTATTACTGCGACTACTACAACTACTGCTACTGCTACTACTGCTACGACTACTACTGCGACTACTACGAGTACTGCTACTACTGCTACTACACTATTACTGCTACTACTACTACT
>CAUYUJ010000399.1:0-114271 GCA_963575745.1 Prorocentrum cordatum
GCCACGGGGTCCAGATGCATCAGACACCTTGGAGGCCCAAGCGTGCCAGGCGCTCCAGATGCGGCACGTACTCCACATGCGCCCAGTGTTCTACGTGCTCCAGCCGCAACAGGCGCGCCAGCCACTGGGAACCAATAGAGGCTCCACCTGAGTGCGCCGAAAGTGTTGCTACGCCAGCAATTGCGCACGCCTAAGCGAATGCTTGTGGCTGCTGGCCACCGCGCGCATGGGGCGTTCCTGGGGCCGGTTTGGAAACCTCTTGGTCCCGGCTTAGAGTTTTCTGAGGCTTCGAACGCCCATCGGAAACGATCATGCGAGAAGCCATTCATTTGTCAAAGAAGTCGGTTGACCACATGCACCCAGAAGGCAGCTGGGATCTGCTGGCACCCCAGCCGCCCTTGTAAACAAACAATGCAAAGTGGTTGCAGGGCGGCCGCGCATGCTCCAAATGTGAAGGCATAATGTGTGTGCTTGTATTGGTTTTCGAAAGGGATGGTGGAGGTGTATGTGATCATGGGGTCGGCATTGTTCCGAGTTGGCTGCCGGCCGGGTGGGGGAGGGGATGTATACTAATCGGGAGCAGTGACAAACCCCGCAAGGTGAAGCAGGGGGTTGAAGAGAACGCGCCCTAAACCACGTACGTCTTAAATGGCTGATGTGACTTTCATTGCGGGGAGTGACCCATTGTAAGAAAATCGGCTGAGAATTCCCAATCGTGCCAATACATCATTCTTGGGTGTTTGACGCCGCGAATCAACGTGACCGTTGTGCCCTGGCAATCCTTCATCGTGCCAGAACATCCTTCTCGGGATCTCAACACCGCGAATCAGCCTAATTGTTGTGTCGGGGCACTCCTGAGCCGTGCCAGAACATCATTCCTGGGACTTCAACCCTGCGATTCCTTGGAACTGTTGCACAATTGTAAGACAAATGTGCGCGAGGCTGAGGCGAGAGCCACATTTTGAACAGGAGTCTGGAAAAGAAAGAGGAGGAGGAGAAGGACGAGGATGAGGAGGAGCAGGAGGAGGAGGAGGAGGAGGAGGAGGAGGAGGAATGGGGGGAGGACACTCCTCTGGTGCGATTCTGACTTTTGTCACCCACAGAGGCCGCTCTTAGACTTCCAGCTTGTGCTTACATGTTGTACAACGAACTTCGCAGTAAGTCGCGTCGACTAGGGAGTCGACCGCTGTCAGAGCAGGAGTCCCAAGGTGTCCTCCCTGCTGTCTGTGCCCAGCTCAGGCGATGAGGATGAACTTTTTGCGCAGCCTACGCCGCAGGAAGGGGGAGGAGACGCTAGGTGCGGGAGAGGAATGGAAGGAGGAGAGAGGAAGGGAACAAGCTAGGTGCGCCCGCGTCATTTCTGCCATCCGATCCCTCCCATTCGTCTCTCCCCACTGGGTTGAAGTCTTTTCCGTCCGCCGTCTGGGGTGACCTGGGTGGTTTCGACCCCTAAAATTTACAGCGTGACGCACACTCCGAAAGGGGACTTTTCTACCTTGGAGCAGGATGAGGAAGAGGCGGCGGATGAGCGGGGGGACGAGCAGGAGTAAGAGCAGGATGGTCAGGATAGGAGGCGCCTCAGCAGCAGGAGCAGGAGGACAACGGGGAAGGCGGGGGAGGAACAATGAGGGGTACAGTGGAGACCTATGCCAAGAAACACCCCGCTTGCCTCCAAGGTGCCCTGGGTTGCTTGGGATTCGATAGTTTCGCTATGGAAAGCGTGACGTTCCCACACCTAGACATGAAGTGTCAGGGTTAGGTCTTTTGGGAGGGGGTTCTGGTGATAGAGCCTCCACTGTATACGCCGACGCCGACCGTGGCCGGGCGGACTTTGGGTTTAGGGCTGGTGCGTGCGCCTCCTGACCATGCCAAGATCGGCGGGGCAGCCGCGGAGAAGGCAGGTGGGGGCGGGGCCTTCTCCGCAGGCTTCTCGGCAGGTCCCCGAACAACGAACAAGAATGCTCAAGAGGCCTCTGGCCCTCTTGAGACGCTTTCGAAGCCTTCTCCGAAAACAGAGGATGGGCCGATATTCCACCACCACTACCATTTGTAAGCGAGGAAGGAGGAGGAGGAAAAGGAGGAGGAGGAGGAGGAGGAGGAGGAGGAGGAGGAAAAGGAGGAGGAGGAGGAGGAGGAGGAGGAGGAGGAGGAGGAGGGGTAATGGAGGAGGAGGAGGAGGAGGAGGAGGAGGAGGAGGAGGAGGAGGAGGAGGAGGAGGTAGGAGAAGGAGGAGGAGGAGGAGGAGGAGGAGGAGGAGGAAGAGGACCTCCCCTTCCTCCCTCCAGCGTCCTACCTGTGGTGGCGGCGGTGGTGGTGGAAAAGCGGCCAATCAGCAGAGACGGCTTCTCAGAAGGCCGGGGAGCTGCTGAGAAGCCCCGCCGCCTTCTCCACTCCGACTCGCTCCCCGAGGGCAGCGCGAGTGGGCGCGAGCTCCGGAGGCCCTGGCAGAACCCCGCGGCCGCCAGGGGACGACGCGGCCGCCGCCTCCACCGCCGACGCCGACGCCGACGCCGCCGACGACGACGCTGAAGCCGACGCCGAGGCCGATGCCGCCGCCGCCGCCGGCGCCGCCGACGACGACGACGACGACGACGACGGCGACGACGACGACGACGACGACGACGACGACGACGACGACGACTGGGCGCAGCGCGACGCAGATGGGCGCGACTGGGCCGTGCGGACCGTGCTCCGAGCTGCACTACGACAGGATCGGCGGCCGCGACGCCTCCTCGTTGGCGGGGCGGGGGGGGAGAGGCATAAGGAGAGGCGGCACCACCACCAAGAAGGGCACCTCCAGCGAGGACGCCAACGATGCTTCCCTGAGCCGGGGATGGGGGATGTCTCGAGCGGGAGGGGAGCACCCCACCACTGGGCCTCCCTGGCTCATCCCGCTGGTGGCCCCCGGTCGTGGTGTTGTCGCTTTTCCTTGTTCCTGCAACGTGGGGTCGTCGTGGTCGGGGTCGTTGTCGTCGGCGTCGTCGTCAGTATCGTTGTCGTCATCGTCGTCTTCGTCGTCGTCAGGGTTGTCGTCGTCGTCGTCGGACGATGATGACGCCGAAAACGATCGGATGATTGTGTGACCAGTTCTAATGCCTGTGCGTGGCGCCTCGCCTGTTTGCAGCATCGTTGTGCACGTCGCGCGTTTTGGCGAGCTGTAGGCCCCACGCTTAGCGACAGCTTCATCTCTGCACGAGGGAGCATGCTCTTACATATAAACCGTGGTTTTCTGTCCTATCCCACCACCAGTGCCAGATTCAGAGCCAAGGTCGTCGTCGTCGTCAGGGTCGTCAGGGTCGTCGGCGTCGTCGGCGTCGGCGTCGTCGGCGTCGGCGTCGGCGTCAGCGATGGCGTCGGCGACGGCGACGTCGTCGGCGTCGGCGTTGACGTCGTCGTCGTCGTCGTGGTCGTCGTCGTCGTGGTTGTCGTCGTCCGTGTCGTCGTCGTCCCGATGGTGGTCCCTGGTGGTGGCGGTGCTACCGGCTCTCAGGAGCCCTGGCGCCTTCTGAGAAGTTTGTGTTGGTCTTCAGGGAAGACTCACACAACAACCTCTCAGAAGACCGTGGGGCTTCCGAGAAGTCCTCAGACAAAATGTCTCAGAAGGTTCCGAACTTTTCTCAGAAACTTCTCAGAAGGCTCAGGACACTTCTCTGCTGAGAAGGCCCTCTCCTTATCACTTCTCCTCCTCGCTCGCCGCCGCTGTTCGTTGTTTTGCCGATCGGCGCGGGCCCTCACACCCCCTCCCTTCCCCCCCCATGGAGTGGGTCTTGGCTGCTTGTGGCGCCTGTTTCAAGCAGGTGAAGTCCCCCCCATGGGACGCACTGTTGCGAACGGTCGCATGAATCAAAGGTCCAGAGCCAGACACCCTCCTCCACCCCCCCTCCGCCCAATGTCGAGACGCCGAGTAAGGAAACGTGCACCATCTGGAGGGAGAGGAGGCCCCAGACGAGAGGTTTCGACCTCCAGATTTGCCAGCCAGCGGCAGCGCGTGGCCGCGGCCAGGAGTGCGCCAGGGCAGCGCCCACGACAGAGCACGCCCATTCCATCGCACACCTCGTCCTCCGCCTCCTCCGCCTCCTCCGCCTCCTCCTCCTCCCTTCCCCTTCTCCTCCTCCTTCCTCCTCCTCCTCCTCCTCCTTCTCATCCTCCTCCCTCCTCCTCCCCTCCTCTCCTTCCTACTCCTTCCTCCACCTCCTACTCCTCCTCCCTCCTCATCTTCCTCCTCATCCTCACCTCCTCCCTTCCTCTTCCCTTATCCTCCTCTCATTCCTTCCTTCTCATCCTCCTCTCCCCTACTCCTCCTCATCCTCCTCACTCCTCCTCCTTCTCCCTCCTCCCCCCTTCCTCCTCCCCTCCTCCTCCTCCTCTCCTCCTCGAAAAGAGCTACGCCACGCGGGAACGGCGGAAGGCTTCGACCGCTCTTCGGCCCCGGGGGGGGGGGGCCCTCGCCTCGCCGCGGCCCGGACCCCCCGGCAGACGACGCGAGGGGGTGTGTTTTCTGTACAGTGGGGTTGAGGGAGGAGCTGAACGAATAGACTAAAAGCCGGCCGTCCAGTAGGGGTGGGGGGAGGCAGGGCCGGTACGGCGTCGGGGCAAGGGCCGGGATTTCGCTGTAGAGTCGGGGCGCTGAAGAAGGAACCCTTTTCGTCGAGGAGGGGCTCCGTGCTCCCTCATTGTTTCACAGCTTGCCTCAGGTGTTCCTAAGATCTTCGATGGGACATCGAAGTCCAACTTCTGGAAAAAAAGGGGCCTCGTTCCTGGTTTAGGGTTCCTGAAATCAACGCCCACACTGTAATTGCAGTTGAGACGGATGCCAAGGAACACCCTGCTTCAAACAGTGGCGAAGCGTCCTGGCGCGCCTGGGTGCCCGGGTGCCCGGGTGCCTGGGTGCCCAGGTGCCCAGGTGCCCGGTAGCTTTATATAGCACTATAGCCTTGTAGCCCTATAGCCCCAATAGCCCTATTGCCCTATTGCCCTATAGCCGTATTGCCCTATAGCCCTACAGCCCCATAACCCTATAGCCCTATGGCCCTGTAGCCCTGTAGCCCTATGCCCTTCTAGCCCTATAGCCTTATAGCCCCATAGCCCTAAAGCCTCAAAAAGATTATGATTGGGGTTACTCTCCGGTATCATTGTGTTATTGGAACATTTTTGGGTTCTCAGAACAGCTCGTGGTAGTCCTACAGGAATGCTGGGACGGTCGGTCCCTGCTCAACTGCTTGCCTCCAGGGTGCCCTGGGTTTCCTGGGGGGGGTCTAAGGTTATGCTGTGGAAAGCGCGACGTTCCCACACTAGCAATCAATGGACGTCCTGGTGTCTCAGGGTTGGGTTTCTTGTGGACTTGCCTCCACTGTACCACTTCTTGAACCAATCTGGACACAGCATGTCTGGGATCGAATAAGCATATGATGTCGGTCAGACGATGGCGAGTTGAGACAGTGGCACTTGACCTCCAGGGGGGGGGGCCTTGTCGCCACGGCTGGACGCAGCTCGGAAAACCTGCTCGGTTGGACCCCAGGCGGGGTGAAGGGACCGAGTCTGAGCTGCCGTTGTCTCAGCTCGCTTCGCTCCGAGAAACGCTGCCTGCACATGCGGTTTCTTAGCGATTCAGTCAAACATGATGGGCCTGTTCTCCACCACCACCACCACCACCACCATAGGTGAAGGATGTGGAAGATGAGGAGGGGGAGGATGAAGAAGAGACCCCCTCCACCTCCTTCTTATGGTGGTGGCGGTGCAAAGCAAGCCCACCAAAACAGCCCGTCTGTAAGGGTCCTGTGTGCGCCCTTGTATTTTCAATGCGCGACGGATGCGTCCCGCTGTTTGTTCGACCGCTTGTTGGACCCAGCTTACCGCCGACCAAAACTGGTTGCACGGTCAAACCGCATAGTACACGTCGGTTGATGAAAGTAGGTACGTTTGGTTTCCAAGATCCCATTGTATTTCAAGCGACTTCCTACTTAGAATCAAATCTGTATGTTTTTGCTGTATGTTGTTATTAGATTGGGGGCCGGACCCCATCTACTTTATCCGCCTTCCTACTTAATGTGTTTAACAAATGTCTTCCGACCGACGGGTAAGGATGGGCAACCTTCCCAAGGGTACCGTTGCATCCTTGCCACTTCGGCCCATTCTTAGCAACTTTTGCTCGCCAACCTTGCTCATCGGAAACCATTATAACATTGCCCTCCAAGGCCATTGCGCCCTTACCGCGTATGGGGAGGAGGAGGAAGGGGAGGAGGAGGAGGAGGAGGAGGAGGAGGAGGAGGAGGAGGAGGAGGAGGAGGAGAAAGAGGAGATGGATGGGACGAGGACGAGGAGGGAGGACGAGGAGAAGGAGGAGGAGGAGGAGGAGGAGGAGGAGAGAGGAGGGAGGAGGAGGAGGAGGACGAGGAGGACGAGGAGGACGATGGATGAGGAGGAGGAGGGAGGAGGAGGAGGAGGAGGAGGAGGAGGAGGAGGCCCTGCATCGTGCTCCTGGCGCCGGGTGCGAGGCGAGCCTGACGTTGGCGGCCTCGGGGGCCCGAGGCCCCCCCCCGCGGCTCCCAGGGCCTCCCACGGGACCTCCCCCGAGATGAGAAGCTCCGTGCGGTCACTGCCGAGTGCCTCCGTGTGGCACCCCGTCTCCTCCTCCTCCTCCTCCTCGTCCTCCTCCTCCTCCTCCATTTCCTCCTCCTCCTCCTCCTCCTCATCCTCCTCCTCCTCCTCCTCTTCTCCCTCCTCATCCTCCTCCTCCCCCTCCTCCTCCTCCTCCTCCTCCTCCTCGTCCGTCACCGCCCACCAAGCCACCCCAACCCAACCCGAATGCTCCGACTTGCCCTCCGTTTCCAGTGGGGAGGGGGAGGAGTCGGGGAGCAATGGAACAACACACATATGAAGAGGCCGTCCCCCCCCCACCTAAGCAGAAATTCGGGTCTTCGGGTTGAGTTGGGGTGGTTTGGTAGGTACCCCGTTTGGTCTCCCTCGTTGTCTCCATGGCTCGACGAGGAAAAGACGCCATAAACATGAACTTTGGGCCCTCCGCGCGGATTTCCTGGATCCGCGCTGGGCTCCCCTGGGCGGCGCCTCCGGCGCCGCCCCTGGCGCGTTCCGCGCTCCAGGGAGGGCGGTCCAGCGCAGATCCAAGAAATCCCCGCGGAGCGCCAACAGTTATGTTTATGGTGTTTTTTTCTTCTAGTATGGAATCCCGTTTGGTCTCCCTGATTATGTCGTTTTTCTTCTAGTATGGTATCCCGTTTGGTCTCTTTTCTTGTCTCCATGGTGGTCGTTCTCTTATTAATTGTTTTGCCGATCGGCGTGGGCCCTCACACCCCCCCCTTCCCACCCCCTCCCCTGGAGTAGATCTCGGCTGTTCTTGGCGCCTCTTTCAAGCAGGTGGGGGCTCCCCCATGGGACGCACTGTTGCAAACAGTCGCACTAAGCAGAGGTCCAGAGCCAGAACTCTCCACCCTCCCCCCCCCTCTTCCGCCCACTGTCGAAACGCCGAATAAGAGAACATTCACATGATGGCCTTGTTCATGCTATCCCGTTTGGCACGTGCTGGAGTACTCTCTATATAATATTATGCTTTCTCGGTGGTCCTCTCTAGAGTGCCCTCTTCAGTACTCCGGTTATGATGAACATCCTGGAGGCCTCGCGCTGCGCGTAATAGTAGTATGATCTAGTCCACTTGTCAGTTCCGTAAGCTATGGGTCGACGTTCGCGCGGCGATGCTCCAGAGTCAGTCCGACGTACATCCGACGTAAATCCAACGTAAATCCGACGTAGCCCGACGTAAACCCGACGTAAATCCGACGTGGATCCGACGTAAGTCGTGTCTCAAGTTGCCGCGCGAGGCCTACAGGATTTTCTTCATAACTCCAGGGAGCTGCTTAATTTGAAGTCGGGCCTGTCCCTCTACAGGAGGAACGTTCGAACATAGTGAAAAAATAGTCTGGGCACGGCTTCTTGATTTGTTGTTGGCCATTCTGGGCGTATTGTTTAGGTGTTTGTTTATGTTTGTCGCCCGAGCTCCGCTTGTAGGGGGACACGCCCGATCTCGGCTTAATTGGGCTCTTCTACCGCCCAGGGTGCAGTCCCAGCCTCGGGGCTGGAGCCTTGCTTGTCCCTCGCGCAGCATGGGCTCTCGGCCCCGTACTGCTTCGCCCCGCATGCTCTTGGCTCCTCCTCCTCCTCCTCCTCCTCCTCCCCCTCCTCCTCCTCCTCCTCCTCCTCCTCCTCCTCCTCTTCCTCCTCCTGCTGCGAACAGACCTGAAGACCATGAGTCGTAGCGAACATACATGCACAAGAAACAGAGAGAGAGAGAGAGAGACCGAGCACGGGTGGCCTGGTACATCACCTTCAGGGCTCATCCACCGACCCGTACGGGTCAAGGGGCACGTAAAATCGTGCGAGCACATCCGAGGGTGATTAGTCGCGCACGCTGGTGCCTTGTGCAAAAGCAATTGCGTCAACGACTCTCTCGACAAGAAATCTAGACACGCATTCGACGGCTCCATCTTCTGGGAACCCTGGCATGTATGCTGAATGGAACGTAAAACTCGACCCGCCTGACATGCACCTGGTGAGCTCGGTGCTGGTCAAACATTCACGCACCTCAGGGATTTCCCAAGGAGAAGGTGAGTAGCATGACACATGCACACGAGGAAAGGACAAGCAACATGAGACTTGACAGGCACTGGCGAAATATACGAACATCACGGCACACAGGAGCATGGAGTTCTCCGTCTGGAGTAATTATTGCCCCTTATCTTGCAACCTCCTCCTCCTCCTCCTCATCCCCCCCCCCACATGTGATTGGTCCACGCACGGTCCACCTCGATCCGATCGATCCGATCGGGTGCCCTCTTCGGCCAGCCCGATCTGATCCGATCCCGATACGCAGCCGATCCGATGCGTCGTGATGCTTGCATGGGCGCTGTTGTGCATCCTGGACCAACCGATCCGACTCGATTCCGACTCTTTGCCAACGCGGCCCGATCCGAGGCACAGTTCGATTCGTCCCGGCTTCCGGTTCGATGACCATGGATTTTGCCCGTAGCGTTTTGGTCACCAGGGTATCGTGGGCCCCATCGGGACAGCGCAGCGTCAGGGCGGGGAACAGTTCTTCTACTCGGTAAGAGTTGAACGACTTCTTCCGCGTCAATCCACTCGCGCTACAGCCTCCATGATTTCCCCAGAGTAACCAGCCTCGAACTTATCCCTATCCCTGAGATTGACACGCCAAAAGGCGATGACAATCTTAGTGATGCACCCTCAGAAACTGAGGGATTTCTTAAGATCGCCGTCGTGGCGAGGCGATGCCCAACATAGGGATAGGGATAGGGATAGGGGATGCGTGGACATCTCTGGATTCACTTTGCAGAGGTGGTTTCCCGCGAAGCCCTCCTGACGGGCGCACCCCGTGCAGCGAGTATCTTCATTGGCTGGGCCTGCTTTCGAGGTCGCGCGTGGCCTTGGCCCGTTGGTTATGCCGTGCCCCATCGAGATCCATGCTCAGGGATAGACTTCGTCGGTTGCCCGGTCGTTCCTCGATCTACCTAGTTTGAGCCTCGCAGGTCGATTGGCGAAGCGTCCCCAGGCGCTTTATGGAGTCGCCAGGCCCTTGGATGAAATTCAGCATCGGCGCTGGTAGATGCTGGGTCAAACACTGGCCTAATCCGTCACCGCCCCGCCCAGTCGCGCTCAATCCAGCCTGATAGGACTTACCCTCAGGCTCAATCTGGGCCCTTCTGGCCTAGTGGTCCTTCTGACCGGGCTTAACTATAATCGTTGCTGCGAAGGCTTCCCAGGAGCTGCCTTCTGAGATTTGCCTCGGTCCATCGGGTGTGATCCTCGGAGGTCGGGTGGAGCAGTCGAAGAAGAACACATGCAATCATCAACATTTTCGGAGGTCCTCGCGGATGTGTTGTTTCGGCGCTGGGCCCCTTGGCGGCACCTTTGGCGCAGCGCTCTCCGCGCGCCAGGAGGGCCCAGCGCTAACCCAAGCCATCCGCGCGGACTTACGACAGTTTATGGTTATGCCTGTTTTGTTCATCGAGAAAGAGTCGCTGATTCATTGGAGATCCAGAGCCTTGTTGGCGGCTGGGGGGACTGCACTCACTGCGCTCCGAGCAATTCGGAAGAGTGGGGTCACGAGGGCGAATCCGCTGAAAAATTGTCCCTGGACCAGTCCTGGGGCCGATGCTAACGAGTTTTTCCAGCCGCGTCCAGCCGTGGCGACGAGCTGGCCCCTTCACCCTTGTCTTTTTTGCTGGCCGGAGCCGCTGCTGGGCCGCCTCGGGCTCCCAGCTGGCTCCAGGCCGATCCCTGAGCTCCGACGTTGCGAACACAGGGCAGCACGGCGCCAAATCACGGCCCGAGCCCCAGACCCCACGTTTCTGCACGCCTCTTCGAGCCAGATCGACCCGTGGGGCCCCCGGGGCCCGCAGCGGGGCAGAAACGCCAGGGTGTGCAAGCAGCCCCCCAGCCGGCGAAGCGGTGCCTGAGAGCAGCTGCCGGCACGTCGTCCAAGCCAGGGGGTAGGAGGCGAGGAAGGCGCGCGGACAAGGAGGGGGGAGAAGGCGGAGGAAGAAGGAGGAAGAGGAGGCGGAGGAGGAGGAGGAGGAGGAGGAGGAGGAGGAGGAGGAGGAGCAGAAGCAGGAGGAGGAGGAGGAGGGGGAGGGGGAGGGGGAGGAGAAGGCGGGGGAGGAGGGGGAGGAGAAGGCGGGGGAGGAGGGGGAGGAGGGGGAGGAGGGGGAGGAAAGGGGAAGGAGGAGGAGGAGGATGGGGGAGGAGAAGATGAGGGAGGAGGAGGAGGAGGAGGAGGAGGAGGAGGAGGAGGAGGCACGCGGAGCCGTTTCGTCGTTTCGCCCCCCCTCCGCGCCGACGGGCGCCGCCGCCGCCACCCTCAGCCATGGCCGGCCGCCGCGCGGCCTCCCGCGCGCCCGCGGCGGCGCTGCCGCTCCTGGCCGCGCTCGGGTGGTGCCTGTGGTGCTCGGAGCCCCGGGGCGGGCGGAGGGGCTGCGTTCTCAAGCCTCGTCGGGGGCGGAAAAGAGGGGGGTGATGACTACGGGGGGGGGGGGATATCATGGCGTGGGCCATGATTTTTCCCCAGATCTCATGGCGCCTCTTCTTGTTTCATTACGTCCCAGGCCCCCCCGCTGGGCCGCGCACATGCCGCCGGCCATGATTTGCACCCCCCCCCCTCTTGGACCCCCCCCCTCTTGGCCGCCCCCGAGCCTCGGGCCGACCGCGCTGATGAGCAGAGCTATGCCGCGAGCTCTGCCGCGTGTGGGACGGGGGAGACGGGAGGACGAGGAGGTCCTCTTCCTCCTCCTCCTCCTCCTCCTCCTCCTCCTTCCTCTCCTACCTGCGTTCAGTCCTCGGACCGACTACTCGTGCGAGCATCGACGAAGAGAAAACACCATAAGCCTAAACTTTTGGCGCTCCGCGGATTTCTTGGATCGGCGCCCGAGGCCCCCCGGCGGCGCCTCCGTCGCCGCCCCTGGCGCGTTCCGCGCGCCAGGGGGGGAGGGTCCAACGCAGATCCCAGAGGTCCGCGCGGAGCGCCACAAGTTCATGTCTGTGGCGTGTTTTTTTCTCCCTCTGGAGCAGCCCCTCGCTGGAGTGGCCTCTGGTGCAGGCTCATCGGGGTCCCCCCGGTGGATGAGCGCGATGCGATTGTGGCTGCATGCGCGCCCAGATGTGGCCACCCTGCGCCCCTGGAGTCCGCGCGCCAAGAGTCACCCTTGCGTGTATCAGGAGGGGAAAAAAACACACGGACACATTTAATCGTCGATTCCCAAGAAAATATGGGAAAATTTCGGAAGTGGGGGGGAGACAAAAACCCAGGAAATATATGAAAATATGGGGACTTGTTTTATTTGTGTGTATTTATTTGTGTGTCCCAGGGCCTCTTCAGTCACCCTTGCGTGTAGCCGAGCGGATCTTGAGCTGGCATTCCCTTGCCCTGAGATCCTGGCGGCTCGCTTGGTTCGAGCCCGGCGTTTTCGGCTTTCTGCGGGCCCCAGGGCCCTCGCAGATCGATCCAGCTCGAATTCTGACGCAGAAAGATGGGGTCCAGGGCGTCGGGCGTGATTGTTGTACGATGTTGCCCTTTTTTGGCTACGTCGGATCTCATGGAGCCTCGGACCATGAGCTGGCAGTTCCTTAAGGTGCGCAGACCGACCATGTCTAAGGTTGTCTACACGCACCAACAGGTTTTTCAAACAAGCTTCCCAGCCTACAGTCACACAAAACCACATGGAAATGCAAGACAGTATGAGCTGGCAATTGTTTAAGCGGCCCGGATCGACCTTGCTTTAAGTATGTCTTCATGCACATGCACATGACACGCCTTCCAACCTAAAGCCATACGACGCCACATGAAATTTATAGAAAGTATGAGCTGGCAATTCCTTAGGATGCCCGATCGACCATGCGTAAGTATGTCTGTATGCACCGAGAAATAATAAAGCATCTTTTTATCCTAAATCTCCTGAAAGCCACAGGACGCTAATCGTATAGACAGAATGACACCACAAGAAACTGCAAGAAACGATGGCAATTCCCAGGCCTCCCAGATGGGGTCCGAGGAGACGGGGCTGGAGAACCCGCCGCAACGCCGATGCATCGGCGATGCGACTCCACGCCGACGTGGAGCCGATGCGGAGGTGCCCGATGTTCTCCATACCGACAGCGCCGATGCGTTTGCGACGTCGCCGATCCATCGGCGACGCGGCGCGATCCTCCGACCCCATCTAATCGGACCCCTTTTGGGAGGCCTCTGCAACTAGCACCTTAACCTACACGACCCCCAGATCTTGTGGGGGTGGACTTCTCCAAGGGCTGCGGTCGGCCACGTGCAGAGGTGTTAGTTTGGGGGGAGGCTTCTCAGAAGCACCCCGGCTTCTCAGAAGACGCGGGCCTTCTCTGCAGATGTAGCGCTGGCGCCTTGAAAGAAGTTGCGAAGCCTTCCCCCCGCCCCCCTGCCAACGTTTGCGCGCTGCCAAAATATGGTTGCATTTGGTCGGAGGGGTGTCTTCGCTCCGCCAGAGGGGGCCCCTCCGGGCGGGCTCCTCGGAGCCCCGGGCAGGCGAGGAGGGTGCGGTCCGGACTCGGAGGAGGAGAGGGTGCTTTCCCCGCCCCGTTGAGAGTCTCAGCTCCTGCCCGAGGCCGGGGCTATGGCCAGTTTTCGGAGCCACGGTTTCGAGATCCGTTCTGTGCGCCTTGGCTATATGTTTGCCCCCAAGGCTGCGCACTCAATGTTTGCCCCCACGTCACGTTTGCTGGAGATTCGGGCCCAACGAGGTCCTTGCTGATGTTCCTGGAGCTGTTCGGGACTGGTTTAACAATTTCGAGGCCTGGCTGGGGGTCTTTCACGACGTTCCCGATGAGCAGCGCGGTTCGTACATGGGCCGCGGGTTGGGCCCTCAGGTGTCGGTGGCGCCCCTGCAAACCCTTTGGGGTCGAGAGGCTCGTCGGAGGTTCAGCCCGTCAACCACGTGCTGGATTGCTTTTCAGAGCTTGGCCCTCAGGGGCTCGAAGCTGGCAGCTGGGGCTCTTGGACATCGGGGCTGGGGAGCGGCCTCACGCTGGGCTAGCGCCCAACTGGACATGATAGGTACTATGTATGCCGGGGACCCCCCAGCCCCGCAGAAGCAGCAGGAGGGCGTGGAGCGCCCGTGCGAGCAGCAGTTGCGCGCCTTGATCGGTCAGATCAGCGAGGGCGGGTCGCGGCCAGACGACGTGTTGTGGACGGGGCTGGCCAGCTTCGTTACCTTTTTTGCAGCGAGCGGGTGCGCGCGAGCGTGGGCGCAAGTGGAGGACCTGGGCTAATGAAGCTGTGTTGAAAGGGGGGAAGGCTGCGCATGCCTATGCTAAGAAGAGGCACGCCTCCCCCTCCAACGTCCTGGATCCCTCGGGCCCCCCCGTGAACGGAGATGATGTCATGGCCCAGCTCCTCGACGAGTGGCTGCCGATGTGGGCGCCGTCTGGGCGCGAAGCCGTGGACCTTGGTCGCGGGGCATAGGCGACAGCCAGCTTCCCCCGTTACCCTTGGAGGCTTTTCAGGACTGCTGCAGGTCTTACTCGGAGGGTGCAGGGCTCGTCTGGGACCAGTTTCACCTTAAGCTGATCTTGCAGCTGCCCCTAGAGTACCCCCTCAGGGTCTTGAGGATTATCCAAGGTTTCGAGGATCGCCCGTCTTGGATGATAGAGCTGGTTGCGAATATTGTCTTTATTCCGAAACCAGATGGAGGGTCTCGGCCCATTGGGCTGCTGTGTCTGTTTACTAAACTCTGGAGTAAGCTCAGACAACCCTTGTGCAGGGAATGGGAGAAGGCCCACAACATGGAGCTTTTCTGGGGAAGCGGGCCCGCGACGACGTGCGAGAGGGCGGGGTGGACCCACAACTTGCTAAGCGCGTTCTGCAGGGCCATCGACACGGACAGTGCGACAGTACTGCTAGACCTTCAGAAGTTTTATGAGCATGTGCGACATGCTGATCTGTTTGCGGCGGCCAGGCTGTTCGGATTCAACGTGAAGCTTCTCAGGGGTCCCGTTACAGTCTACTCTGGGTTCAGGACGTTGGTGTATGATGGGCCGATCTCGGATTTCCTGCAGGCTACGGGGGCCATCATAGCGGGGTGTTCGGCAGCGACGATGTTGGCGAAGCTTCTCCTGATCGGTCCTCTCTCCTCGGTGGTCCACGGCAGGCCCCAGGTGCAGGTGCGTAATGTTGTCGACGACGTTACTTTGCAATGCTGCGGCCCCCGCCAGTTGGTGTCGGACCAGCTGTCCGCGGCAGTGGAGCATATTATCGTTTTTTTCGGCGAGCTCGAGCTCCCTGTGCACATGTCAAAGTGCGAGTACTTGGCCAGCGGCGCGGAGCTAGCGAGCGCCCTGGATAGCCGGCGGTCTCTGCCAGCCGCAGGTAAAGTCGACGCGGCACGGAACCTCGGCACGGATGCGAATCTCGGGACGCTGCGTAGAGTTGGCATCACCAGGGGACGCTGGAAGAAGGCTACACGGACTTCGGGGCGCTTGGTCAACCTGCGTGAAGCGGGTGCGGACGTTAAGTGGGTCCAGCGAGCGGGGCCCTACAGCCTCCGCCCTGTGGGGAGTATGCGTGGTGGGGGTACCGCCCACGGAGTTGCACCAACTGCGAGCGGCCGCGTGTAAGAGTCTCGGCAGGTATCCTCGCGGGGCCTCCATTGGGCTCGGGATGTATCCGTGTCGGGACGGCCGTCGGGCGGATCCTTGGGTTATTGCTCTGGGCCAGGTTGTTGTCCAGTTGGGCACGGCGTGCTGGGAAGGTTGCCCCAAGCCCCAGGTCCCCACCAAGACTTTTGAGTTGGCCCGTGTCAGGTGCTCGGAGCCCAGACGGCCTTGGGTTGCAGCTGCGTCGCCAGCGGATGTTTATCTTCTGATGGTTGGGGGCATAGGCTGGGATATTTCCTCGGCCACGATGTTGACGACTGACGGGGGCTCCGAGGTGAACCTGGTCAGGCTGAGCCCAGCTGCGGCGCGCAGGCTAGTCGAGGAAGGAGTGAGGCGCGAGTCTGACAGGCTTTCGCTCAAAACTTTTTCCGGCCCCTGGGTGCTTCCGATTTTTGGAGTTGCCTGGAACCTCTGTCTGCTCCACGGGACTTCGCGGAGCTGGACCCCTCGCCAGCAGCGGGCCTGGAGGGCCCTGGTCCCGGGGGTGTGGTGGTCCCAGGCCCGCTTGCACAAGCGGGGGCCTGCCGCGTCAGGGGCGCGCGCAGTGCGTTGGCATCCAGACGGCTCGTTGTGGCACAGGTGTTTTGAGTGCGATGCCCACGCCGCGTTGCGGCGGGACCATGTGCCCCCCGACCTGCGGAGGCGGGCGCAGAGGGTGAAAGTTTGGAGTTCGGAAGCGGGTGATTTTTTTTTTTTGCCAGGGGAGTTTTCCCTGATCCCAGCCCCGTGTTCGAGCTGCCCGAGCGCAGGCCTGACCAGCACGTTGTCCACTGGTTTCAGCGGCTCGCGCCTGGCTATATGTCTGGCCTTCTGTTCCTGGACGGGTCCGTGCTGTTCCCGAGCTCCAGGGCGCTTTCCAGGGCTGGTTGGTCTGTGGTCAGTTGTGACAGGTTTGGCCAGGTTCTGTCTGCGGCTTATGGGCCAGCACCGCAGGACCAGGCCCCTTTCCAGTCATCGAGGGAGGCCGAGGACTTTGCAGTCCGAATGCTGGCCCTCGTTGCGTTGCCGCCCGTCGATCTCTATGTAGATTGTAAGGGCACGGTGCCGACGCTCTTGGCGGGCCCTGGAGCGGGTTCGGGAGCGGAGAACCCCCGAGCCCATATGTGGGCTCCGTTCTGGGCGGCGTTCGAGCCGAATGGTTTCACGGCCCGCAACACGAAGGCCCATTGCAACATAGTAGATGCGCAGAACGATCGCACCACCCTTTGGGAGAAGCGGGGCAACGATGCCGCCGATGAATTTGCGAAGCGTGGTGCCGCCCTCCACGGAGTGGGGGAGAGCGAGTACCACCTCTGGCGTGGCCTGGTGGAGGCCGCTCGCGAGGTGGGTCGGTGGAGCGGGCGTTTGCGCGCGTTGGTGGGGGACGGTGAGGCCTGCCAGGACCATGGTGACCTAATGGAGTTGTATGCTGCTGGCAGAGGACGGGCGCAGGCGTCGACAGAGGCGCAGCCCGACGACGTGCCTGCTCCAGCCCCCGCTGCTGCGCCAGCGAGTGTGCCCATGTTGCAGTTGCCAGCAGAGGGTTTCGCTGCCTATCGTGACATGGGTTACTCTTTCAACGGCCACCCGATGCTGCACGCGACGGTTCATGCGAGGTCGGGCCATGAAAATGGCAAGGAAGGACCTGTCCTTAAACCCCCCCGAGGGAGTGCCGCACGCTGTTCGTGTGCGACTGGGCTCGATTTTTGGCCCTGTGGATTCTGCCCCTGGCGCCTCGGTTCAGGTCTTGGGGGGAGGTGGGCTTCGGGGTGCGAGTGCCTTGGGGGGGATGACGTCCCGAGCCGAGGTGCTGAGGGCCTTCGGCCTCCTTGAGGGGGACCTTCCAGCCATCCGCGCTGGCGGGCTCCGCCGTTTGCGCAAGGAGGCCGAGGAGGGGCCCGAAGAGCCCCTGGACGGGGAGTTCGAGGAGGCTTCCCAAGATTCGGAGGCCTCCGACGCCGAGCGATAGCTTGACCGCATTGGCGTTAGGCCGCTTGCTCATCTCATCACCTTCTCCCACTTCTCCTCCACAATTACACAATATGAAAATACTCTCCCACTTCCCCTGATGGCGTCCGGAAGATATTCGGCACCCCCCCGCGTACTGTTTTTTACACACAGGATTCCCCGGAGTTGGGTTTTCGCTTGTGTTTTTTTCTAAAATGCTGCTCTCGCTGAGGCGCCGGCCTCATTTCTGCTCCCGAATCGTTCCGGATCGTGCTCCCGCTGCAGCGTGGGCCTCATTTTCGGATCGGTGTTTGGCCTCCGTCGTTCAGGATGGCGTTCTCGCCCCAGCGCGGGCCTCTTTCTCGCGCGCCCATCCGCCCGCCACCACCGCGCCGCACCACCACCACCACCACACCACCACCACCACCACCACCACCACCACCACCACCACCACCACCACCACCACACCAGCACCAGTACCACCACCACCAGCACACCACCACCACCACCACCACCACCACCACCACCACCACCACCACCACCACCACGCACACACGCACGCACGCACGCACGCACGCACCACCACCCACTACGCACGCGCGCGCGGAGCCACAGGTCCGCTACGACACGCGTCCGCGGATAGAGAAAATCAGCGCCATGGTAAGGGATGGGAGGGAGGGGTAGGACGTCAGATATGACGCGAGCGCACCTAGCTTGTCATCCGCCCCCTCCCCCCTCCTCCTCCTCCCCTCCTCCTCCTCCTCCTCCTCCTCTCCTCCTCCTCCTCCTCCTCCTCCTTCCTCCTCTCCTCCTCCTCCTCCTCCCCCTCCTCCCCCTCCTCCTCCTTCCTCCTCCTCCTCCTCCTCCTCGAGCTTCTACTGCGTGGTAGCACGATGGCCGTAGCGATGCCCAGCGGATCCCTTCCATCCCCAACGTTGCCTCTGAGGGGCGGGCTGCAGCCACGCCCCTGACGTTGCGCCCTCCCCGGCCCCCAAGGGCGTCTCGGAACCTGAAACCTCTTGAACCCGCGAGTCCCTCGAACCCCTCTAAACCTCGAATCCTCCGAACCCCTCGAATCTTTCGAAACCCCTAATCCCTCGAACCCCTCGAACCGACTCGAACCCTTCGAATCTCTCGAAACTTCGACTTCCTCGGAACCTCCAATCCTTCGAACGCCTCGAACGCGTCGAATCCTTTGCAACCTCGAGTCCCTCGAGCCACTCGAATCCCTCGAAACCTCGAGTCCTTCGAACCCCTCGACTCCCTCGAACCCCTCGATCCCTCGAGCCTACCCCGCCCCTTCCCGTGCGCCCCACCCCCAGGAGCGCCCGTCGTCCTTCGCGGTGCCCCCCGCGGCGGGCGAAGGCGCGCTGTGTGCCGCGGCCCTGCGGGCGGCGGCGCGCGAGGGCGCCCGGGAGGGCTGCCGGGGCAGCCGCACGTGCATGCGCGCGGTGGTCTTGCTCCTCCCACTCCTCTTCCTGCTCCTCCTGCTCCTCCTTTCCTCCCTCCTCCTCCTCCCTCCTCCTCCTCCCTCCTCCTCCTCTTCCTCCTTCTCCTCCTCCTCCTTCTCCTCCTCCCCCTCCTCCTCCTCCTCCTCCAAGTCGTCTCGTTCGAGATAACTTCTCCCTGTCGCACCCCGAGGCCAGTTTTTGGGGCGGGCCGGGCGTCTCTCTAGAGACTTCCTCACCATTTATGACTCTGAAGCTTACAAAGTGGCAACAGCTTCACAGATGGAGGGCGGATGGTTTTCAAAATGTGGCTCTCGCCTGAGCGCCGCGAACGTTTGCTCTGAACATTTGCAAGAGGTTCGCGGATCGAGGGCGGGTGATTTTCAAACTGTGATTTCCGCCATAGCGCCGCACACAATCGTTTAACCAAGTTGCAAGAGCTTCACGGATTGAGGGCGGGCCGTCTTCAAAATGTGGCTCTCGCCGTTAGCGCCGCGCGTATTCGAGTAACAAACATCGAATTATCTTCACGGATTGAGGGCGGCTCCTTTTCTTCAAAATGTGGTTCTCGCGTTGGCGCCGCGCGCATTCGTTTTGAACGTATTGCAAGAGCTTCACAGATTGATGGCGGGGGGGTCCAACATGTGGCTCTCGCCTTAGCGCTGCGCACGTTCGTCAAACAAACTTGCAAGAGCTTCACGGATTGAGGGTGGTTCCTTTTCAATATGTGATTCTCGCTTTAGCGCCGCGTACATTCGTTTTAAACATTTGCAAAACTTTCACGGATTCCCATGACCAGCGTACCAGAAATGTCGTTTTGGAAGGATTCAGGATTTTGCGGGTGCAAGAGTTATGTTGATTCGTAGTGTTGAAATCACCAAGAAGGAGTTTTGGCACGACTCCAGATCGTCAAGACGCAGCAGTCAGGCTGGAACGTGGCGTTGAAATCCCGAGAGCAATGTATTGGCACTCTTCAGGATCTTCTAACGGTTGTCTCTCAACGAGGCAGTTCCCTCAGTGAAAATGAACCGTTGTAGGGGCCTGCGAAGAGGGAGCTTGGAGGGAGGGCTCATTCCAACATCGTTGATGACTCTTGGGTTTACACTGGTCCTCCTCCTCCTCCTCCTCCTCCCCCGCCTCCTCCTCCTCCTCCTCCCCCGCCTCCTCCTCCTCCTCCTCCTCTTCCTCCTCGGGCATGTCCCTCTGCAGTCGACGAAGAAAAAACACATACACGATCCGCGCGGATTTCTTGGATCCGCGCTGGGGCCCCCCTGGCGGCGCCTCCGGAGCCGCCCCTGGCGCGCTCAACGCACCAGGTCGGAGGGGGGGTCCAGCGCGAGTCCACGAAATCCGCGCGGAGCGCCAAAAGTTTATGTTCATGTGGTTTTTCTTCTTCTATACAGGGGGAATGTTCGAAAATAGTCACAAAATAGTCTGGGTACGATTTTTAAAGTACA
Source organism: Prorocentrum cordatum (assembly GCA_963575745.1). Classification (NCBI taxonomy): domain Eukaryota; class Dinophyceae; order Prorocentrales; family Prorocentraceae; genus Prorocentrum; species Prorocentrum cordatum. The sequence goes on from CAUYUJ010000399.1 coordinate 20,033, forward strand.
TGTTTTGACATTTGTTTTATTTTCCGCTTAAAATCCGCCGGCCCCCTAAGATAAACGTTTTCTTCCGCGGTCGGGGGCACCTCTGCTCCCTCGGCGGCTGCGAAGTTTTTACCCCCTACAGTGCCAATAGGGGCCTTAACTTTCCGGCCGCCCAGGGGGCAGGCGTCCACGAGGTCGGTTCGGGGAGGGCACAGTCAACGCGCATGGTAAGGATCAGCAACTTTCCAAGGCTACCCTTGTACCGTCGGGGCGTTGACCTAAATAACTTTAAAAAAGGAACGAGGCCCCTTTCTCCCACAAGTTGAATTTCGATTTCCCATGGAAAGCCTCAGGAAAACCGGAGACAAACTGCAGAGCAATCAAGGAACACCGAGCCCCTCCCCAACGAAAAGGGTTCCTTCTCCAGGGCCCCGACTGTATCCTCGCCTCTCCGGTCACCACCGTTCCGTCCTCCACCCCTTTCGGTGGCCAGTTTCGCTCAAAGAGCCTGGACATGGGCGTCCGAGCCCCTGGCATCCTTATGGTGCGTCCTCAAGATACGGGTTGGCTGTAACCCAATGTGTTTCGTGTTCGTTGAATATTATTGTGCATCGTGGGGGAGGGCACCCTCGAGTGATCTTCCGCTTGGCTGGCGGAGGGTCTCGTGTTCTTGAAGGATGCTCTTTTGTCCTAGGTCCGGCCGTACGGAGAGAATGGGCACAAATGCCCAACGGCGTATTCTTTTCAGTTGAACAGGCTTCGCTGTCCGCGCCGCCGCAGGCGTAAGGCCGCCTGCCCAACAGCGACCGCAGTCGATTCTGGAAAACATGTTTTTCAGGCGAACGCAAATATGAATCAAGGGGGCGTGGATTGGCGACGGGTCCCGTTTCCACGGGAAATCGCGTGTTCCGCCAAACGAGGCACCCCATCTGCATTTTGGGAAGGGCGCTTCCCCCGATCTATAGATGTGGCGACCTCGCGCCAAATCCATGGGGATCGCTAATCCGTGATTGCGCGCCCCCGATTGTTGTTGGGCATTGGACCAATTATTTTCGTACCGATTTCAGGCGTCCCAACCTCAGCCGCGAGGGTGGCCGGGGGGTACCTTCCGTCTCGCTTGAGACCGTCCTTCTTCTCCCCCTTCCCCCTCCCCACAGTCACGCATCTACACTCGTCCACCTCCCCGTCCCCCACGCTGCCAGGGGGTTGGAGCGGGGTGGGGCAGGTTTGCGTCGTGTCTTGGCATCGCTCGGACGTTTGTTTTTTTCGGCGACGGCTATCGAGGAGCCTGGATCATTTCGCGAACAAGTATGCGCACGATGCCAACATTCACGGGCAGTTGACGTGCGAGCGATGGCAGGGTACGTATCAAGCAGGGGAAGAACTTTGACTGTGTTTGCCCCTCCTCCTCCTGCTCGTCTTCCTTCCTCCTCTTCCTCCTCCTCCCCTCCTCCTGTGCAAGCAGCATTAGACAAACAAGCCACATGAGTTCGTGGCTCTGTACAGCGAAGTTGTTTAGCAGTAGAGCGAAATATACCCCCCTTCCACAGACTTGGAAATAGATGTGGGCCCCCAAAGATGATCTTGTCGTTTGCCTTGCAGGCGCGATCTAAAGCCAACGGTGAGCCGAATGGAAGTCCTTTTGGAGGTTTACAAGATGGATGCCCATCCATCTTCTAGATATGCAGCGCACACTGTCTGTCAAGTACGATAAAGCGCTTCCAGACCTTTCTGTAGGTGCTACATGATGCACCGGAAGAGTTTCGAGAGTCGGAGGGGCTGGGCAGTGTCTCGGCCATATCCGCAGCCTCGCAGAGTCGGTACAGCAGCACGTTAGTGCCCAAGGGAAGGATGGCTTCACGAACCAGGCGAAGGATATTTTTTCGGGGACGACCTGAATTAGTTTTGCAAGTGCTTGGTAAGGAACAGTATTCCGAGCCCCAGAATGCCAGCAAGTCTTCGACGCAAAGTGTTCAAGGCAAAATGGCTTCTTGGGTTGGATGTGCCCATGGATGGTCAAGCATAAGCATTACTGGAGGCTTGGCCAGGCTAAGAAAGCTTTTCGAGGATTTTCTGGTTGCCCCGCCGAGCGGCTGTACGCAGAAGTCCGTCGTTTCACCAAGATCGATGACCCCCAGGGACATGCTCAGGATAATTTTTCTTGTCATCCACATGCCGATGCTGAGCTTCCTGCAATCACCCCTCAGATCTTTCGCAGGTCAATCGACAAGTCCAGCCACAGCGCGGCAGAGACTTGGGATTGAATCGGCCCGAGGCACTATGCTTTGCATCCTTTTTCAGCAGCAGGGACAGGTCGAGAGGCTCTGTATCATCGTGGAGCGGGCGGGCAGCCTGCCGTCGCACTTGTTGGCCATAATCCCCCCGAACTCAAAGTTGGTGCGCGCGGGGGCGACTGCGGTCAAAGCGCAGCTCGTTCAACCCACCGCCAACGTTGATCATTGGTTTTGGGGGAGGGAATTGGCAGATGAATGCGGCATGAGCGGTCGCTAGTTTCATCCGAGGCCTGCTCGTTGTCCTGTGGACCCTTGCTGGCTGCCCAGGGTGGGCCCAGTCTCCCAGTGGGCCACCGTTGCTTGCGCGGAGGGCAGTGATAGGAGACCGCGCGCAAGGCTGCAATCGTTCAGGTTGTTCACGCCGTGGCAGCAGTAGGACGAACTCCGCCAGCCAGATGCAGTCAGCGTCGTGGCCCAGTCGGAGCAGACATCTCGATGGCGACGGGCGGGGCGGAGGCGCGTCGGTCCGCTCGCCGTGGCAAGTCAGCGCGAGCAGCAACGCATCCACGCCGCAGCCCCCTAAGCGTTGCTCCAGCACCGGCGCCGGGCGGCTCGGTCTCAGCAGTCATGTCGGCAGTTGCCCACAAAGATCGGTCCGGTGGGCCAGCTTGACCCGCCCGTCGCGCAGGAACTCCTCGATGCACCCTCCGTCTCGGACTCGGGGGAAGTGGCGCCCGAGGCCTTCCTCGGCTGGGAGGTCTTGGCCACGCGTTGCTTGCCCAATCGGCGGGGCGCCCCATCGAACCGCGGCGCGCAAGAGTGCGGGCGCCCACGGGGCGCCTTGCGCGCCGTCGATTCGCGAGTTGCCGTACTAGTGCGACCTGCTCGCGAGGATTTTCTCCCGCTCGAGCGCGAGAGATCGGGGGCGGAAAAGAGGGGGGTGATGACTAGGGGGGGGTGAATATCATGGCGTGGGCCATGATTTTTCCCCAGATCTCATGGCGCCTCTTCTTGTTTCATTACGTGCCTCGGCCCCCCCAGGGGCCGCGCACATGCCGCCGGCCATGATTTGCCCCCCCCCTCTTGGACGCCCCCCTCTTGGCCGCTCCCGAAGAGAGTCCAGGGCGTGTCGAAGTTTCCGTTCTGGGCCGGCTTCTCATGGAGGCCGGCCGCATTTCGAGGAGGGCACCTCCCCCGATTCATGGATTTGGCGACCGCGCGCCCAATCCATGGATCGCTAATCCATGTTTCCGCGCCCCCGACAAACGCATACCGCATACCCCCGAGCGCGCGGTGGTCCGATGCGATCGATCGGGTTCGATATCCATTTCCCGAGCATTTTCTCTGGGTGGAGGGCAAAGGGTGAAACCTGAAACGCTGCTTCGATTGATTTTCGAGGTCTGAATCCGCAGAAGGTGAATCACAAGACGGATGCATTCTGGAAGCGCAGGAGCCCATCTGGAGTTCACCCTGAGCCTTCTGCCCTAAGAAAATGTTCAGATTTCGGGCCTCTCGATGGGACTCGAGCTCGAGGCCCCGGCGATCCGCTGCGGCTTGAGGCGTACCTGTGGCGCTGCCGTCCGTGCTGGCGCAGCCGCTCCGGTCCGATGTCGATGCCGTGCCGATGCACACTCCGATCCGATCTGCTTCCCCCCGATTCGATGCTGACGCACGAGGAGGAGGAGGAGGGGGAGGAGGAGGAGGAAGAGGAGGAGGAGGAGGAGGAGGAGGAGGAGGAGGAGCAGGGGGCGGGGCAGGCTCGGGGGCGGCGCCAGAGGTCGGCGGCCATCGCCCCCCGGGGAGCCCAGGGCTGCCCCAGTGGGTCGGGGACAGTGTTCGCTTGGCATCGCTCGGACGTGCGCATCGTTCCTTCGGCGAGGGCCATCGAGGAGCCTCCCTGATCACTTGGCGAAGAAGCCACGCACGAAACCGAACAAAAGCACACAGGAAATGGACGTCCGAGCGATGGCCAGTTCGGGGGGGGATATCCGCGTCGAGTTTGCGGGCGTGTGCGGAGCGGCTCGCGGAAGCTTGCCGGCCTCGGGGTGCGCCTCAGCAGGCCGGCGCCTCGCCGAGCGCCGTGTGAATGGGGCTGCCCAGGTTGCCCTGGACGGCCGTGCGATAGCCGCGCGGTGCTGTGGCCCGAGAAGCAAAGGCAGTGTTGGGCTCAAGTCGGGCCTGTCCCCCCACAGGAGGAATATTCAGAAGTAGTAATCGTCTGGGGGCGATGTTTGTTTCTGTATTTTCGGAAATATTTGCCCACAGTCCGCCTGCAGGGGGACACGCCCGACTTTGGGATAAGCTCAGGGGGCACGCATCGACTCCCAACCGCCCATTCACCGCCGATGCGGGCCCGATGGCCCAACCCGCTGAGGCACGTTCGGCTTCGCCATCGGGGGCCTGTCGCCGATGCATCGGCGATGCACCGGTGCGTCCCCCACTGAGCTGGTCCCCCCCGAGCTCGGCGGCGCGGCCGGGGGGGGAAGTGCGAGGGGGCAGGCTTGCTCTGAAGGCGCCGGGGCTTCTCAGAAGCCCTCCGGCCTTTTCAGGAACCGCCCCCGTCTTCGGAGAAGGCCCCGCTCGCAAGAAGCTTCTACGAAGGCGGCCTTGCCTTCCGAGCCTTCCGGCAAGGTCCGGCCCTCGCAGTGTTCCCCCGGGGCGCCCGGCCGAGCCGAGGCCTTGGCGACTCGCGCCGTCCTTCGACAAGCGCCGCCGGATTTTTGTTTCCAAGATTAGCCTCGACTTCCGATAGGTTCGCGTCGTGTCGGCCGGTGGCGGCCCCGCCGCGGGCGTTGACCCAGTGGCCCAGAATCGGCCATCATGGAACGACCTGGTGATCGAAAAGCCGCCGACCGTAGAGGGTTGAACGATCCACGCGGTGTCAGAAACCAACGCTGGGGTCGTTACGACACGAACCTGCCGTACCTGCATTTACTTCGACCTACCTGGATTTTCATGGATTCGCCTCGATTTGCCCCGATCCGTCTCGATCTGTGTGTTTCTTCCCCCCTTCGGCTCGCCGCCGACTGACAGTGCCCTGCAGGTGGGGCTGTTCTTCTCCACCCAGACCGGCAATACGGAGAGCGCCGCGGAGGTCCGGGGGGCGCACGTATCGGGTGTTGCTAGACGTGCCCCTGGCCTAAGATGGTCCCAGGATAATTCAAAGAGGCCCCCACGGCCTTAAGAGCACACCTGACGAGTCTCAGAGAACCCCAGGGGCTCCCAAATTGGACGAAACAGAAGCTCATTGGGCCGGGGGGCACCTTTGGAAACTCCCGAACGTAATCTCAGAGGGAAAGATACTGTCAAACTCCATTGTAAGGATGCACTGCTTCATCAAGGCTACCCTTGCATCTCTGCTCCTTTGGCCCATCCTGAGCCAGTGTTGACGTCCAGGGAGCTCTAGATTGTAAATGGGCTTCCAAGGGTCTATCATCCTTGCCCTGACCCTCCCTATGCGTTTTCACAGTACCGAGATCGCTACTCGCCCTGCAGAGTCCTCGTCGCCACGGCTGGATCCGCCCCGCGCTCTGGCCAGAACGCCTCCCGGGAGAGGTCCAGGGCGCAGCGCGGCCTGCACACGAGCTGCCCCCTCAAAAACAAGAAGCCCCGAAGGCCCGCGCTGCTTTCCCGAAGCTGCGCCAGCCCCCCCCCCTGGCCGCGCGCCGCCCCTGGCGCGCTCCGCGCGCGCGAGGGAGGCGGGCCCGGCCACGATCCACGAGATCCGCTCGCGCCTCCGAAGGCCGAAACTTCGCAGGCCTCGGGGTTCACGCCGACACCAACGCCGGCGACGTGCCTCCACCGAGGGGGCCGGATCCCGATCTCTCGGCTTGGCATCGCTCGGACGTGTGCATTTTTTCTTTCGGCGAGGACCATCGAGGAGCATCCTTGATCAGTTGGCGAAAAAAACACGCACGAAACCGAAAAAAACATAGGTAATGGACGTCCGAGCGATGGCCAGTCGGTGATGGTGGTGATATTTTCGGCTTCCTAGGCGACCGGAATACGACCACCAGCACCGACATCTGGGAGCATCTCCCCCCTGTTGAGGCAGCCCCCTGTGTTGGTGTCGGTGCCGACTTCCAGGCCTCCACGGTTATGTCTGTGCCGTGTTTCGTTCCGTGTCCTGTAGGCTGGGGCCCGCCGGTCCCCTCCGATGTTCCTGTGGCCGGCCCAGGTTCTGGGAGCCACGTGGAGCAGTGCCCCCCCCTCCACCACCCTCCTCCTCCTCCTCCTCCTCCTCCTCCTCCTCCTCCTCCTCCTCCTCTTCCTCCTGCTGCACCTCCCCCTCCTCTTCCTCCTCTTATTCCTCCTCCTCCTCTTCCCTCCTCTTCTTCCTCCTCTTTTTCTTCCTCCTCCTCCTCTTCCATCCTCCTCCTCCTCCTTTTCACTTCTCCTCCTCCTCCTCTCCATCCGCCGACCCAGGGTTCGGGAGCTGCCGCGCGGCCAGCGAGGGTTCACGACGCGGCCCCGGCTGACCGAGGTTTCGGTCGGGCGGGTCCCTCTACAGGAGGGATATTCAAAACAGCCAAAATATTGTCTGGGGACGATTCTGTTTTTCAACTTTTCAGAATGGTTGGAACACGTGTGGAATAATTGTGTAAGTTTTTGCCCAAAGTCCCCCTGTAGGGGGACAGGCCCGATTTAAACCCTGGTCGGCGCTTCCCCCCGAGAGGTGATTGCGGCGAAGGCCGGGCTGGAGGCGACCGACTTGGGGGACGTCTCCGCAGAGGATTTGGCGGGATATGACGGCATCATCATCGGCGCGCCCACGTGGAACACGGGGGCGGACGAGTACCGCACCGGCACCACGATGGACGACTACCTGGACGACATCCGCAGCCTCAGCCTGGGTGGGAAGCCGGTGGCGGTGTTCGGGTGCGGGGACTCGCAGGGATACGGTGACAATTTCGCCGAGGCCATCGAGGAGATACACGGCGCGTTCAAGGAGGCGGGCGCGAAGATGATCGGATACGTTGACGCTTCCGCTTATCAGCACTCGGAGTCCAAGAGCGAAGTGGACGGCAAGTTCGTGGGACTCCCCCTCGACCAGGACAACGAGGCGGAACTGACCGAGGATCGCATTTCCGCATGGGTCAGCCAGCTGAAGTCGGAGGGTATGCCGCTGTAAACGGCTCGCTCACTGGCGGGCACAGCCTGAGCGAGCCGCGTGTGAACGGCGCGCTCTTTGGCGGGCACAGCCGCAGCGAGGCAAAGCAGCCGCGCTGCCAAGTTGGTGTTTTCGCCTCCGCATTAAGTTTTTGACACTCTGTTATGGTGCATGTGCGCACACGCCGTACTGGTGCTGCCTGGAGGGCCAATTCAAGCTGCAGATACTTTACACAACACGTCATATTGAAATACAGTCACTCATGCTCATAATCGTCGCAAGGACATCAATGAAGCAAGTAATGCCCTCCCCTCCCCTGCAGTAAGGGAAGAATCGGGTGCCCTTACCACGCTGTTGTTTCTGCCCGTTCGGCAGATGTTCTTCGCTTGCACCTGTTCGTTGGCCAAGCCCGCTGTTTTGCGTTGTGTTGCCATGTGCTGTTTTTCGTTAGCAGACTTCCGTACAAATAGCATTCATGGCCTTTCAGCGCGGGATGGTCGGGTCTGGTTGTTCCGTGCAAGGGAAGAGTATACACAAGATATGATCTCGAGCAAGGGCGAAACATGTGGGCACCTCAGGTGGCATAACGAGGACAAGGAGGACGAATCTGACCAGTGCAAACCCAAGACGCACCAAAGATGCCGCAATACACCCTCCCTTCAAGTTCCCTCTTCATGATTTCGTACAAGATTCTACTTCAGGAGGGAACAAAAAACACACAGGCACAATTCATCGTCGATCCCCAGGAAATATGGGAAAATATGGGAAGTGGGGGGAAGACAAAAAACCAGAAAGTATAGGAACATATGGAGAATCTTGCTATTTGTGTGCATTTATTTGCGTGTCCCAGGGCCCCTTCATCATTGCCACTGCGGAAGCGCCACACTGAACATCTTCAGAAGGCTGCCCTCGCAAGGAGCGATGGGCAAACGAGGCGTGCCTGCTGCGGGGCTGAGATCCTGGACGCGCGTCCCAAGTCCCAGCCCCGCATCGGCAGCCTGCTGCCCACCGGTGCAAGAGCACCAGTGTTCGGACCGGGCGAAAGGGGGGGATTGGGAAAGGGGGGGGTACGAAATTTGCTGCGTGCAGCTGGTTTCGGCCCCGCCGCCAGGCCCGTTCCTCAATACATAGCCGCCTCCGGCGCCGGGAGGCGCTGGGAAAATCAGCCACGTGAGCTGATTCTCAAGCCCCCCTTTGCTATCCGGCCGTCCGGGCGCCTCTTGGGGCCCTCTTGGGACGCTCTTGGGAGCTTGAGGGACGCTCTGGGGGCCATCTTTGACGACATCGATCAAACAAGATGGGAGCTTCAGTTAGGGCCCCCCCCCTCGGGAGCCCCAGCAGTCGCTTCTTGGTGTGCCGTTGGGGTGCTCTTGGAGCGCTATTGGGCGCTCTTGGGGCCGTCTTTGGGCTCTCTTGGGCCTCTCTTGGGGCCCTCTTGGGCCATCTTGGAGCCATCTTGAGGCCTCGGATGGCCTTCCGAAGCGAGAAGCGAGAAAGCGAAAGCCTCTAATGTCCCTAAGGTTTGACCAGGTTTTGGTCTCCTGGGGAACTCCTTGAAGGTCTCGGAGGCCTCTGGGAGCCGTCTTGGAGCGTTCGTAGGGTTTCTCGGAGCATCTTGAAAGAGGGGCCCGAGCGCAACGCGCGCCAGGCGCGCAACGCGCGCCAGGCATCCCTGGGGCCCGAGCGTGCCAGGCACGCCTGGTGCGCCAGATGCGCCACGTGTTCCGCGTGCGCCAGGTGTGAGACATGAGACAGGATGGGCCAGACGGGAGCCCCGTCAAAGGAAGTGTATGCTGTGCCCATGCTCCACAAGTATACGGCCTCCGATGAGTGAAGACAACGTGCCAATCGAACCAGTCAGCCATGCGTCACCAGTCTAGGTATTCTGTGTCCCTCTCGTTGTCGTCGTCGTCGTCGTCGTCGTCGGCGGCGGCCTCGTCGTCGTCGTTGTCGTCCTTGTCCTCGTCGTCGTCGTCGCACACAGACTACATGCACTGCCGCGTCGTCGAAGTCGTCTTATCATTACCCAATATCCTAAGATGGGGTAGGAGGAGTTCGAAAAGTAGTGAGATAGCGGCCGGCAATTATGACATTGGCACGGCTGCAGTACAACTACGTTCGATGAGTGCGTTCCTTCCTCATCTTTGTGCTTTTGTAGCCATGTTGGCTCAAGGCGTCCATGCTCAAATGTCGTGGAAGCGTGCATTCGCCAGTTTGCTCACTACTCAGGCTCCAGAGGGCCCTGCGCATGCTTAGGCAACTCCCTTCACGAGCGTGATTATGACGCATAGCATCCTGGACTTACCATGCCCTTCTCCTGCTCCTCCTACTCATGCGGTTCCTCCCTGCTTCTTCCCCCCCCCTACCCCTCTTGCTGATCCTGCTCCTCCTCCTCCTCCTCAGGACCCCGCCTTGTCGAATTCCATGCTGCTCCGGAGGGGCTCAGTTCCTCCTCAGTGCAAGGACTTCAGGCTTGACGATTTCGAGGTTGTGGGGAAGCCCCTTGGCTGTGGATCTTTCGGTCATGTGAACAGGGTCGTCCAGAGGGACACGGGTAAGACCTTCGCGATGAAGGTGATGTCCAAGACGAAGATACTCGAGTTCAACCTGGAGCAGAACATCGAGCGGGAGGTGAGCTTCCAGCAGAGTATGCAGCACCCGAAGATCTTGCAGCTGTACAAGTACTTCGAGGATCTGGAGGACATATACCTGCTCCTGGAGTACGCGCCGAACGGATCGGTGTTCGATCTGCTTAGGGAGCGACGGAAGGCGGCCGCTGCATCCGACGCGGTACTGCGCGGACTTCCGGAGCCTCAGGCCGCGAGCATCTTCCGCGACGTGGCGGAGGCCCTCCATTTTCTCCACGGCAGCGGGGTGATCCACCGGGACCTGAAGCCGGAGATAGAGGGGAGAAACATTCCTGGGTCTCCTAGATGGGGTACGAGTAGATGGGGTCGGAGGATCGCGCCGCATCGCCGATGCATCGACGATGCGGCTCGATGTGGAGCCCGATTTTCTTCACGTCGACGTCGCCGATGCATCGCCAACGTCGGCGATGCATCGCCGGTGTATCGCCGATACATGGCCGATGCATCGCCGATGTATCGGCGATGCGGCGTGATGCTCCGAACCCATGTACTCCGACCCCTAGGAGGCTTCTAGGTAGAGGGGAGAAACACGGGGACCACGACCAAGATGTCGCGGGGTCCTGTCCACGCCGATTTTGGTCGTACGGGCCGTAGCCGATCCGCGGGGATGATCCACACAGGGACGCTGACGGGAAAGAACGGTGACCAGGATCGGCACGCCATTTCCGTGTTCAGTCTTGGCCATTGCCTACTCCAGATTTCGTAATAAAGGGAGGGGGGTCTCATTTCGGGGGGGGGTCTCTTCCAGGCTATCTTGGAGGGCCTGGGGGGGTCTGGGGACGCTGTTTTGGAGGGTTCTCCCACGGGGGGGTCTGAAATGGCTTGTCTTGGAGGGTCCAGACCCCCTCCCTTTTATTACGAAATCTGGAGTATCTCTCCTTCCCCCCAGGAGAACATACTCCTCTGCGAGGGCGGCGTGGCGAAGCTGGCGGACTTCGGCTGGTGCAACCAGCTCGCGAAGGGGAGCGCGGGCCGCAGCACCTTCTGCGGCACGCGGGAGTACCTCTCGCCGGAGATGGGGGGGGAACGCTCTTTCCCCTTCTACTACTCCCTCCTCCTCCTCCTCCTCCTCCTCCTCCTCCTCCCTCCTCCTCCTCCTCCTCCTCCTCCTCCTCCTCCTCCTCCTCCTCCTCCTCCTCCCTCGCGTCGTGACAAAAGGACGATGGAGGGGTTTTGTTATGGTCGGCCTCTGGGGGCCCTGGCTGGGCCTCGGGATCATGGTGTTCAACAGTGGTCAAGAAATAGTGTGGGGGCGATTTTTCGTGCTTCGAGTGGCATGCGAGGAGTACCTTTTTGGAGGGTATTTCTCTTTCGAGACCCGCCTCTAGGAGGACGCGCCCGACCGAACCCCGAACTGGCCGAGGGCCCAAAGGGTGCACCGGAGGCGCGCGGCTCTGCACCCCGCGTCGATTTTGCCAACGCCCCGCCCCCGTAATCAAACACCCGACCGTGTCCGACCCTCTGTGCCGACCTTGCCGGGGGACCGCCTTGGGCCCCGCACAGTTCTGGGCGGGCCTCGACCCGGGGCCCCACCAGGCGGCGCGGCGCGGTAGCCACACCGTGCGGCGGGTCCGTGAGGGCTCCTGGCATCGCTCGGACGTGTACATTTTTCCTCCGGCGAGGACCATCGAGGAGCATCCTTGATCATTTGGCGAAAAAAACCACGCACGACATCAAAAAAAACACAGGGAATGGACGTCCGAACGATGGCCAGGCTCGGGGTCTCCGCGCGGTGTTTTGGGGGGGGGCTCTGCCACGGTCGTGCTCCGAGGGCGCCTCGGACGGCGGGGAGGCCTCTCGGAGGGTCCCGGGGCCGCGCGGTGGCGGGGCGGGCGGCGAGGGCCGAGGGGGGACGCCGAGGAGGGCACCGCGCGGGCCGTCACCGCACGGTGTCGGGGGGCCCCGAGGGCCGGGCCCCGAGGGGGACGGCGAGGAGAGGGGGCCACATGCGAACCCCTGCCCCTCACGATTTCTGAGGGGGAGGGCGGGGTTCACTTCGCTCGGGAGCTCCCGAGCGAAGTGAGCCCCACCCTTCCCCTCAGAAATCGTGGGGGGTAGGGGTAGGGTTCGCATGTGGCCCCCTGGAGGAACAGCAGCAGCAGGAGCAGGCAGGAGCGGGAGCTGTCTTGTCGCTCGTCTGCGCGCCGCGATCAGCCGGAGCCGTGGTCGCAGACGACGCGACTGGTGGCACGATGGGCGAGTGTTGCACCTGCTACCTGAAAACAGGGTGGAGGTTGGGGTGGAAGCGATGAGGGATACTGAGGAGGAGGAGGAGGAGGAGGAGTGACAGGGGAAGGATGACTGAGTGTGAGGAAAAGGCGGAGGAGGGATGAGGAAGACGAGGATAAGAGGAAGGAAGAGGATGACGGTGATGGTGAAGATGGTGATGGTAACGATGATGAGGATGGCCAGGAGGATAATGATGAACACGATCATGACCATGATGCTGCTGCTGATGAAGACGGTGATGCGATGATGCTGATTATGATGATGCGGTTGATGGTGATGATAATGATGATGTTGCTGATGATGCTGATGATGCCGCTGCTAATGATGATGATGCTGCTGATGAGGAAGGATGGCGTTGATGAGGATAATGAGGATGATGAGGATGAGGATGAGGATGAGGATGAGGATGATTACGATATTGTCGTTGCGGATGTGGATGCAGATGCTTACGCTGATGTTGCTGATGTTGGTGATGTTGATGCTGATGATGACGATGACGACGACCACGATGATGATGCTGATGATGATGCTGATGTTGCTGATGATGATCATGCTGATGAAGCTGATGATGCTGATGATGCTGCTGATGGTGGTTGGGGTGATGACGATGATGATGATGATGATGATGATGATGATGATGATGATGATGATGATGATGATGATGATGCCGCTGATGCTGATGCTGATGATGATGCCGCTGATGCTGATGCTGATGATGATGGCGATGACCACGACGATGCTGATGATGATGAGGAGGAGGAGGAGGATAACGAGGATGAGGGATGAGGGTGAGAATGAAGGTGGTGATGAGAATGGGCAGGATGATGACGATGATGATGATGATGATGATGCTGATGATGATGATGACGATGATGATGATGATGATGACGATGACGATGACGATGACGATGACGATGACGATGACGATGATGATGATGATGATGATGATGATGATGATGATGCTGATGATGATGATGATGATGATGATGATGCTGATGCTGATGCTGATGCTGATGCTGATGCTGATGCTGATGCTGATGCTGATGATGGTGGTGGTGGTGGTGGTGGTGTTGGTGATGGTGATGATGCTGATGATGAGGAGGAGGACGAGGAGGAGAAGGAAGAGGGAGGAAGATGAAGGTGGGAGCAAGCAGGATGGAGGAAGGAGAGGGCGTGGCTGAGGGAGAAGCTGTGGGAGGAGCTGTGGGAGGAGCGAGGAGGAGGAGGAGGAGGAGGAGGATAGATGGGAAGAGGAGCAAGAGGAGGAGAAGGAGCAGAAGGAGGAGAGCAGTGAGTGAGGCATGGGGCCGACTGCGTATGAATGATTTTTCGGCTTTGGGGCGTCTGTCTCATCGATACTTCGTAGTGTCAATAGGCATCCCTCATCGGTCCCTCATCGATCCCTCATCGATCCCTTGGATCCCCTCCCTTCTCGAGCCCATTTGGGCTTGCCTCTCTCTCTCTCTCCCTGTTTTACTAGGCGGGGCGGAGCCTCCCTCCGCCTGTTCTCCTATCTCGGATCCGAGTCGCTTCGACCAGTGAGTGCAGTTATGCGAGCAGTTCTCCTCTGAAGAACATATGCCAGTCAGGAGCCTAGTGGACCCCAGAAACGGCAGGGCCGTTCTTTGACCCGTTTCCGAAAACATGCATCTCGAACGTGGAAGCAGTCAAGACACGGCAACCTGAAACGGCAAAAGAAACGGCTCCGGAAACGGAACCGGAGCTGGAACCGGAAAACAACGGGGCACGCAATTCGCACCAGAAACAGCGGATCCGCCAACAAAAACGGCAACACGGAACCAGGGATACATACGGTCTTTTCGATGAAGTTCAGGAGCATGAGCCAGAAGAAGGGGACATGATGTGTCAAGGGCTGGACGAGGCGGATAATGGGTGGTTGAAGATGGGCCGAAAGAGCAGGGGTGGGCGACAAGCTGGACGCGCTCGTGCCATATCTGATATCCTACCCCTACTAAACCTATGCCTTACCATTGCGCTGTTTTGGGTTCTTTATTCACCATCTGGTGTCATGGCTGACCTGGAACCGCCATACGCACCACATCGTGTTATACGCAATCCGAGGAGGGCAGCTGCGAACATTGGCGGAGGAGGATGATGAGCAGGGGGAAGAGGAGGATGAGGAAGGATGAGGTCGAGGAGGAACAGCAGCAGCAAAAGAGGGCGGAGCATGATGACCAGGGGAATGCGGGGAAGGGGAAAGGACCTGGGGGCGAATGATGAGGAGGAGAAGCTTTTTGAGGGAGGAGGGGATGTGTACGAGGGTGAGGAGGGTGAAATGAGGGAAAGGAGGAATAGCGATGACGAGAAGGAGGGACATGATCAACAGGGGGCAGGAGCCAGAGGAGGAAGTCGGGGGACGCGGCGAAGGCAGAGGACGTCGAGAAATTTTCTGAGGAGGGGGGGGGACGAGGGCTCCCCTTGCCCGTGAGCACCCCCCAGCTGGTGCCAGCGAAAGGCCTCATCGATCGACCACGACGCATGGAGGAAGGGAGAACACTCCATGCTGCTAGGTGCCATCGCGCGCACGGAACTAAGACGATTTGGAGCGCGCACATTGTGAAGGACGAGCAGCTGTGGCTCCTCCCCACGCCCCTTCCCTCCCCCTCCCAGGAAGAGGGCGAGACTCGGCGCCCCTCTGGCGCTGTCCGGCGAAGCGCCCCCGCATGCCCCGAGATCCGACGCTGCGAACAGAGGGCGACCCCGCGAGCAGGCATCACGACGGGAGCCCTGGACGGCGCCAGAAAGCGTCCGGAGGCGCCACTGCGTCTTGGCATCGCTCGGACGTGTGCATTTTTCCGTCGGCGAGGACCACCGAGAAGCATCCTTGGTCATGTGGCGAACAAGACCACGCGCGAAGCCGAACAAAACCACACAGGGAATGGGCGTCCGAGCAGTGACCAGGTGTCGAGGAATGGCGCCCGGCGGCGGGGCCGAAGCTGGCGGCAGGCAGCAACCTTCGTAGCCTCCCTTTCCCCCATATCTCCCCCTGTCGTCCGACCCGACGCTTGCCCGCCCTTTCGGGCCTCGTGGCGCTCAGGAGGCAAAAGACACGGACACAATGAACCGCCGATCCCCAGGAAAATGCAGGAAAATATGGGAAGTGGGGGGGGAGACAAAAACCCAGAAAGTATAGGAAGATATAGGGAATCCTGTTATTTGTGTGTATTTACTTGTGTGTCCCAGGGCCCCTGCAGACACCCCTTCCCGGCCTCCTTGGCGCTGAAAGTGCGCCGTCGGGATCTCAGGGTGGCTCGTCCAAATCGGGCGGGTGGTATGGGGGTAACCTAAATGGGAGGTGGAGGAAATCGGGGACGGAAAAGAGGGGGGTGATGACTAGGGGGGGGTGGACATCATGGCGGGGGCCATGATATTTCCCCAGATTTCATGGCGCCTCTTCTGATTTCATGACGTCCCTGGCCCCCCCGCTGGGCCGCACACATGCCGCCGGTCATGATTTGCACCCCCCTCATTTGGACACCCCCCTCTTTGCCGTCCCCGAGGAAAGGGCTTTGAAGGGGCCCTTTGGGGCCCCTTCTGGAGCCAGCAGCAGCCCTAAAGGAGCACTGCTGGGCGCGTTTCTCCACTCCCCATGTAGTTCACCCCCCACTTCCACCCGCCAGAGTCTAAGAGAAAAGATTGGCCCCCTTCCGAGGAGATGATCGCCAATGAACCCTACGACTGCAGCGTGGACGTATGGGCCGCGGGCGTCCTCCTGTTCGAGATGTTGGCGGGGACATCGCCCTTCGCCGCCAGCAACTACGTGCAGGTCTGACGACGGCGAGCGGCGACGACGGCGGTGTGGTCGGCGACGGCGACGACGACCAGCGGCGGCGCTGACGACGACGACGACGGCCATCGCTGTGGGGGAAACGGTTCCTGAGGGAAACGGATCCTAAGGCTTTTTGCAGATTCCGGTCTCTCGGGGCCCTCCATGGGCCCCGGGACTGTCAGGAAACAATTCAGGATGAGAGACTCGGCCTGGGGGAAGCCACCGGGGTCCAGGACCCGTTTTCCTCAGGACCCGTTTCCCCAATGCTAAACGACCATCGATTTGGTCAGAGAGTTTTTGAGTTCTTAGGAAGGTTGCCGGGCCATCCATCTGCGCGGACCTCGAGAGTCGGGAAGAGTTCAGGCGTTTCAAGTGTCGGGCTTCATTTGTGCAAGTTTGGCCTTTGGGGACTATCCAGCTGCCTGCGACAAGTCCCGACACCGTGCCAGCCCAGCATTTCTCGGTGGCGACTGTTCGAGGGGGCACAGGAGGCCGTCATGTGTGACTCTTCGTGTCTCCAGGCTACGGAGGTGAGCCGTGATGCTGATGATGATGAAGATGATGATGATGAAGATGAGTATTATGATTATGGTTAGGATGATGATGATGATGATGATAATGATGATGATGATGATGATGATGATGATTCTGATGATACTTTATGATGCTGATGATGTGAATGGTGACGATTATTGTGGTGGTGACGATGATGACGATGACGATGACGGTGACGATTGAGATGATAATAGCGATGATGGCGATGTTGTTGATGATGTTGATTATGATGCTGATGCTGATTATGGTGATGCTGACGACGATGGTGGTGGTGATGATGATGGTGATGGTGATTATGATGCTGATGATGATGAAGATGATTTTGATGATGGTGATAATGATGATGATGATCGTGGTGATTGTGATTGTACTGAGTATGATGATGATGCGGTGATGGTGTTGGTGATTATGATGGTGATGGAGATGGTGATGGTGATGGTGGTCGAGGGGCGACGGTTGATGGTTGATGATCGATGATTGCTGATCGGTGATCGCAATTTCATGATGCCCAATGACTGGTCGATGATGATGGTGGATGTGATGATGCTGGTGAGTAGGATGGTGATTATGATGGTGACTATGGTGATGATGCTGATGTTGCTGACGAGAATGGTGATTATGACCATTAAAATGGCGATGGATTATAATGATGCTGATGATGGTTTTCGCAGCTGGTGATGATACTGATGATGCTGATGACGATGATGGTGATGATGAAGATGATGATGATGATTGTGATGATGCTGCTGATGATGATAATTACGATGGTGATGATGATGAAGATGATGATGGGGATGATGATGATGATGATGCTGATGATGATGATGATGATTATGATGATGATGATGATTGTGATGGTGATGGTGATGATACTGATGATGACGATGAGGATGGTGATGATGGTGATGATGGTGATGATGATGGTGATGATGCTGATGCTGATGATGGTGATGATGATGACCGCCTGGCCCGTGGGCCGGAGCGTTGGTGGCGATCGGCCCGCCCTGCCCCTTCCGCTAGCCTCGGACGGCAGGGCTCGCGGCGGGAGGCTGCCCGTCTGGTTGGCGGCCCTGCGCGGCCGCCAGCCTCATTGGGCCTTCGTCGTCGTCGTTTTCGTCGTCGTCGTCGTTTTCGTCGTCGTTGTTTTCGCCGTCGTCGTTTTCGTCGTCGTCGTCGTTTTTGTCGTCGTCGTTTTCGTCGCCGTCGTCGTTTTCGTCGTCGTCGTCGTTTTCGTCGTCGTCGTCGTTTTCGTCGTCGGCGTCGGCGTCGTCGCCCTGGCCTGGGGCCCGCGGGCCCCGTGCATGTGAACTTAAACCCAATGGAGTATGTGAATCCCCGCTCCGGACCCCTTGCAGCCGACGACCCGGTGATCAGAAGCATACTCATCAGCAGCAGCAGCAACAGCAACAGCAGCATCATCGTCATCATCATCGTCAGCAGCAGCAGCAACAGCAGCAGCAACAGCAGCATCGTCGTCATCGTCATCGTCATTGTCATCATCATCGTCGTCGTCATCAGCATCATCATCGAGGTCATTATCATCATAATCATCATCACCACCATCGTCATCATCATCCTTTGCAGCAGCATCATCATCTTCATGGTCACCATCATCATCACCAGCATCATCATCACCATCATCAGCATCAGCATCGTCATCGTTATCGTTATTTCGAACATCATCACCATCATCATCAGCATCATCATCGCCATCGTCACCGGTATCGCGAACATCATCACCATCATCATCACCCCCCCTCTCCTCTCTTTTCATATCCCTCTTCCCCCCTCTCCCTCCTCACGTCTTTCCTTCCTCACCCAACCTTCCCGTCCGCCCCCTCGCCCCCCACCCCCCACCCACCCCAGGCGCTCGGCAAGATCTCGAGGGCGGCGTACGAGTTCCGGGGCCACGTCTCGGCAGCCGCCCGCGACCTGGTGGGCAGGCTGCTCGTGAGGGAGTCCAGCCAGCGACTCGATCTCGGGAGAGCGGCAGCCCGGGGTCGAAAAGCAGCAGCGGCACAGACCTACTTTGTCGAAGATCCGCACGGCTCTCTCGGATCGGCGTTGGGCCCATGGGCGACGCCTCTGGCGCCGCCCGGGGCAAATCCGCACGGACCTGAGAAACGTAATGTTTGTGCAGACTCTGTGTCCTCGAAAGAGGACCGCCGACTGCCCCGGCATCCGCCGATGTGGTTGTTTCCAGCCGCGGCCCCAGGGGTCCCGACCACTTCCCCCGTGCTGGTTTTTCGTCCGTGGTCTGCGGTGGACGGTCTCCTTGGCATCGCTCGGACGTGTGCATTTTTATGGCGGCGAGGACACTAAGGAGCATCCTTGATCACTTGGCGAAAAAAAAACACGCACGAAACCCAACAAATACACGGGAAATGGACGTCCGAGCGATTGCCAGTCTCAGGGGCCGACGACGGCTTCCGAGGGATAAAATTTGAGGAAGACGCCCCGACTGAAAAACACACACTCATCCTCAGAGATCTGGGTGCCCTTCACGCCGATGCCAGCCAGGCACATCTCGAGCACAGGAGCAAGGATGCAGCTCCTGGCAAGTTCGCTTCAGCCTCGGCGCTGGCATATCCGTAGTCAACAACTGGCCTAATCCGGCATAGATCCTGCTTAACTTGGGCCTTATTCCGGATAATCCAGCTTAGTGGCCCCATAACCAGGTTGACTAGCTTTCAATCGCTCTTACGAAGGTTTCCCAGACACGCGATGTCACCACCCTTTCCCCAGGGCAGTTTCCTCATCCCGGGTGGTGTTTGATTGTTGTCCCGAGGCCCAGCGAGCGCCCCTGGATGTCGAAAGCGGCGGAAAACCTCACGTCGTGATGTGTTACTTTGTGCGCTCCGCGCGGATTTTTTGGATCCGCGCTGGGCCCCCCTGGCAGCGCCTCCGGCGCCGCCCCTGGGGCGCTCCGCGCGCCAGGGAGGGAGGGTCCAGCGCAGATGCGACAAATCCGCGCGGAGCGCCAAACATTCATGTTTATGCCCTGGCAGCGCCTCCGGCGCCGCCCCTGGGGCGCTCCGCGCGCCAGGGAGGGAGGGTCCAGCGCAGATGCGACAAATCCGCGCGGAGCGCCAAACATTCATGTTTATGCCCTGGCAGCGCCTCCGGCGCCGCCCCTGGGGCGCTCCGCGCGCCAGGGAGGGAGGGTCCAGCGCAGATGCGACAAATCCACGCGGAGCGCCAAACATTAATGTTTATGCCCTGGCAGCGCCTCCGGCGCCGCCCCTGGGGCGCTCCGCGCGCCAGGGAGGGAGGGTCCAGCGCAGATGCGACAAATCCGGCGGAGCGCCAAACATTCATGTTTATGCCCTGGCAGCGCCTCCGGCGCCGCCCCTGGGGCGCTCCGCGCGCCAGGGAGGGAGGGTCCAGCGCAGATGCGACAAATCCGCGCGGAGCGCCAAACATTCATGTTTATGCCCTGGCAGCGCCTCCGGCGCCGCCCCTGGGGCGCTCCGCGCGCCAGGGAGGGAGGGTCCAGCGCAGATGCGACAAATCCGCGCGGAGCGCCAAACATTCATGTTTATGCCCTGGCAGCGCCTCCGGCGCCGCCCCTGGGGCGCTCCGCGCGCCAGGGAGGGAGGGTCCAGCGCAGATGCGACAAATCCGCGCGGAGCGCCAAACATTCATGTTTATGCCCTGGCAGCGCCTCCGGCGCCGCCCCTGGGGCGCTCCGCGCGCCAGGGAGGGAGGGTCCAGCGCAGATGCGACAAATCCGCGCGGAGCGCCAAACATTCATGTTTATGCCCTGGCGGCGCCTCCCGGCGGCCGCCCCTGGGGCGCTCCGCGCGCCAGGGGGTAGGGTCCAGCGCAGATGCGACAAAATCCGCGCGGGAGCGCCAAACATTCATGTTATGCCCTGGCGCGCCGCGCCTCCGGCGCCGCCCATGGGCGCTCCGCGCGCGGGAGGGTCCACGCAGATGCGCCGCGCGGAGCGCCAAACATGGCCCTGGCGGCGCCTCCGGCGCCGCCCTGGGGCGCTCCGCGTGCCAGGGAGGGTCCAGATGCGACAAATCCGCGCGGATTCATGTTTAATGCCCTGGCAGCGCCTCCGGCGCCGCCCTGGGGCGCTCCGCGCGCCAGGGAGGGAGGTCCAGCGCAGATGCGACAAATCCGCGCGGAGCGCCAAACATTCATGTTTATGCCCTGGCAGCGCCTCCGGCGCCACCCCTGGGGCGCTCCGCGCGCCAGGGAGGGAGGGTCCAGCGCAGATGCGACAAATCCGCGCGGAGCGCCAAACATTCATGTTTATGCCCTGGCAGCGCCTCCGGCGCCACCCCTGGGGCGCTCCGCGCGCCAGGGAGGGAGGGTCCAGCGCAGATGCGACAAATCCGCGCTGAGCGCCAAACATTCATGTTTATGCCCTGGCAGCGCCTCCGGCGCCGCCCCTGGGGCGCTCCGCGCGCCAGGGAGGGAGGGTCCAGCGCAGATGCGACAAATCCGCGCGGAGCGCCAAACATTCATGTTTATGCCCTGGCAGCGCCTCCGGCGCCGCCCCTGGGGCGCTCCGCGCGCCAGGGAGGGAGGGTCCAGCGCAGATGCGACAAATCCGCGCGGAGCGCCAAACATTCATGTTATGCCCTGGCAGCGCCTCCGGCGCCGCCCCTGGGGCGCTCCGCGCGCCAGGGAGGGAGGGTCCAGCGCAGATGCGACAAATCCGCGCGGAGCGCCAAACATTCATGTTTATGCCCTGGCACCATCGAGGAGCATCCTTGATCATTTGGCGAAAAAACCAGGCACGAAGCCGAAAAAACACAGGGAATGGACCCCCCCCCATGAAGCGACCCCCAACCCTTGTGGAACTCATCAGGGTGCCGCAGGACATTCTCGGGACTCCCTCCGACTTTCTCGCGGCCCCCGAGGAGGTAAGACCCCGCGGGGCTCCAGAGCGTTCCGGAACGCTATCACAGCGCTCCCGGACGCTCTGGCAAGGCCGCGGCGCCCGATACATGTCCCCGATCCGCCGGATCTCAGGCATTCTCGATTTCTCCGTACCCGATGTTTGACCCTCGTCTTAGCTTCGTCTTCCTCGAAGTCACCACGACGCGGCCTCGCCTTCGCACAGTCGGCGCGCTCGGCTCTCCCGGGAGGTCGGGCACCCGTGGGTGCTGGGGCACACCTCCGGCCCCGGCGGGCCGTGCTGCGGCAGCCAGCAGAGCACGCAGACCCCGAGGACCCGGGCAGAGAAGATGCTCGGAGGCTCGGGCGCCGCGTAACGGGGGGGTCATCAATGGGGGGGCGGCGAGGGTGGCCCGAAAAGGTACCCAAAGGGTACCTAAACGAGCCCCCTGGGGCTCTGGAGGGGCCCGAAAGGGGCACGGAAGGGGACCTTTTCTGACCCCCCCATGTGTGACCCCCCCATTAGGCCACGCCCAAGAGGCAGCGAGGACGAAAAGCGTCAGGTGCGGGCAATAGTTTTGTCCACAGCCAGTGCGTCTCGGAGTGTGGGGCCCTCCTCCCCAGAAACCAGAGGCGCACTGGACATGAATGACTATCTGGCCCCTAAAAGGCTAGATGTTTATCCATATCCAGTGCGCCTCGGCCTTGCGGTACCCCTTCCCAAAAAGGCCAGGACGCTCTGGATATGAATACAAGTATTGCCCGCATCAGGGGCCACGTAAGTGAGACATGGGCTTCTTCGGTAGCAAATCATGAGTGCCTCGTGTACCCTCGCATTTCTGTCTTTTAGCGCCGACGATCGTCGGTTTAGGGTCGACCAGCGTCGATCCGCAAGAGCCGACGAGACGGTAGGGGAGGCTCCCATGAGTTGCCACCGAAGGCTGCGAGGTCCGAGGTTTTCGGACGCTCTCGTCGCTTCTCGGCGGCTCCTCAACAGTTTCGGGATGCCTTTCGGCGGCTGTGCCTCGCCGAGGGCGTTCTGGGGACGCGCCCAGATTTCCCGAACGGCCGCCAGAGGCCAGAGCTGTGGCCCGAAGACAGCCGTGGCGACATGTGCCAGGGGGGAATCGGCTCGGGGGGCGACGCACCGAGACCCAATCGCGAATTGAACGCCAGTGCTCCAAATCCCTTATTAATCGAGCCCCCCCCAAAAAACCGGACCCCCCTCCAAATGCGACCTCATATTCCGGACCCCCCCCCCCCTTCGACGGGGCGTCTTGATAAACCGGACCCCCCAAGCTCCAATCCACAGAAGGCACCCTCATAAAACGGACCCCCCCCCCCGTTACAAAAGAGGCGCCTTAGAAAACCGGACCCGGGGGACGATGAAGAAGGGATTTTTGGAGCAGGGGCACGAGAACCCACCCGCCCAGGAACGCGAGGACTCGTCACCAGGGGCCCATCGCCGATCCGTGGGCGATGTGTCGTCGACTGTCGACCCCCGCTCGGTGCGCCCCCGCTGAGCTGTGGCGCCCCCCGGAGCTGGGCCTGCACTGGGCTGAAGTCGGGCCTGTCCCTCCACAGGAGGGATATTCAAGAACAGTCAGCAAAAATCCTATGGGGACGACTTCTTACTATGTCTGAGCATTTTTGGATACTTGCTGGAGTATGTTCCATTTGTCCTCCAAAATCCGCCTGTAGGAGGACACGCCCGACCTAAAACTAGGCGCGGATTTCCTGGATCGGGCTGGACGACATCGTTTGGTGTTTTCGTTGGTGTCGGCGTTGCTGTGCCGTCTTGGTCGGCTCCCTCAGTGGTTTGAGGAGTCGTGGGGTTGTTTGGTGCACATGTCGTAATTCGAGCATGTCCGTTGCTCCCAGTGTTTCTTGAGCCCCTGGTCCTTCTCTTCATTGCCTCCTGGTACTCGCTGTGGTTGTTGCTGGCTCTGATGGTTCCCCTCTGTACGTTCTCCTTTCTGATTGCACAGTGCTTCCATCCCAGCCAGTGTCGTCTCGCTTGTTTGATCTCCGTCCTGGGTTGCTGCCAGTGCCTGCTGATCGTGATGTGTTTGGTGCTCTGCCAGCTCTCGTAGGCACATCATGACGTTGTTCTTCCTCTCGGCCATCTCTTATGCGTGCTCCCCATAGTCCATGTCCATGTAGTAGCCTTTGTGTACCTTATTGTCCCTCCACGAGTGCCTGTTTCGTCTTCTTGTGCGGTGCCTTCCTTCGCTGCGGTGTACATTGCCCTGGCCTCGCTAGTGATGAGCTGGGTCGTGGCTTCTTCAGGCTGGACATGGATGACCTGGCTCTCCTCAAAGTCTTGGGTTCTGGAAGATTGTTGTGGTTATTGCTTGAGTCACTTCTGAATGTCGATATTGTTTGATGCAGTCGCTTGTGTGACTTGTGTGGTCCTGGTCCTGTCTGTGCTGATTGCTGTCGTGGAATGTCTCTCCGTTCCCGGAGCTTGGCGATGCTGTCCTCGTTGTTCTGGCTCTTGGTCTCGTCGATGTCGATCTAGTGTTCTGTGATATAGCTCCTCTGTCGCAATGCTTCCTTAAGTTAATTAGTCGGTCACGTACTTGCCAGAGTTTGTTCTGGGTTGGACATGTGCGTGTGTGTTGTCTCGAGCTCGGCCCTGTCTCGATTCTATCTAAATATTGGTGCTGTTATCCTCGTGCGTCTTGATGTGGTTCTCCATAGTTTGTTTGCCGTGTGTTTCGCTTGTCGTACTCCTCATTGGCCGAGTGGATATCGTTTTCGTTGTTGGCCTTCGGATCCCTGACGGTATGTAGTAGCTGTTACCGTTGTCATTGAGGATGTCGATCTCTTTGCGGTATTTGTTGTTGTCCTCTTGTTTGGTCACGTCACTCTCGTACTTGCCCTGTGTGCTGTCCTCCTGGTGCTGGTAGACCTTTGCCTCGTCCTTCTAGTGTGCCGTCGCTTGTTCTTGTTCGTTGGAATTTTGATGGTTGAGGATCTCGTAGCGGTCGGTGGCGGCTTCGCGTGCGGATCCCGGCGACGTTGCTCCAACGCATCCAGTGTGTCGTCGACCTGGGTGTGCGGTGGCGCTCATTTGTTTCGTTCTGTTTGACGGTTTGTGGTCCTCGTGCTGGTCGTCCGTTTTCAACTCGTCGTCTTACCAAATATGGCGTCCTTTATCTGTGCGTACCCGTCGAGCTTGCGGTTGATCTCGGCGATGTGCTCGTTTAGTTGGGTGAGATGTTCCTGCACGCTGTTCGGGGGCGGCGAAGAGGGGGGTGATGACTAGGGTGGGGTGGGTATCATGGCGCCTTCCATGAGAGTACCTCAGATTTCATGGCGCCTCTTCTTGTTTCATTACGTCCCCGGCCCCCCGCCCTGGGCCGCGCACATGCCGCTGGCCATGATTTGTGCCCCCCCCCCCCCTGGACGCCCCCCTCTTGGCCGCCCCCGAGTTGTTCCCTGCGTCCTGGAAAGTTTTCCTGATGAGGAAGCTGTTATGGATCATGGCTTTGGTGAGCGCCATCGTGTTGCGCGAGTTCTCGATGGGCAGTTCGGCGCGGCTGTTCCTGATTGCGACGAGCGCGTAGGACTTGAGCATCTGGAGCTTGTTGTTCCCCCCCCCATGCAGTGTAAACCAAGGAGGGTATTGGCGGTTCCTCCCATTGGGGGTGGTTGGTCCCGTCCCTCTTTCTCATGGTTAATGTCCGAGATGATGGTGTCGATAGTGGCGTTCTGCTGTGTGGTCGTCTTCTCGTCGTCCCGGCGGTCCTCCTCCGTCTCGTGCTTGGCCATATGGCTCTTGTCTTTCTGGGTGCTCTTGTCGTTGTTCCAGTTTCATCAGGGGTTGTCCTCTTTCCTCCTGGCTAGTCCTGCGCGGACTGCTGGTTTGAGTCGTGCGGCTGGCTTCGGTGACAGTTGTGGTCGTTGTGGTCCTGGTTGCCACTTGGGTTAGTACTTGG
Source organism: Prorocentrum cordatum (assembly GCA_963575745.1). Classification (NCBI taxonomy): domain Eukaryota; class Dinophyceae; order Prorocentrales; family Prorocentraceae; genus Prorocentrum; species Prorocentrum cordatum. Next base: position 45,376 of record CAUYUJ010000399.1, read on the forward strand.
GTGCTGCTCTCGCCGCCATGGTGGCTGCCCGGAGTCGTGGCGGCTGTTGGGCGCCGTGGCGAGCGTTGAGGAGGCTCTGTGCGCTGGCGACGCGCAACGATGCTCGCGCGTCGGCGCGCGCCCTCCGCCGCCGCCTATGCAAGGCGGGGCTGCGGGGCTGGCAGGTCCTGGACGCGGTCGTCGGCGCAGGGCCTCGCGGGCCGCGAGAGCAACGGAGAGCTTGGTGCGGACGCGTCGGTGCGGTATCGCGGGTGCGGGCCCCGCCGCGGCGGAACTTGGGTGCTCGTCCCTCGGGGGGCGGGCTCGGGCGCACGCGGCTTTCTCCTCCTGCTCCTGCTCCTCATCCACCTCTGCCCCACGTTCTAGTAAGCGCAGGTGTGCAGCGTGCGTGGGCCGACACTGCATCGCCCTGTCCCGAGCGTTGCACATCTCGTAACGCTTTTCTTGTGTATGAGGCGTTCACGGTACTAGTCGTCTCACGTGCTGAAGGGTTTGGGTACGCCTTTGGTGGTTCTTCCTCCTGGGGGAGCGAGCCCACCCGCTCCCGCAGCGCTCCAATTCCACCCCACCACACATCTCAGGCGTCACGACGTCGCGCTGGCCCCGCGATGCCCGAAATGCCTCACAGCAGGGTTTCGGCGGGGATCGCTCGGAGCCATGCCCTGCGCTCCTGGAGGAGCGAGCCCACCAGCTCCCGCCGCGGGAGCAAGGAAGCGCCGGCGGCGGAGGTGCTCGGGAGCCGTGAGCTCGGCATCGCTCGGACGTGTGCATTTTTCTTTCGGCGAGGACCATCGAGGAACATCCTTGATCATATCGCGAAAAAACCACGCACGAAACCGAAAAAAACACAGGAAATGGACGTCCGAGCGATGGCCAGTGAGACGGGGGTCAACGCAAACGGGGGTCAGCCAGAGCCCCAGATCTTGCAGGATCCTGCAGGGCCAGGGGGGTACTGGCCCGGGCTGGCGCTCAGGATCCCGCAGGATCCTGCAGGAGCTGGCAAGGCGCGACGGGCCCAGGCTTGGATGCACCCGGGTCAGTGCGATTACAGTCGGGGCCCTGAAGAAGGAACCCTTTTCGTTGGGGACTCGCTCTGTGTTCCTTAAGTGTTTCACAGCTTGCCTCAGGTTTTCCTATGTTTTCGATCGGAAATCGAATTTCAACTTGTGGAAAAGACGGGCCTCGTTCCTTATTTAGGGTTCCTTAGGCCAACGCCCCGACTGTAGTAGGTCGACCCTGCTAAGTCCAGGGTAGCCTTGTGTCCTGTCTTTAACGAGGCGTGCCTTTGTTTCATTCCTACGGCAGTGTACTCCTCGGAAAGGGTCTTGTGGCCTCTCGCGTGTCCTCTCCAATTAAGTCCGACTGCAGATCCCCGAGGTGCACGCGATGCTTGGGCGCGCGGTCGCTGCGCGGAGCGCGGCGCTGCTAGAGACCGCGGTGCAGAAGGCGGCGGCGGCCGGCTTGGAGGAGAGCGAGCTGTCCGAGGCGCGTCGGGCGCTGGCGGTGGAGAAGCGGAGGTCCCGCGGGGGGTCGGCAGCGGCGGGGGTCCGAGGAGAAGGGGATGCCGGTGCCTCTGATGTTCGCCCCGGAAGTGTGCAGGGAGGACCCCCTGCCCCGCCCTTCTTTTGGCAGGGAGCGGCGTTCGCGGCGGCAAAAGGTATCTATATATAGATAAATATATAGATATATGTATGCAAACAGTCGAGCCGAGGCATGATATCGAGATCGGTTCGGGGAGGGTACACAAATATTCGTCGTGTTTGTTTAATATGCTTGTCCATTCTGGGGGAGGGCACCTTCGAATGCTTTTCAGTTTTGGAGGTTATCATGTTCTTGAATCATACTTTGCTGGCCTCGGACTGAGTGTTTACGTGTAAATATAGATGTAAATATTTGAGAGAGCGTGATCCACCGCCGCTTTACTGTGGAAAATTGCCAACTTTTTCCTCCGGAACCCGGGGGTCGCCCCCCCCCCCTCCGAAAATCCCCCCCCCCTCTGCTGGAACCCTCCCCCCCTCTCCCCCGGCAAAACCCCCCCCCCCTAACCCCTCCCCCCCCCCCCCCCCTACCGCTCGAAAACCGGGGGGGTCGCTACCGGTTCGAACCCCTCCCCCCCCCCCCCCCCCCCCTCCGGATCCGGAAAACCGGGGGGGGTCACTACCGGTTCGAACCCCCCCCCCCCCCCCCCCCCCCCTACTCACCGCCAGCAAACGACTCCCGGTCCCCACCACCGTCCGCATCACATCCCCCACTGGTGTTCCCAGCACCACTGTCCTCACCACCGCTGTCCCCACTGGTTCCACCACCGCCCCTACTGTCCCCACCAGTGGCCCCACCACTGTCGCACTGTCCCCGCTGTCCCCAGAACTGTTCCCACCACGGTTCCACTCTCCCCACTGTCTCCACGGCCCCAACCACTGCCCGACTATCCCCACTGTCCCCACTGTCCCACTGACTCCTCCGCTGTCCCACTGAGCTGTCCCACTGTTCCCACCACTGTCCCCACTGTCCCCACCACTGTCCCCACTGTACCTCTGTCCCATTGTCCCACCGCCGTCCTCGCCACCGCCTTCACCACTGTCCCCACCACCATTGTACCCTCCACTGTCCCACTGTTTCCACCTCATTCCCATTGTCCCCACACCACTGTCCCCACCACCACCGTCACCACCACTGTCCACTGTCCCCCCCTGTTCCCACCATTGTCCCCACCACTGTCCCCACCACTACCGTCCCCACCACTGTCCCACTGTCCCACTGTCCCCACCACTGTCCCGCTATCCCCTCACCACTGTCCCCACCAACACCGTCCCCACCACTGTCCGCACCCCCACTCGGTTTTCGAGGGGGGGGGGGTTCGAACCGGTAGTGACCCCCCCCCCTTTTCATGATGAACTGGGGGGGGGGGGTTCGAACCGGTAGTGACCCCCCCCGGTTTTCCGGAGGGGGGGGGGGGGGAGGGGTTCGAACCGGTAGTGACCCCCCTCCGGTTTTCCGCCAGCAGCGGTAGAACACGCTCTTTCAAATATTTATGTATAGATTTATACATAACTGTAAATGCTGGTAGCTGCACATATGTGGCTATATATATATATATACACACGTGTATGTAGCTGCAACATGCATCTGCAACATGTAGCTACATACGCAGCGGTTTTCAACTGTGCATATACCAATGTGTATAAGCATGCATATGTTTATGCGTAGAGCTATATGCATAGCTAGATAGTTGTACATATATATATATACATATATATATGTGTGTGTGTTTGTGCGTACACCTATGTATAGGTATGCATGTTGTTCTTCCCACGTAGGGGGGGAGCTGGCGGCACCTCGGGGGGCCGCATGGACTGCACCATGATGCTATCCGAGCGGTGCTTGCGCTCGGGGGTTCGCGCTCGTGTTCCGGGGCAGCTGGGCCCTTGGTGACGGCCTGGCCGCCTCGTCGCCTGCCCGTCGGCTGCCCGTCGCCTGCCCGTCTCCGCGGGACCCAGGTGGCGGTCGGGCTGGCTCGTCGCCGCCCGTCAGCTGCGCTGTTCTGCACTGCGTGTCATTGCGTTGACTCGTTTTGCACTGCGTTATCCTGGGCATCGCTCGGACGTGTGGATTTTTCTCTCGGCGAGGACCATCGAGGAGCATCCTCGATCATTCAGCGAAAAAAACACGCACGAAACCGAAAACAAAAACACAGGGAATGGACGTCCGAGCGATGGCGAGTATCCTGCGTCACGTGTTTTAGCATCTCAGTACGCTGCGCTGCCTCGCTCTGCGTTGATTTGGATGTCCTGCTCTGCGCTGCCCTGCGCTGCTTTGCACTGCTCTGCGTTTGTGTGCGCTGCTTTGGAGTTGTGTGCGTTGCGCTGCACTGCTTTACAGAGCATCGCTGCGCAAGACGTCGATTCCACCACATGGATTGCACGATCTGGGTTGCACCAGATTGATTGCACCACCTGGACTGCAACGCGCCCACTTTGGCTCAAGAAGCCGTCCGGGCTCGACCGCGCACGGCATACAGCATTCGCCCATGGCCCCGTACCGTGGCCATCACGATGAACAAGCCCAGTAAGAGAAATGCAAAGTCGAGCACGGGCCCGACGCCAAAGGACAAGAAACTCAAGGAAGCGAAGGACGAGGTGGAGGAGGAGGAGGAGGAGGAGATCATTGGGGAAAGAATCTGGGACGGAGGTAAAGGAAATGGTGAAGACGCTCATGCGAATGATGGAGGGCATGACGGAAGACATCAAGGACACGAGGAAGGACGTGGAAGCAGCTGATAACACCGCGCAGCAAGCGAAGCACGCCGCAGCTGTAGCGGGGGCGGCCGTGGAGATCAGGGAGGAGGCCAGCCGCATTCGGGAGAACACCCTCAAAAATGACGAGCTCCCAAATATTCTTCAGGACGTCGTGAAGGAAGAGGGGAAAAAGGGCAGGGGGGTAAGCAGGGTGCTTCTTCGTGGGCGGTGCAGGCTGCAGGCCACACTGCCAGCACACGGCAGGTGGGGAACGCACGAGGCAGGCCGTTGCCCCAGGGCTTGCTTCGCGCGCGGAGGCTTCCACATTGGTTCCGGACCTCGTGAACATGCTGAACAAAAGAAGACAACCCAGAAGCGATACAGTCGGGGCCCTGAAGAAGGAACCCTTTTTCGTTGGGGAGGGGCTCCGCGTTCCTTAAATGTTTCACAGCTTGCCTCAGGTTGTCCTTCTGTTTTCGATCGGCAATCGAAGTTTAACTTATGGGAAAAAAGGGGCCTCGTTCCTTATTTAGGTTCCTTAGGTCAACGCCCCGACTGTATCAACGTCAAGGTGGCAACGCCGACGCGTCCAGCGAGATTCGCCTTGCTTACACGTTCTCGTCCCACTCGGAGGAGCTCGGCTTTTGACAGCAAGCTCAGGGCAACGGACGCCGAGCCGATCTCCGGGGATGCTTCTGCCACGAACAATTTGGCGAGGAGCAACCGCCGGAGAACTCATTGGGTTGCACCAAAAATCATCTACCCGAACATGACAGCTGCAAAGACAACCCAATACACAAAGATCGTTCGAAAACCATGGTCGTGACTACAGTCAACATGGATGGTAAAGATGCGCCACTTCCCAAGTTGTCCCTTGCCTCCGTCCCCTTTGGCCTTGGCCACGTTCGTTGGCCGCGCCCCGCCCGAAACGTGTCGGCATGGCCTTCCAAGGCCGTTGCGTCCTCATCGTGCGTCCTAACTTCCAGTTTTGATTGTAAGTTTGGGCAAGGGGCGGAGCGGAAAATAACATGATTATATGATGGGTGGAGCGGCACACATCTTCAACAGGATCGGTCGTGGAGAAGTTGGTGAAGGCGTCGATGAACAAATGGTGGGCCAAGGTGGATTCGGAGCCTGCCGCGGAAACCTACCGCGAATGACCACGAGGGGGGGGGCGCACGATCTGAGTGTGCGCGCTGAGAAAGGAAGGACGTTCAGGCACGGCGTCTTTCAAGGTAGGGGGTGTGGGCACGTCGCAATGAAGATGGCGACTTCTCGCCATTGCAGCGCTGACGCGTGGTATCTCGGAGGAAAGCTTGTGGGAGCGACGCGGAACACAGTTGCGTTTTCAGATGATTGGGGGTGGTGGGTGCAATGGCAACGCCCAACACACACACACACAATATTTATCTTTGACACAAGACGACCGGGCACGAGAGTTGATGGGGGAGCTTTCGAGCGTGGTTTGGGACGTGGCCTTGCTGAGCAGAAAAATGCGGGAGACGCGAAGAAGACGAAACGCGGGAGACACAGGGCGGCGCCACGAGCACTACTCCTAAGCAGCTCGACCACAGACTTGTGCGCCAGAGCCCAAACTGCCGAGTGACGAACGCACATCAATTGGGAGCTTGGATATGGGTCCATGTCACATGGCAGGGCGAGCGAATTTCTGTGCAACTTCATCTTCGGATCTGCTTGTGAAACTCTGCGCAAAAGAAATAATTCGGACAAGGAACCGCAAAAACGGATGCAGCATAGGCGTGTTCAGAGAGAAGGTAACGGCACGAATGTCCGATCTACGCGTCGCAAGCAAGCAGCCGAGTCCAAAGAGCGAGAAGATGCAAACACTGTCAACATTGTGGTTACAGGTCCACCTGTAAAGGAGGATCATACATTCGTTCAGACATCCAGGGAGCACGCCAACATCATATATTAGTTCGCTCTTCAAAGTAAATCGATGCCACCATATCGGTCTCCAGAGTGGGTCAGAACCAGCAAGTGTTTATACCGTGGGTTCCAGCAAGGCCACGGGCAGGAGAGCCGACAGTGAATTGGAGTAGTGCTGGACCAGTTCAACGCGATCAAGAATAGAAACCGCTGCCACCCGCAGCTGTATACAAGCAGAGGGGGACGCACTCATATAGGAAGGGTATCGCGGACGTATTTGCTGAGGTAGATGACAATTTGTTGCCGGACCATCGGTTCCCCGGCGGCTGGATCAAATGGACTTGATGGCGACATTCTTTTTGTTGCAACCTTCGAGGCACGGTCAGACACCAAAGCTTCGAAGCGGGGTAAAGCGACTGCCTGGGCGGGCATTCCCAGAGATGCTTTCGAAGATGGTGGTCAAGCGTTTATCTATATGCTTGTGTTTCTTTTCGACGACTCTAGCAGCCCAGGCGCTTCCAGCCTGGGGAGTTGGGAGACATCCTGCATCGCAGTATTGATTCAAAATGGCGACGCGAAGTTGCACTCCAACTGCCGGCCTATCACCATCAACCCGCTGCTTCACCAATTGGTCAGCCAGCTAATCGGACGGCGTCTCTCAGCAATAATGGGCCATGCGCTATGCGAAGACCCAGCCGGGTACCGGGCAGAAAAAAACGGGCGATCACAGGTTCGCTTGTGTTCTCTTGCAAGAGACACGCGGCCAGTGGGTGGCCACGTTGGACTTCAAACAAGCATCCCATAACATTTCTCACGATCGTACTTGAATCGGGGAATCGTAAGACGCGATTGCGCCGGAACTCGGGTTTGCCGACATTGTTTGACGAGCGCGTCCTGGATTTTGACGCTCCAGTTTTCGTTGGATGTCTGCAGCGGGAGCTCGCGTCAAATTTCAGATTGGGTCTCGTCATTTTTATGGTGGCTCCGTCAGGCCAACCCGAGTCCCCCGCGCCCGAGTCTGACGTCTCCCCGATTGAAGCTCGCTGACAGAGCAAGGTGCTCATTGTTTACACTCGCTTCACAGAGTATCTTCCGATCGAGATGACGTCATTGCTTTTGACAAGACGAGCAGACAGTTCTCGATCCGCCAGGGTGCGATGCAAGGCGGCCCGCTGATCCCGAGCCTTCGCGCTGTTACTGAGTTCGTTGCTGCGCCACTAAATCTCGGTGGCTTTCGAATTCTCGCGCATTTCAGCGGGGGGGGGGGGGCAGCGGTTGGCGCGCCTCGCTGCGCAGTCGACTCGCGGGCAATGCGTTGGCGGGTTTGCAGATGATTGGGGAACGCGGCGGCGAGGCGCAGAGTGCGCGGTTATTTCTTCGCCCTGACAATCGGAACATTCTGACAACACTGCGGGCGAGGAGGGGCGAATCTGCACCGCAGGTCGCTGCGCGGCGTGCGCATTGGATTTCTCAAAAGGGAAATCTCTTGCAATACATCCCGGAAGGAAGATCGCGCTCCGGGTCGTCCACGATGCGCAGCGATGGAAACAAAAAAACCTGCGTCAACAGAAACGAGCTGGCGAGCGACGAGTATCCGCTCAAGACCAGGGCGCGCTGTTCGAGTCCGCTGTTACTTCGCTCGCACTGCGTGGTTCCTCGCGCCGGACGGTCGCGGCAGACTTGGAGCGGTCCTTCAACAAAACGCACTGTGCGAGTGATAATTTTGCGCCGCAGGTGCCGGATATCAGCCGCTTGGAATTCCAAGTCGGCGGTGCCAGGTCTTGGTCGCCCGATGCATCCCCCAACTAGCAAGACAGTTGATGCGGCGGAGAGAAATGGGGGGGCATCGCGATGAGCGTTGGGCTTCTTGGAGAGCGGCGCGAAACATCGACGGGCAATTTGACGAGTTGGGCGCGTCTGAGTGGAGGGGGCAATACATGCTGGAGACGCAAGTGGCATCGCGCGAGGGTAGGGTTGGCGGGAAGGCCCTTTCGAACGTGGGAACGCGATTCTACGGACGGTTGGACATCTCACTCCTGGACCGAGCATCAATTTGAAGGCCTACGGTTGCGACCGCCAGGTTTGAGAGGACATGGAGGAGTGCCACGTTGACTTCTAAGCTAAATTGTCGTCTCTCGTGCCATCTTGGCTCAGGGCGCGCCCGCCCGCTCTCCGGCAGCGCGCCGCTCGCCCCCCCCCCTCCCCCGCGGGGGTCAGCCCTCCGGGCAGCGTAGACTGGTCTTGCGAAGCGGGGGGGTCGGCGGGCCCGAGCGGGGCCGGGGGGCGTCGACCCCCGACTGCCCTTTCCTCGCGGCCCGCTGTGCCTGCGTGCCCCAACCTGCCCGCGAGCAGACGGCATCGCCATCGGGGGCCTGGGTCCTGTCGCCGCGTCGTCGGCGGCGCGTCGCCGATCTCGAGCGAAGCGCAGAAACCGCCCAAACATCATTTTGAGGAGATCCACGCTGATGTCTTGGATCCAGGCTGGGCCCCCCCCGTCGGCGCGGCGCCGCCCCCTGGGGCGCCCCGCTCGCCATGGAGTGGATCGGCGCATCGCCAATCCAAGACATCCGCGCGGATGTCCGGATTCGATCGAATAGAGGATCGGTTAGAGAATGGATGCGCCCCAAAATCGGACTTCCATCGGACCTACGAACACGAAGCGCAGAACGCATGGCGACCTGCGCAGATCTGGCGAAGCGTTCATTGATCCGACGCGGAGAAGCGAATCCAGGGGCAAACCAAGTCGGTCGTCGATCCCCTGCTCGACCAACGTATAGCCCCCGCTCAACAGGTTGGGGATGCCAGATTTCAAAACAAAAATGCTCTCGACCCGCCTCGCACACCCTGCGCACAGCGACCGCCAGACCCAAAGTGTGCCGGTGCTGCCCGGGGATCGCGCCTCTCGTGCCCTCGACGAGCGGCGGCTGCACGCTGCGGGCGCCACGTCTCACAGGCGCCAGTCTTCCTTGGGGATCACGCCTCGCTTTCTCGGGCGGTGGCGGTTCGCAGCAAGAGAAGGTTTACGCCAGGATCCGGCGCTGCGAAGACGATGCATCATCGCAAAGAATCGCGGCTGGAGCCCCAGACCCCATCATCCTGCGTCGTCCGTCGAGCCGGATGGGCAGGTGGCTGACTGCCCCTGGGCCCGAAGTCGGGCGAGGCAACCCGTTGTGAAACAGATCTGACGCCCAGGTTTCAGTCGGCGGCGAGCCCGGGGGGGGGAAGCGAGAGGGGGCGGGCCTATTCTTAAGTCTGGCATTTCCCTCTACAGCAGGAAGATTCAAGAATCGTCCAAGAATCGCATGGGGACGATATGCTGGATTTCTGTAGATATGCTCGACAACTTTGCACTCCTCATCAAAATCCGCCATTCGGAGGACATGCGCGATTTAAGCCTATTTTGAAGGCACTGACTACCTTTTTCCGCCGCCTTTCCGAGAAGGCCTTTCCCTTCTGACTTCCCCCTTCGCTCGCCGCCGACTCAGGGTGTGCAGTCTGGTCGCCCTCCAGGTCCGAAGCCCGGAGGCGCCTGAGGAACGCCACGCAGAGGCGCTCGCCGAGCGAGCTCCGCCTGGCGCTGGCGGACGCAGAGGGGCTGGAGCTCTCCAGCGGGCTGCTTGAGCACGCGAGGGAGGTGCTGGCGGGCCTCTCGGGCGCCGCGGCGGACAGCGACTCCGAGGGGTGCTCGCTGGAGGCCACGGTGCCGGTCGTCAGGGTGAGCCCCGAGGTTGAGGCCCGAAGAGAAGGAAGAATTGAGAAAAGGAGGTGCGGGAAAGGTTTGCGTCCATAGCCACGGCGTCTCGGGCTTTCTGGGAGGACACGCGGCCGAGACGCAGTGGACATGGATATAGACCTGTCGCGTCGAGGGGCCAGACGTCTGTCCATGTATTCACTGCGCCTCGGGTTGCTGGGGAAGGGGGCCCCAGACTCCCAGGTGAAGTGGATATGGACATGAGTCTTGCCCGCAAGAAGCGGCAACAGCAATTCTCGGAGCTCCACGCGGATCTCTTGGATCGGCGTTGGGGCCGCCCTGCCTTCAAGCAGTGACGAAGCGTCCTGGCTCGCCTATAGCCCTACCGAGCGATGTTCTAAGAATGTGTGTGGTTTCCAAGAAATGTTCTTAGAACACTTCTGGCTGGGAGTGTCTTGGTTCAACACATCAGGTTTATGTTCTAAGAACATTGTTTTTCTTAGAACATTTGGGGGTTCTAAGAACATTTCGTGGTAGGACTATAGGAATGCCAGGACGGTCGGTCCCTGCTCAATCCCTGGCGCGCGGAGCACGCCGGGGGCGGCGCCGGAGGCGCTGCCAGGGGGCCCAGCGCAGCTGCCTAGAAACCCGCCCGGAGCTCCAAGAGGTGTTACAGTCAACCGGCATAGTAAGGATGGGCAAGGTTCCCAAGGGTACCCTTGCATCCTCGCCTCCTCGGTCCATCCTTGGCAGCTTTCCTTTGCCACGCCCCCGCTCGAAGAGCTTCGAAGCTTCCTTATCGCGCATCCTTATGATACGGGTCGACCGTATGTTGCTGGAGTGTGTTTGCTCCGTGGAAGGCCGAGGCGCCTCGCCTCGCGTGCGCCCGGGCGCGGACCAGGGGGGGAAAGGCACCGATACCGAACAGTTTACATGAATCGTGGACTGGAACTCTTTATCGTGAAAAAAGTAAATTTCGCGTTGTGTCACAGTGTATTTTTCGGGGGTGGACAGACCTCCTACCCTGACACGTCGATTAGCGAGTTGGTCGTTTTCGGTTTGCGAGCGGGCGTCGCGGCCGTCATTTTTGCGGGGCCAGGTCCGTCGGTTTCGGTCCCAGGCCGTTTTAACTAAGGGGAGGTTTACACGCCGGTCGTTGAAAGTAGGTATTTTTGGATTCCCAGATCCTAATCTCTTTCAAGCGCCTTCCTACTTCAAGAATCGACATGCTTTTGTTGCGTTTTGTTATTCTCTAGGAGGACCTGGACCCCATCCACTATACCCGCCTTCATACTTCATGTTCCTACCTACTTCTTCCGACCGACGTGTACTAAATGGAGGTTCGTCCACCGCCGATATTTGCTCCGTGGGAAGCCCAGGCGCCTCGCTTCACGTGCGCCCGGGCGCGGACCTCAGATGAGGGGGGGGGGGGGGAAGGCACTGATCAGGGCTGCACCTAAACGCTGTTCTGCCTTGACTTCGGCTGTGTCTTGTTTTTTCGTGTTGGTGGGGAGGTACAGGAGAACAGGTACAGCAGAGCGAAACACGAAGGCGAAAGCAAAACGAACAACAACGTTTAGGTCCAGCCCTGGGAAAGAATCAGGCGATCGCAAACATGGATTAAGGGGGCGTGGATAAGCGACGGGTCCCGTATCCATAGGAAAGCGCGGATTTCCGTTGCCAAGCGAGGCGGCACCGGCCGCATTTTGGGGGCCGCATCTCTCAAGATCCATGGATCTGGCGACCGCGCGCCAGATCCATGGACCGCGAATCCATGCTTGCGCGCCCCCGAGAGCAACGACGCGAAAGCAAAACGAACCGCAACAAGTAGGTCCAGCCCTGGGAAAACGAAGGGCACCGACAGCTGCCGCAGCGCCCGCCCCGCTCTCGCCACCCGCCCCCTGCGTTCTGGGCCTCCCCGGCGAGGCCCTCTCGCCGCCACGGCTGGGCCTCGCTGCGGAGGAGGTCTTCGGATCCTCCTCCTCCTCCTCCTCCTCCTCCTCCTCCTCCTCCTCCTCTCCTCCTCCCCCTCCTCCCCTTCCTCCTCCTCCCTTCCCTCCTCCTCCTCCCTCCTCCTCCTCCTCCTCCTCCTCTCCTCCTCCTTCTTCCTCCTCCCGCTTCCTCCTCCTCCCGCTTCCTCCTCCTCCTCCTCCTCCTCCTCCTCCTCCTCCTCCTCCTCCTCCTCCCTGTTTAGCCTCCCTGGAGGCCCTGTTTGGCCTCCTCCCCGCTCTCGCCCCTGTTTGGCCTCCCCCCGGAGGCCCTCGCCGCCACGGCTGGGCTCGCCTCGGAAAAGAGGTCTTCTGATTTGGGAGTCAAGGCGGGCGCGGCCCTCCACAGGAGGAGTATTCAAGGACAGCCAAAGCAACAGCCTCGGGGGACGATGTTTCGATTCATTCTTGAATCGGTTTGAAAATTTCGGGGCATTTCGAATGTTTCGTCCACAGTCCGCCTGTAGGGGGACACGCCCGACCTGATGCCACGGCTGGACTCGCCTCGAAAGAGTTCGGGCAGATTTTCGGGCACAGCTTCGGTCACTACACCCCCATGATAAAACGATGCCGCTTGAGAGGTCTGGGCGTAGCGGTCGACGCGGCGGCGACCCCGCCGCGAGCGTTCAAGGTTGAACGCCGCCAGTGGCCCAGAATGGGCCAATATGGAACGATCAGGCGATCGGGAAGCAGCCGATCGTTCAAGGTCGAACGGTCCGCCCGGTGGCAGAAACCAACGGCGGGGTCGTCACGGCACGACCTGCCGCACAGTCGAGTTTGATTAGTAGGTCGACCCTGCCAAATCAAGGGTGCCCTTATGCCCTGTGCATGGCGTTACATGTCTGCTGCGGTCCTGGGGCGAGGGTACCCTTGTTTTGAGGCCAGGCCGCCCTCGGAACAGTCCTGTGTCCTCTCTCGTGCCCTCTCATCGGCGACGAGCCTCGGGGGGGAGTGCGAGGGGGCAGGCCTTGAGGGGGGGGGTGGCGGGGGGGGGGGGCGCAGGGGGGCGCGCGAACATCCCCCGAGGGACCCGCAGGGTAAGCGCCGTCATTGTCGTCGTCGTCGTCGCCGTCGTCGTCGTCATCGCCGTCGCCGCAAAGGCGTCGTCGTCAAACTCGACCGCAGCGGTCCCGGCCTCCCCAGGACCGAGCCCGCCGCCGGCGCCCGCGGGCCGGACGCCCCAGGCGGAGGGCCGCTCCCAGCCGCCACGGCGAACCTGCTGAACAGCCTGAGGCGATGAACGAGCACCGCACACCCACACCCAGGAGGATGAGGGAGGGGGAGGAAGAGGGAGGAGGAGGAGGAGGAGGAGGAGGAGGAGGCTGAGGAAGAGGAGGAGCATGCGGAGGATGAGGACGGAGGAGGAGGGAGTAGGAGGAGGAGGACCTGTTTCGTCGCCACACATCCCTACTGGCACATCGACCGTTGGAGATGCAGCGTTTTTACCAGAACTGTCACACCGCACACCAAAAGATTCTCTCCTGGAAATGCTCCAGGAGACTGGGCACCTAGGGCACGCGCTCCAGCTGGGCTACATCGCTGAGTCGGGGTTTCCTGTTGTTTTCTGTGCCCGATGTGGCTGTTTTGGAACCCAAAAGGCCATTAGACTCAGGTCAAAGCGTGAGACTAGAGAGTCGAAGGAGAAGCGTTCCCTTCTAGCTGGCAAGCTCCCTGCGACGAGGTGTCGGATCCACTCTATCCAGCCCATTCAGGTATCACAGGAGGAGGAAGAGGAGGAGGAGGCGGAGGAGGAACAGGAGGAGCAGGAGGAGGGAGGAGGAGGAGAGGGGGAGGAGGAAGCGGCAGGAGGAGGAGTAGGAGGCGGAGGAGGAGGAGGAGGCGGAGGAGGAGGAGGAGGAGGAGGAGGAGGAGACGGAGGAGGAGAGGACGAGGAGGAGAGGAGGAGGAGGAGGAGAAGGAGAAGGGAGGAGAAGGGAGGAGAAGGAGAGGGGAGGAGAAGGAGAAGGGAAGCGAAGGGAGGAGAAGGGAGGAGAAGGGAGGATAAGGGAGGGGAGGAGGGCGGAGGAGGAGGAGGTGGAGAAGGGAGGAGGAGGAGGAGGAGGAGGAAGAGGAGGAGGAGGAGGAGGAGGAGGAGGAAGAGGAGGAGGAGGAGGAGGAGGTGGATGGTTTCCGAGGGAGGAGGAGTATTTATGGGTATTTGCTCGGCGGACACTTGTGGAGGCTGCCGTTCGAGCGGGGGCCCCAATCCGACAACCACGCACCCACAGTACCCTTCCATCCCCTCCATGGGCACACGCCGGTCGTTGAAAGTAGAGTGGTGTTTGTGGATTCCCAGGTCAGGATATTCTTCAAGCGCCTTCAGCTTCAAGAATCGTCATGGCATCGCCATTGTTCTCTGGGCGGGCCCAAACCCAATCTACCTGATCCGCCTTCCTACTTAATGTTTCCACCTGCTTCCGACGGGCGGGTAGCCCCCTCCATCCTTCATATGAGCGACGCAGAAGAGCGGGGCCGTCTGCGCCGACATTGGTGCGTAAGCTGCCAGCGTAAGGTCGCGCGTAAGCGCCCTCGTCTCCAAAACAACGTGCCGCGCTGGCAGCCCGCGTAAGCTATGGCATAAGGTCGCTACGCCATCTCGCGTACATCCCGTTTTTGATTGTCCCCCAGGGACAAACTCGCCCTTCCTCCTGCTCCTCCTCCTCCTCCTACTCTTCCTCCTCCTCATCATCATCATCATCATCATAATCTCTGTTGATCCGTGATCATCATCATCATCATCATCATCATCATCATCATCATCATCATCATCATCATCATCATCATCATCATCATCATCATCATCATCATCATCATCTCCTCCCCTGCCCACTCCCCCTCCCACTCCACAATTTCACTGTATGAATTCTCTACTCTCTCCCCTGACTCTGTCCAGAGAGTTTCCCGCTCTCACCGCGTGTATTATGTTACACAGGATGCCATAATTTGGTTGTTCCAAGGTTTTTTTTTATCTGGTCGTTTTTGCTCATTCCAACATGGTGCTCCCGCTGCAGCGCCGTCCTCATTTCCCGCGCTCCAGCCCTTCTAAATCGTGCTCCCGCTGCAGCGTCGGTCAAATTCCAACTGTGCGACTAGATAGGAGATCTACGACATGGTAATTCATGGATGGGGAGGAGGGTAGGACGTCAGATGTGACGCCAGCGCACCTAGCTTGTCCTCCCCCTCCCCTTCCCCCTCTCCCTCCCCCTCCCCCTCCCCCTCCTCATCCTCCTCCTCCTCCTCTTCCTCCTCCTCCTCCTCTTCCTCCTCCTCCTCCTCCTCCTCCTCCTCCTCCTCCTCCTCCTGGTCTCCTCGTGGTTGTTATGGACCTGTGTTGCTCGTTCACCTCACGAGGCCGGCGCGGTCGCCGTCGCCCCGGACCAGGGAGGCGGCCGCGCGGGTGGGCCGCCGCGCGAAGATCGCGGGGGGCCACCTCGACCCCGAGGCACTCGATGACGGGAAGCTCTGGACGATCGAGAGGGGTACGTTCGGTAGCAAGGCGTGGGAGTCTGACATACAGTCGGGGCGCTGAAGAAGAAACCCTTTTTGTTTGGGAGGGGCTCAGTGTTCCTCAGTCGTTCTGCAGTTAGCCTTTGGTATGCCTATGGCTTTCAATGGGAAATCGAAGCTTAACTTATGGAAGAAAGGGGCCTCGTTCCTCATTTGGGATTCCTTAGGTCAACGCCCCAACTGTACCCTCTCAATTCCGTCTTCAGCGTCGATCAGCGTTGTTTCGCGCCTGGGAGGCGACGAGATAGCGCCGATGCTGCGGCGGTGAGCGTCGATGAGCGTCCATTTAGCGTCGATGAGCGTCCGTCTAACGTCGACTAGCTTCGATTCGCAAGAGCCGACAAGATGGTATGGGAGGCTCCCGTGAGTTGCCACCGGAAAGTCGATGCGGAGTTCTGGGTCATTTCGACCAGGATTCCTTGTCCGCGCCGCTGCGGACGCTGTTCTCTGAAGCCAAAAATCCTGCCCTGCGAGATGGGGTCGGAGCAGATGGGGTCGAAGGATCACACCGCATCGCCGATGCATCGGCGATGCATCGCCGATGCGGCTCGATGGGGGGCCCACTTGTCTCCACGCCGACGCATCGCCAATGCATCGCCGACGTCGCCGATTCATCGGTGATGCATCGGAGATGCAGTGCAATCCGCCGACCGCATCTACTCGGACCCCTTCTGGGAGGCTTCTCAAGAAGCCGCCTGCCCAACGGCGGCCGCTGCCGGGTTTGGACAGCATGTGTTGTTGGGCATCGTGCGCATCTTTTCCGTACCCTTTTTCCGGGCGTTCAAAGGAGTGTGGGTGTTCCAGGTCTGATGTTCGAGGTCCGAGATGTTTCTCAGGAGGGGATAAAACATACAGACAAGCAATCGCCGATTCTCAGGAAAATATGAGAAATCTGGCAAGTGGAGGGGAAGACGAGCATCCAGAGTATTTGGAACATCTTCATTGGAATCTGGGTATTTGTGTCTGTTTATCGAAGACGCCTACAGCGAATCACCGCCGCCCCCTGCCTTTGTGGAAGCGCCTATGTGGCCGAACCTTGAGGCAAGACCTGCCAAGCCATCGGACCATGTGTTCCCCGAATCGGTTTGGAAAGCCCTTGAAGGTCATCTTGGCCGCCTGGTGGCCATTTTGACCCTTGCGGGCCTTCTTGGAGGATGTCTTGGAGGGCTCTTGGGTTGTCTTGGAGGCCATCTTGAGCGTCTGGGCCGCCTTGGGGGCCTCTTGGGGCCATCTTGGGCCTCTTGGGCGATCTTTGGGGGCACTTGGGCCGTCTCGGGCTGTCGGAAGGCAGAAAAAGAGCAAATGCCACAATCCTTCAAAAACCCATGGGATATCAATGATGTTGGCATTTTCGGCCCTTCCTGGAGGCCCTTTTGGAAGCCTCTTGGGCCGTCTTGGGCCAGCTTAGTGCCACCTTCGGCCGTCTTGGTGAGCCCCTGGCCCGTCCGACGCTGTCGGAAGCCGTTTGGGGGGGCCTCTATAGGCCGATTTGGGGCCCTCTTGGAATGCTCCACTGCAGTTTTGGAGGCCATCTTGGGCGTCTTAAAAAGCCTCCTGTGCCGTCTTCGGGGCCTTTTGGGGCCGTCTTGGGGGCCTCTTGGGCCGTTCTGGGACCATCTTGGAGTCCTTTTGGGCGATCTTTCAGCGATCTTTGGGGGCGGGCCGTATCGGGCCGTCGGAAGGCCGAAACGAAGCAAATGCCAAATTCCGTCAAAAACCTTAGGAACATCAAGGTTTTTGGCCTCTTCTGGCCCTCCTGGAGGCCCTCTTGGGGGCCTCTTGGGCCGTCTTGGGCCAGCTTCGAGCCAACTTCGGCCATCTTGGTGGGCTCCTAGCTTGTCTGACGCCGTTGGAAGCCGTTTGGGGGGCCTTTCTGGGCCGACTTAGGGCCCTCTTGGAATGCTTCACGGCCGTCTTGGAGGCCATCTTGGGCGTCTTGGAGGGCTCTTGGGTCGTCTTTGTGCCCTCTTGGGGCCGTCTTGGGGGCCTCTTGGGCCGTCCTGAGGCCATCTTGGAGGCCTCTTGGGCGCTGTTGGGGCGATCTTCGGGGCCTCTTGCCGTCGGAAGGCCGAAACGAAGCAAATGCCAAAATCCTTCAAAAACCGATGGACAACCAATGATTTTGGCTTCTTCGGGCCCTCCTGGAGGACCTCTTGGAGACCTCTTGGGCCGTCTTGGAGGCCGTCTTGGACCATCTTGGGCGAACTTGGAGGCCATCTTGGACCATCTTGGAGGCCATCTTGGGCCAACGTGGCCATCTTGGCGATATCTTGCGCCATCTCGGAGGATTTTTGTTCCGGATTGAGCACCTTTCCGGGTGGCCGGCGGGACGGGTTGAAGCCCCAGGGGGAGTTTTTTTTTTGGAAAAAGAACCAACATCAGAACCGAGAGGGTCCAACACGCCAGGCACCCTTTTGATACATCAAAAGGGGGCGGCGGATCTAGCTGCCTACGGCAAGTCCCGCCACCGTGCCTGGGTTGTGGGTTACAAGCCTAGTGGATTTTCGTTGGAATCTCCTGGGAGGCCTCTCAGCGCCTCTTGGAGGCAGTTATGAGTTATGAGGCCTCTTAGGGCTGTTTTGGGGCCTCTCGGGGGGCTCTTGGGGGCCTCTTGAGGGCCTCTCGGGGGCTTCTTGGGGCCCCTTGGGCGCCTCGTGGGGCCTCCCAGGCGCCCCCTCTTGGGGCGGAAGGCTCGGATTTACAATTCTTGTTCCCTCACTGGGGCGCCTTTTGGGGCTGTGTTGAGGCCGTCTTAGGCGCCTCTTGGGCCGTCTTGGGACGCTGCTCATAAGCCGTTTTGGGGCCCTCCTGGAGGCCTCTTGGGCCAGTTTGGCGTGGTATTGGGGGCCTCTTAGGCCGTCTTGGGCCCTCGGAAAACAAATTACGCTACCGAGGAACCCCACATACTTATATAATGGCGGGGTGATAATAGCTGAAGTGAAGCATGTGAGAATGATGTTGGTGGCCGTTGCCCCGCCGATAACGCAAGGACGACCGTCACGGATAGCGGCCGCGATCAGGGACTTCCCCGTGCGCACCCTCTTGTGGTGTCGAGAAAACGCCACGCCTGCTGTGCCCTGGACGACCGCCACGCATAGCGGCCGCGCTCAGGGACCACCCCGTGCGCACCCCCTGTGGAATCGAGGAAACGCCACGCTTGCCGTGCCCTGGACGACCGTCACGGACAGCGGCCGCGCTCAGGGACCACCCCCTGCGCACCCCCTATGGTGTCGACAAGACGCCACGCCTGCTGTGCCCTGGACGACCGTCACAGCGGCCGCGCTCAGGGACCACCCCGTGCGCACCCCCTATGGTGTCGACAAAACGTCTTGGAGGGCTTTCCAACGGCCCAAAGGAGGCCCAATAGACGCCCCAGAGAGCCCCAGGAGCGCCCCAAGAAGACGCCCCAGGGAGCCCCAAGAGCGCTCTGGGAGCCACCCAGACAGCTCACAAGAACCCCAAGACGGCCCGAGAAGGGCCAAGAAGGCCCCAAAAGTCCAAGAGACTCCCGGGAGCGCTCCAGAAGGCCCCCTAAACGGCCCAAAAAAGCTGCAAGACGGCCCAACATGGTTCTGAGACGGCCTAAGAAAGCTCCCACATAACCCTACGACGCGCCCAGACAGCCCAAGGAGACCCCAGAAGTCCATAAGAGGACCCAAGGGGCCCCCAGGAAGCCCCAACCAGCCCCAAGACAACCCCGCGTGGCGCCAGGAGCAACGTCTTTCTCCAATTGCCTCTTTCTGTCCTCTGTCGTCGTCGTCGCCATCGCACTCCGCATTTCTCCTCGTACTCGCCCGCGTTTTCTTTGTCCTCGTCCTTGTGCGTCTCTTCCTCCTCGTTGTCCTCATGCTTCTCCTCGCTATCCTCACGTTCGTCACGCCGTCCTCGTCATCGACTCCCCGTTGCCCTCGCCTTCCTTTTCCTCTTCGCCCAGTACGCCCATTAGACCAAAGCGGCGCTTCCCGTCCTTGTCCGATCAATGTTGTGTGTCCCTGGGCTTTTGATTCATGGGTTCTCGGCGGCATTGGGGGCAGCGTCAGGGCCCTTAGGTATCCCAGCGCTTTCGTCGCCTTTTGGACGGCTCGGCCAGGTCCCCCGACCGCTCCCCATTGCCGAAGAGGAGCATACCGCACGCGCAGCCTTCGTCGCTTTTCGGACGGCCCAGTAAGTCTCCCCGACCGTTTCCCTTGCCGAAGAGGAGCAGACCGCACGCGCAGGCGGTAAGCTTCGCAGAAGCCTGCGCTGTCGGAGGTGGGCTCCCCGAGGCAGGGCCCCCGACCTTGCGCACGGGCAGCCCCCCCCCCCCTTGGGGCTGTCCCGCGGGCCTCGGCGGCCCCCCCCCCAAGAGCAGCCCCCAGCGGGGGCTTCGACGGGCCTCCTCCTCCTCCTCCTCCTCCTCCTCCTCCTCCTCCTCCTCCTCCTCCTCCTCCTCCCTCTTCCTTTCTCCCTCTTCCCCCTGCCGAAGAAGAGCAGACCGCATGCGCGGGTCTCTCCGCGCAGGTCCCCCCAATCCGGCGGCGCCTCCTGCGCCGCCCCAGGGGGGGGGGGGGGGGGCGGGCGCCGACATGGCGCTGCGCGCGGGCCTTCGAACGATGTATTCGGGGGGGGAAGGGGAAACACAGACACAAGGAGTCGTCGATCCCCCAGCAAGTGCACGGAAATATGGGGAGTGGAGGGGAAGACAACAACCCAGAACATATTGAAAAATTTAGGGAAGTCTGGGAGTTGTGTGTATTTTTGTTTGTTGAACACTATTACTTCTAAAGAATTATTATTGTTGGACCCCCTGGTGCACGCCCCCCGCCCAAAACCTAGGCCGCAGCTACATTTTCATCATTTTTCTGCGAAAGCTTCAGAAAAGTGGATTACCCCCGGATCCGGTTTTTTGTTGACGCTCGTTTTCCCTTGCAAAAAACAATAGAAAATGAAAATTCTTGTTCTTAGTTGATCAAATTTCAAGAATCCCTTGCAAAAAATAAGGTAAAGTGGACATTCGCGCTCGCAAGACGAAATCCTTCCAAAACCTTAGGTTTCGTAGCGATTTTAACATAAAAACATCAAAAACCCAATGGTTTTTTAAGAAAAAAATGTCAAAATGTCCTTCCGCGCGCTCTTGCGGATTCATAGGAAACACACAACTTTTTAAACATTTCTGTCAAAAGGGTCTTCGCGTGCTACTTCTTCAGGTGCTTTGAACTTCTCCAACAACGGTTGCGCGCCTGCGAGGGCCACCATCCCTTGCAAAAAATGAGACGAAGTGCACTCATTGGGCAATCGGGACCGCACGGGTATCAGCCAGGCCCGCACGTGTATCAGCCAGGCAGCCGGGCACCCACGCGCCCGCTCCGCGCCATCGCAGACGACGATGCGTCGCGCCTTTAGTATGCTTCTGGATGCGAAGACCATTCGGTTGAGTATACCCCTACGTGTGACTGGACCTGTTTGCGAAAGCAGGAGAAAGTATGGCACCCCTTTGTGTCCAGAGCCGCGCCGTCTGCGTTCTTCCTTTCTCGCTTCTCTCCTTTCCTCCTTGTCCTGCTCCTCCTCCCCCTCTTCCGCCTTGGAGCCGTATTGGAACTGTCGATGGCCATCTCCCTTTCTCCCTCGCATGTCTGCTTGTACATACGTATAATTTCAGAACTTACCGTGCATGCGATCGTTTACAACATGGTGGACCGTGCGTATGTCACGAACCTTGTATACATGTGTTTCTCTCCCTCCGTCTGGCTGTGCACGCGCGCGTTGGGCACTGAGAGTTAGGATCATAGCGCCATGAGTCTATGAGCAATGCATGCGTCATCCTTGGGACTGTATAACATCAGTGTAACACATGTACTTCTGTAATCGCATCCCCACGAATTTGCCCCAAAAATGTGACCAACTATCTTGGCACTGCGTACCATCTCACGTGTACCGTGTACCACATCATATGTAACAGATGTGATCAACCTCTGTGGGTGTGTACCCCACGCCAGTGTAGTAGCCAGGGTCGTCCGCACGCCACGAAGTGAAGTGTCCCAACGTCATAGGGCGGGAAGCTGGGTGTGGGTGGTCTCGAAGAGTCGTTTGGATATTTGGTAGAGCTTGAACGGCCCCCCCACGAAGTGGGGGTATTGGCTGGTGTCGCAAGAAAACCCTGGCACTGGGGAGAACACTGAGCGTTCGGGTAAAATGATTGTTGTTGTTGTTGTTGTTGTTGTTGATGTTGATGTCGTTGTTGTTGTTGTTGTTGCTGTTGTTGAAGATCATTTCTTCTTAAGAATAACTATTGTTGGGACCCCTGGTGCGCGACCCCCCCGCCGCGCCTAGGCCGCAGCCACATTTTCATCATTTTCGTGAGGAAGTCTCAGGTAAAACGATGTGATCCAGATCCGGTTGTGTTGTTACGATCGGTTTTCCCTTGCAAAAAATAAGCTAAAGTGGACATTTCTTGTTCTAACATAATCCAAACTTCAAGAATCCCTTGCAAAAAATAAGGTAAAGTGGACATTCGCGCGCGCAAGACGAAATCCTTCCAAAACCTTAGTTTTCGTAGCGATTTTAACATAAAAACATAAAAAAACAATGGTTTTTCAAAAAAAATTGTCAAAATTTCATCCCGCGCGCTCTTGCGGATTCGTAGGAAACCCAACACTTTTTAAACATTTCTGTCAAACGGGCTTTTGCGAGCAACTTTTTCGAACTTCTGCAACAACGGTTGCGCACCTGCCAGGGCCATCATCCCTGTCAAATAATACCATGCGGGACACATTCGTTTTTTCTTCGCGCGCGCACGCCGTCGTCGTCGGCCGCGGGGCCCTGAATAGTAGCCACGGTCGTCCGCATGCCACGAAGTGAAGTGTCCGAACGTCATAGGGCGGGAAGCTGGGTGTGGGTGGTGGCGAAGAGTCGTTTGGAAATTTGGTAGAGCTTGAACCGGCCCCCCCACAAAGTGGGGGTATTGCCCGCCTCCTATGAAAACCCTGGCACTGGTGAGAACGGAGTGTCCCCACGTCCTAGTAATTGTTGTTGTTGTTGTTGTTGTTGTTGTTGTTGTTGTTGTTGTTGTGTGTGTCCCTGGGCCCCTTCATGTATGCTCACTCCGCTTTGCCGGGCCATTCGTCTGGAAGTACTTGGCCCAAGCCGATCCTCTTCTCAGGAAGTAAGTCTTTTCTTCTGTTTTGCCCTCCGCTGACCCTGACCCCAAGGAGTCCGACCCCCGGTAGCACGCGAGTGCAGAGGCAGCCTGTTTGGAGGAGTTCAGGGCTTCCGGGATCCGCCGACTTTGCCCCCATCAACGGCACCGTAACGGGTACTTACTAATGGGTACTTTGCAATTTTGCCGAAAGTTGCCACTTTAGGGCCTCTTTCTGGCAATGCAGCGTTGCCCGCCTTGGGAAGGGTTGGTTTCGCTGGGTCACTAGGCAAAGTACCCGTTAGTGGAGTCCCCGTTTGAGGGGCGCTGATCCCAGGACCTTTCTTATCGAGCTTCCGCATCGCCCGTGCCTATGCTACAGGGTCCGCACTCGCCCCGTTGCCTTCGAAACCCACGCTCTCGCCGCCTCCTGGGCACCCGGCGGCCTGCCGGGTACGACGTGCCACGTATCGTGCCCCTCCGGCGCAACACTCCGCGAGGTGTCCCGTGACACGGGCCCATTACGGAGCTCGTTGCGGTTCCTCCGATTCGATTCGATTCGATTCCGATGGATTCCGATTCCGATTCCGATGCGTCTCGACTTCAGATTCCGATCTGGATTCCGATTTCTCAGTGATGCCCTACTGCTCGTGCGGTTTTCGGCCGATTCGGCGTCTCTCGACTTGACCCCCGACTTCCGCCGACCCGATCCTTTCTTGATCGCCGATTCGACTTGTCGCTTCGATTCTGGGCTCCCCTGCCCACGAGGAGAAGAGAGTTACCAGCCTGGAACATATCCCGATCCCTATGCTGGGCATCACCTCATCACGATGCTAGTCTTAGGGTTTCCCTTCTGTTTTGAGGGCGCATCCTTGAGATTGTCACCGCTGTCTGGCGTGTCAATCGTAGGGATAGGGATAAGTTCGAGGCTGGTAAGAGAGCCTCCGCCCCCGAAACGTGCCAATCGTAGGGATAGGGATAGGGATAATTAAGGGATAGGGATAATTAAGTTTGGGATAGGGATAATAGGGATAGGGATAGGGATAATTAAGGGATAGGGATAGGGATAGGAATAATTAAGGGGTAGGGATCGTGTCAATCTTGGGGTTAGGAATAGTTAAGTTCGAGGCTGGTAAGAGAGCCTCCGCCCTGGAAGCATGCCGCATTGCGCGCCGCCCGTGCCCTCCACCAGGCGCGCGCGGTCTGCTCCGACCCCGCCGCCGCCTCCACGCGCACGCCCCTCCGCAGCCAGGCGCGCTGCGAGGGCGAGGCTGGCCGGGGCTGGGATTCATTCGGGCCTGTCCTCCTACAGGGGGATTTCGGACGAAAATCACGATCGAACAACACACACCCATACCCATCGGGGGGTCGTTGGGAGGAGGACTGGCTATGGGTATGGGTGCGGGTTTTCGGGCCCTGGGGAACGCTCCCGTTCGAGCGGGGACCCCCATTCGACAACACGCACCCATAGCCCTCTCCGACCCCCCCATGGGTATGGGTGTGTGTGTGTTTGTGTTGTTGGCTCGTCAGAAAAATAACAAATAGTCAAAAAGTATTCCAAATTGGTCAGCAAATACGCAAAACACAGTCTCCTGACTATTTTTAGACTATTTTTGAAATTTTCCCCCTGTAGAGGGACAGGCCCGACTTAAGGCTAGGACGAGGACGAATCCGCTCCAGAGCGCTCTCGGAGCCTCCCGGGGACGCTCTGAGAAGGCCGCGGCGCCCGAGACGTCCTCCAGATCCGCGGGATCTCAGGTCGTCGTTTCCGTATTCCTTGTTTTGCCGATCGGCGCGGGCCTTCGCCCCCCCCCCCCCTTCCCCCCCATGGAGTAGATCCTGGCTGCTTTTGGCACCTGCTCCGAACAGGTGGAGTCTCCTCCAGAGGAAGCACTGTTGCAAACAGTCACATTAAGCAGAAGTCCAGAGCCAGACCCCCCCACTCTCTCCCCCCCTTCCGCCCAATGTTGAAGCGGCGCCGAATAAGAAAACGTTCACCACAGACTCTCTATTTTTTACGATGCATCTCCGGGGGACCTCGCCTGTCTGCCAACTTGGTGTCTTCTCTTGTGCGCGACACGGGCTCGTTGCGGACTCAACGCGGATTGTGTGGATTCGACGCGGATTCGGCACGGCTCCGACGAGCCCGAGATAGATTCGACACGGCTTCGACGCGGACAGGGCCGCGATGGGACAGACAAGGTCCCCCGAGGATGCAGCATACGATTTTTCCCTTCATTGCCCGAATGTATCGCCAGACGTGCGACGTCCTGATTTTTTCAGGACGGCGAAGTCCCGACCCTTTCCCCAGGACCGGATTGTCGTCCTGAGCCGTTTTTGTTATAGTCCTGAGGCCCGGTGAGGGCCCCCTGGGGCCGAAAATTGCTCAAAACCTTCCGTCCTGATTTGTTTTAAACGACGCGATCATGTCTGGGAGGAGGAGGAGGAGCAGGAGGAGGAGGAGGAGGAGGAGGAGAAGGATGAGGAGGAGGACGAGGAGGAGGAGGAGGAGGAGGACGAGGAGAGAGAGGAGGAGGAGGAGAGGAGGATGAGAGATGAGGGGAGGGGGGGATGGGAGGGGGAGGAGAGGAGGGAGGAGGGGAGGACGGAGAGGGAGGAGGAGTGTAGTGGAGAGGAAAGAGGAGGAGGATGAGGAGGAGGAGGAGGAGGAGAGGAGGAGGAGGGTCCTCGTCCCGGCCTCGTCTCGCGAGGGCCTCCTCGCGTCGCTGCTCTCCCCGCGGCGCCGGCGGGGCTCGGCGCCCCTGCTCCCCGTTGGCGACCTCGGCCTGGCGGCAGAGCCGGCGCCGCGGCGGGGCTCGCTGGACGCCCGTCGGCGGCGAGCCCAGGGGGGGATAGTCTAGATCCCGCCTCCTCCTCCTCCTCCTCCTCCTCCTTCTCCTCTTTCTCCTCCTCCGCCGCCTCCTCCTCCTCCCCTCCTCCTCCTCCTCCTCCTCCTCCTCCTCCTCCTCCTCCTCCTCCTCCTCCTCCTCCTCCTCCTCCTCCTCCTCCCTCTCCTCCTCCTCCTCCTCCTCCTCCTCCTCCTCCCTCCTCCTCCTCCTCCTCCTCATCCTCCTCCTCCTCCTCCTCCTCCTCCTCCTCCTCCTCCTCCTCCTCCTCCTCCTCCTCCTCCTCTCCTCCTCCTCCCTCCTCCTCATCCTCCTCCTCCACCCCTCCTTCTCCCCCTCCCCCTCCCCCCCCCCTTCTCCTCCTCCTCCTCCTCCTCCTCCTCCTCCTCCTCCTCCTCCTCCTCCTCCTCCTGCTCCTCCTTCTCCTCCTCTTCCTCTTTCTCCTCCTCCTCCTCATCCTCCTCCTCCTCCTCCTCCCAGACGTGATCGTGTCGTCAAACAAAAATCAAGACGGAAGGTTTTTGGCTATGTTCGGTCCCGGGGGGCCCTCGCCGGGCCTCGTGACTATCAAGAAAACGGCTCAGGACGACAATCCGGTCCCGGGGAACGGGTCGGGACTTAAGGGACGCCGTCGTGAAAAAATCAGGACCTCGCATGTCTGGGATGGCCAAGCCGACCTGCTTCTAGAAGACCAACATGTTTGGCCGATGCCCAGTGCCTCGAAGAAGGACAAACGCCATAAACATCAACATTAGGCGCTCCTCGTGGATTTCTTGGATCCGCGCTGGGCCGCCCCTGGCGCGCTCCGCGCGCCAGGGAGGGTGGTCCAGCGCAGATCCAAGAAATCAGCGCTGAGCGCCAAAAGTTTCTGTTTATGACGTGTTCTCTTCTTCTAAACATATTTGGCCGATGTCAAATACCTTTCTCACGTCCTATTCAAAAGCGTCTGTGGACACACTGGGTGCCGCAACGTCCATAGACACTTTCAGGATGGATACGTCTATGAACAACGTGGGCGGCGAGCGAGGGGGGGAAGTGAGAAGAAGAAGGTCTTCTCAGAAGGCGGTGGGACTTCTCAGAAGCCCTCGCGCCTTCTGAGAAGTTGTTCGCGTTTTCCTGGGAAGGCTTAGACAACCTCTCAGAAGGCCGAGGGACTTCCGAACCTTCTAGGCCTCCTAGATTCGAAGAAGGACAGACGCCATACACATAAACATTAGGCGCTCCTCGCGGATTTCTTGGATCTGCGCTGGGCCCCTCCGGCGCGCTTTCCTTGGCCCTGGCGCGCTCGGCGAGCAAGGGAGGGTGGTCCCGTGCAGATCCAAGAAATCTGCGCCGAGCGGCAAACATGTATGTTGATGGCGTGCTTCTCTTCTTCTATACACTGGGTCGGAGGATCGCGATGCATCGCCGATGCATCGCCGATGCTGCTCGATGTGGTGCCCGAGTTGTTTCCAGTCGACGTCGCCGATACATCGCCGACGTCGACGATGCATCGCCGGTGCATCGCCGATGCATCGCATCGCCGATTCATTGGCGATGCGGCGCGATCGTCCGACCCCATCTACTCCGATCCCACCCAGGAGGCATCGATTTACAGGAAGTAGTCAAGAATAGTCCAACCATAAAACGTCTGGTGACGATGTGTCGGGCTCTTCTTATCCCAGAGCAAGTATAGTTCGAATCTGTATTATTTGTCTTTCAAAATCCGCCTGTGGCAGGACATACCCGACCTAACGATAGGGGGGGATACGCTCAGAAGGTGGGCGACGTATCTACCCCCAATCACCCATTCATCGCCAACAAGGCCCTGGTAGCCGCTTTCCGCGGATAATGAAGCACCCCCCCAGTCTTAACCGTATCCCTTTACCCACTGGATTGACTGTGGCTGAATTGCCAGAAAAGGCGGGCAGCCGAACTGTACTAGTCTATCGTAGCTCCGATCATCATCTCATGCAAAGCATTATGAACAACCCCACCATAACGTCGATATCTCTGGGAGATTATTATCCCGCCTGGACCCTCAACTTTATCATCCCCAGGGGATACAGGACATCTCATTGTTAGCCAGACCCGCCCAGGAATTCGGATTCGCTATCGGCAACCTCTCGCTTATCAGCACATCGCCGATTCCAGGCTGATGTTCCCCCCTGATTCCCCGCCCTGAGACAGTCCCCCCTTCATGGTTGCCCCTCACCAGGGGCAAGGCAGAGGGGGCGGGCCTCAGAAAGCTCAGAAGGAAGCCTTCTGAGCCTTTTTCCGGAGACACAGGCGGCTTCTCAGAAGGCGCGCGGGCTCCTGAGAATCCCCGCCGCCTTGTGAGAAGACCGGCTCCCTTCACGCTTACCCCTTGGGCTCGCCGCCGAGTCAGAGAGGGAAACGTTACCGACACCATTGCGCTTGCTTCGCTCGTCGCCACGGCTGGAAGTCCGCCTCGCACGCCCCGTCAAGACGCACCCCTGCTCTGAGACCCGACGTCTTCGGCTCGGCATCGCTCGGACGTGTGAATTTTTCCTTCGGCGAGGACTATCGAGGAGCATCCTTGATCATTTGCCGAAAAACCAGGCACGAAACCGAAAAACACAGGAAAATGTACGTCCGAGCGATGGCCAGGCAACGGCACGGCCAGAGCCCTGCATGGACCCCATCTCTTGTGGCGCTGGCCCGATCGGCCCGTGAGGGGAGTCCCAAGGCCCCGGGGCCCGAAAGACCAGGCGAAAGCGCTCGGCGAGAGAAGCACGCGAGGCCCGGCTCTCAGGGTGGGCTCGCCTCCTCCTCCCTCGTCCTCCTCGTCCTCCTCCTCCTCCTCCTCCCCGGCCCGAAAAGATTGGGACGCCAGGATCTCAGGGTCGGGCCAAAGCTCGGGCCCCCGGGCGGCCACTCCTCTTGAACACCTCGCGGCAGTGGACCTCCTCCGCAAGTTCTGGTCAGGACAGACACCCCAGGAGAGGGCCATGGGGTGCAGTGGGGGCCCCTGCCAAGAAACACCTTGCTTGCCACCAGGGTGCCCTGGGTTCCTTGGATTTCAGAATGGTTCTGCTTCGGAAAAAGAGCGTGAAGTTCCTATAGCAAGAATCGATGGACGTCCTGGGGTCGCTTCTGAATCGGAGGTGGACAGACCTCCTACCCTGACACGTCGATTGAGTAATTGGCCGTTTTCGGCTCGCGACAGGGCGTCGCGGCCGTCATTCTTGCGGGTCCAGGTCCGTCGGTTTCGGTCCCAGGCCGCTTTCACTAGGGGGAGGTTTACTAAAGGGAGGGAGGTTTGTCCACCGCCGACTGAAGCGGCCGATCGTTCGAGGTGGAACACTGCCCGTGGCGTCCGGAGCCAGCACGCCGAAGCCGGCACGACGCGCCTGCCGTGCGCAGCTGCGGCCCGCCCTGCGGCCCCCCCAGCTCGGAAAGCCTCCGGCCTCCGGAATGGTTCTCAGGGAGGAGGAGGAGGAGGAGGAGGAGGAGGAGGAGGAGGACCGCTTGCTCAGGAGGAGGAGGAGGAGGAGGAGGAGGAGGAGGACCTCCTCGGGAGGAGGAGGAGGAGGAGGAGGAGGAGAAGGAGGAGGAGGACCTCCTCCTAGTTTCCAGCAGTGAGTGTGAGTGTTTTCCCGATATAGGCGTACCTTTTCCTGTGCAAGCTCTTCGGCATCGCCTGCACCCCGCACTCCGGCCGCCTGAGGCCCCGCCCGCCCGCGCCCTGTCTTACCAATTAGTGCTTTGCGCGCCCCGCCTAGCTCTTAACTGGAAGAGGCCCGCTCTCGACCCGCAGACCAAAAAATGTTTCCCCAATATGTTCTGGATATGTTTTGTTTTTCGTCCAACATCGGCCTGCAGGGGCACATGCCCGACCTAACGATAGGTTCCCAAAAGATCCATGTGGTGTGGCGGGCTGGCCGGTGAGGTCCCTGCGGCTTTCGATGTCCCTGTGTGGTCTGTCATCACACAGTTTTGGCACCCCAAGACTCAAGGCCTCCTAGATGGGGTCGGAGTAGATGGGGTCGGAGAATCGCTCCGCATCGCCGATGCATCGACGATGCGGCTCGATGTGGAGCCCGCTCTTCTCCACGCCGACGTCGCCGGTGCATCGGCGACGTCGCCAGTGCATCGTCGATGCATCGCCGATGCATCAGCGATGCATCGGCGATGCGGCGAGATCCTCCAACCCCATCTACTCGAACCCCATCTAGGAGGCCTCTAAAGACATGATCGCGTCGTTAAAAAAGATCAGGACGGGCGGTTTCGGGGTATTTTCGGCCCCCGGGGGCCCTCGCCGGGCCTCGGGGCCGTCAAGAAACGATTCAGGACGACAAACCGGCCTCGGGGAAAGGGTCGGGACTTCAGGGACGTCGTCCTGATCAAAATCAGGACGTCGCATTCCTGGGCCCCGCACAGAAGCCTTCTCAGATGGTACGGCACGAACTTGTCGTAGCGGAGCATGTTGATGCCCCCCTCCCAGGACGTGCCCTGCACGCCCAGCTTCGGCGCCGTGGGTAGCACCCCAGCCTCGGCGAGCTTCACGCCGAGGTCGGAGGAGCACGGGCAGTTCCTGGCACAACAGAGAGGCACCACCAGAACCGAGTGGATTTTTCGGCAGGGCCCCTCAGGGAAGAGCTTCCCGACCTCGACGTGAGCACTCTGGTTTTGGCTATGGTCGATTCGACCGAAGCCGAAAGATCAGGAGGGACAGAAACACACAGACACAAGTCATCATCGATTCCCCAGAAAATATTGGAAAATATGGTAAGTGGTGGGGAAGACAAAAAGCCCAGAAAATATGGGAAAATATTGGGAATCCTGTTATTTGTGTCTACTTATTTGTGTGTCCTAGGGCCCCTTCAAAAGAGCGCATTCTGTGGACCCTGGGATGGGGCGGGGTTCGAGCCGGAGGGTGCCTTCCCCCCCTTGAGTTGCAAGCGGGGGGTTCGAGTTCGGGGGGTCGGGGGTGGACAGAACCTCCACCCTGACACGTCGATTAGTGAATTGTCCGTTATCGGTTCTCGAGAGGGCGCTGCGGCCGTCATTTTCAAGGCTTGCGCCCGCTAGCTTTGGGCCCGAGGTCGTTTTCACTAAACCACGTTTTACTAAAGGGGGTTCTGTCCATCCCCGAAGGGGGGTCCCTTTCCCCTCCAGGGGGTCCCTCCCCTCTCTTTGGGGGGCGTGTCTATAGCCATGGGGGGTAGGCCCTCCCCCCGGAGTTGCACAGGGTGGAGGGGAGTCCGAGCCGGGGGTGCCCCCGCTCTCCGTCCGTGGGGGGGGGGGAGTCGAACCAGGGGCGCGGCCCCGCCCGTGAGTTGCAAGGGGGGGCTCCCTTGCAACAGACAACGGCAAGCGCTGGCGCTGGCCCCGTCGCCGTTTGGCACCGATGACGACGACGACGACGGCGACGGCGAAGGCGGCGGCGGCATCGGCGACGGCGACGGCGACGGCGACGACGGCGATAACAACGGCGACGGCGACGGCGACGGCGACGGCGATGGCGACGGGCAACATGTGGCGAAGACGACGACGATGACGATGACGACGACGACGGCGACGACGGCGACGGCGGCGGCGGCGGCGACGACGGCGACGGCGACGGTGACGGCGACGGCGACGGCGACGGCGACGACGACGGCAACCGCGACGGCAACCGCGACGGGGACGACGGCGACGGCAACGGCGACGGCGGCGGCGACGACGACTCGCAAGGCCGACCCCCTGAGTTGCACGGGGGGGAGGTTCGATCCAAGGGCGGGCCGCCCCTGCAACCGTCGTCGACGCCGGTCCCGACGCCGTCGGTCAGACACGACCACAACGACGACGACGACGACGA
Organism: Prorocentrum cordatum; assembly: GCA_963575745.1. Classification (NCBI taxonomy): domain Eukaryota; class Dinophyceae; order Prorocentrales; family Prorocentraceae; genus Prorocentrum; species Prorocentrum cordatum. The sequence goes on from CAUYUJ010000399.1 coordinate 76,447, forward strand.
CGACGACGACGACGTGGGAGGCGTCGGCGACGGCGGCTGCGACGGTGGCGTCAACGGCGACAACTACGGCGACGGCGACGGCAACGGCGACGGGAAAAGCTCCGGCGACGGCGAAGGCGACGACGACGGCGCGCGCGACGGCGACGGCGACGGGTGGCCCCGCCGTCTCGAACCCCCTCCTTGGACCTCCCCCCCTTAGTTCGAACCCCCTCCGTTTGCAACTCAAGTGGGGGGCCCTCCCTGGTTCGAACCCCTCCTTGGACAGGTGGGAGGCACCCCCGGTCCAACCCCCCCCCTTTCCTTTGAGGGGGGGTCCCCCCAGTTACGGAGGCTGGCGTCCGGAGTGGGGAGCCCACCCTGGGTCGCCACCAGGGGTGCTCAATGTTTTTTCCCCCCCTGGTTCTATTTTGTCAAGGTGGTTTCCGGGCAAGCGTCCACGAAACGCGATCTCTCTGGAAGCCACAGCCACATCAGCTTTAATCAGGAGGGAAAAAACACACAGAGGCACAATGAATCGTCGATCCCCCAGAAAACATCGGAAAAAATTGGAAGTGGGGGAAAGACACAAACCGAGAAAATACTTGGAAATATTGGGGATCCTGTTATGTCTATTTATTTGTGTGTCCCAGGGCCCCTTCATTCAACCAGTACGAAGCTGGTTTCGGTGTGCCGACGAGTTTGGGCATGCGCACGACATCTCCCAGGATGTGCTCTCGGTGTGCTGGTGGTCGCCTGCTTTCCCCTCAAAGGGGGGGTCACCACTGGAGAGGCTTCCAGTTCCTCCTGGGAGGCTCGGGGTCCCAGGATTGATCGACCATCGAAAACGAACCCTTGACTCATGATGTTCCAACCTGCTTTGGCCTTGATCGCCAGAAATAATTACGAGCACCAGCAAAGTACCGAAACTCGGGGGTGTTCGCGTGTCGGGCCGTGGGAGACACTCGTCCGACACTGTTTCGACACTCTTTCGACACTTTTCCGGGTGCTCGAAACCTTTTCTGGGACGTGGTCCTTAAGTACGATGGGGGCAACATAACCCTTAACCATGATAGCACAATGAGGACGTAGCTTATATCGTATATCCCCGTCATTACATCAGGGATCATCAATCTGAGCGGGTTGGGCTGATACATATGCTTTTGGCCTCCTTACTGAGGTCCGCTCCCAGCATTAAAAGGGGGCCTCGAATTGCTAACCAATCGAAGTTCGATTGATGAGCGGACAGAGCGTGTTCAAATGTATAGGGAGAAGGAAACGGGACGGGCAAGGATATGGATGCGCCGTAGGCATGGGCCCGGGGATTTCGGAACCCGAGAGGGGTTCCCGTTCGAGCGGAAACCCCCATCCCACAACATACACACATAGCCCCCACGGTCATCCACCCCGAGAAAGCAAAGGGTCGCACAGGTATCGGTGTTAGTTGTTATTTTATGACGAGGAGTCAGTTGGGCTTTGTTGGGCGGGTTGTGGAAGCTATGGAGTGTTCTTGTGGGGCCACTTCCTTGCGGAAATGGTCTAACCTCGCAGGAAAAGCGAGCCCCCTAGTGGTGACCTCCCGCGGTTTTGCCCCAGGAGCACTGGTCGATCTCCAGCTGCGACAAGACGAGCTCCAAGGACCAGGGCGGAGGTATATTCCCTGACGTGCTCGCGTCGCAACAGGTACCCTGACTGTTCGTGCTTTGATTCACGACGCGAGGATGCTTTGGAAATTCCTGGAGGCCTCGCGCTGCGCGCAATATTTGTATAGTTTAGTGGTCGACGTTCACGCGACGATGCTCCGACGTGAATATGACGTGTGTTCGACGTTCATCCGACGTACATTTGGTGTCAAGTTGCTGCGCGAGGCCTTCAGGCTTGTCCTCATGAGTCTGGAACAGGAGGAGCAGGCCATACCCAAGGATGAGGAGAGAAGGAGGAGGAGGAGGAGGAGGAGGAGGAATAGGAGGGGGACGAGGAGGAGGAAGAGGAAGAGGAGGAGGAGGAGGAGGAGAAAGAGGAGGAGGAAGGGGAGGGGGACGAGGAGGAAGAGGAGGAAGGGCGGGGAACGAAGAAGGAGGAGGAGGAGGAGGAGGAGGAGGAGGAGGAGGAGGAGGAGGAGGAGGAGGAGGAGGAGGAGGAGAGGAGGGGCGGAGAAGGGGAGGGGAACCACGAGGATGAGGAGGTAGCAGGAGAGGAGAGGAGGACGACACGAGTAGGAGAGCAGCCCCGAAGCCGCCTCGGCCCTGGAGCACACCCTGGGGCGCGGGGGGGGGGGGGGCGGGGCGGCGGGGGGGCGCCGCCAGCAGCCTCCGCAGCCTCCGCAGAGGGCGCCGGCGCGGCGGGCGTGGGCCTCCGCGAGCGCCTGGCGCTGCGGAAGAGGCGCGCGGGCGGCTCCTCCTCCTCCTCCTCCCTCCTCCTCCTCCTCCTGCTCCCTCCTCCTCCTCCTCCTACTACGACTCCTCCTCCTCCTCCTCCTCCTCCTCCTCCTCCTCCTCTGGAGGACGGGACGTGAAAACGACCACAGCCACTGCTTTTCTTGTGTTGCCGCCTTCCAGCCAGCAGGAACGAAGCAGTGGCTGTGGTCGTTTTCGTGAAGCTCGGCACCAGGGAAAAATGAGCACAACCACGGCTTCTCTTGCGGCCGGCCGGAAGGCGGCGCAAGCAAGAAGCAGTGGCTGTGGTAATTTTCCCGTCCTGCATAGGCCTCCCAGGTCCAGGGCGCCCTCGAGGGCGCGAAGCTGTTCGCGCTCCGCGCTTCGTCTCTGCTGCCTCCTCAGCCTCCTCCTTCCCCCCTGGGAGGCGGCGCGAGAGCGCGAAGTTGGGAGCCCTCGTAGATGGGGTCCGAGCAGAGGGGGTCGGAGGATCGCGCCGCATGGCCGACGCATCGCCGATGCATCGGCGATGCATCGGCGATGCGGCTCGACGCGGAGCCCGATCTTCTCCGCGCTGGTGTCGTCGGTGCATCGCCGACGTCGCGAGTGCAACGCCGATGCATCGGCGGTGCATCGGCGATGCGGCGCGATCCTTCGACCCCTATCTACTGGGACCCCATCTAGGAGGCCTCTAAAGATGGGGTCCTGCGGGATGGGGTCACGAGGACCCATGCATTCCGCGGAGGATAAGATGCCCATGCCGCTACCCTTCCCGCGCTTCCCCCCTTTTTCGGGGCCTCCCGCGAGGCCCTCGTCGCCCCCCCTGGATTCGCTTCGACATCCTGGTCAGAGCGCCCCCCTTTGGAGAGGCCCGGGGAGTAGCGGTGTCGATACCTGCTGCGTTTTCCCCAAAGATGGGGTCCTGCGGGATGGGGCCCTGAGCTTTCGAGGTCCTCGCCCGCCCCCCAGGGTGCCCCCCAGGGTGCCAGTTGCAAACCACGCCCTTCGGAGTCGCCGAACATGCAACTTCCTGACCAACTTCGGGACGGAGGTGCTTATCAGCTTTCGGCCTCCCCGGGCACTTACCCAGCCCCGGATCGTCAACAAACGATCAGGGATGACAAGTCGGTCCTGGGGAAGGGGTCAGGACTGCCAGGGACCACGCATAGAAACTTGAAGGCATCGCATGTCTGAGAGGACAGGATCCAAGCTGGAGAAGTGGGTCTGGCGCAGATGCGTCGAAGGGCGAGAGGTGCAATCGTGTAATTTCCATCGCTTCGCTCACTCCGCCGGCCCATGCTGCATCACTGGTGCTACATGTTACTGTGCTCGTGGCTAGCGAGCAGGAGGAGGTCGGGCGGCGCCAGGACGAGGATCCATCCGTTCCAGAGCGCTCTCAGAGCGTTCGGGGACCCTCTGAGCAGGCCGCAGCGCGCGATACATCATCCAGAGCCGTCGGATCTCAGAGATCCTCAGTTAGAGGAGGAGGAGGTAGAGGAGGAGGGGAGGATGAGGATATGAGGTCTCTCTGTGTGGCTTCCTGGGGCACCCTTGGAAGCCAAACGGGGTCGTGGACGAGGCGCCTCTCTGGGAGGCTTCTTGGGGCCTCTTGGGAGGCCTCCCTCGGCGGCCTCTTGGTGGCATCTGTGGGATATCTGGGGCCTCTCGGGGGGCCTCCTGGCGCCTTTTTGGAGCGGTCTTTTGCGCCTCATCCCCTCCTCCTCCTCCTCCTCCTCCTCCTCCTTCCTCCTCGCTCCTCCTCCTCCTCGCTCCTCCTCCTCCTCCTCCTCCTCCTCCTCCTCATCCTTCTCCTCCTCCTCCTCCTCCATCCTCCTCCTCCTCCTCCTCCTCCTCCGCCTCCTCCTCCTCCTCCTCCTCCTCCTCCTCCTCCTCCTCCTCCTCCTCCTCCTCCTCTCCTCCTCCTCCTCCTCCTCCTCCTCCTCCTCCTCCTCTCCTCCCTCCTCCTCCCTCCCTCCTCCTCCTCCTCCTCCTCCTCCTCCCCTCCTCCTCCTCCTCCCTCCTCCTCCTCCTCCTCCTCCTCCTCCTCCTCCTCCTCCTCCTCCTACCTCCTCCTCCTCCTCCTCCTCCTCCTCCTCCTCCTCCTCCTCCTCCTCCTCCTCCCCCTCCCCCTCCTCCTCCCCTCCTCCTCCTCCTCTCCTCCTCCTCCTCCTCCTTCTCCTCCTCCTCCTCCTCCTCCTCCTCCTCCTCCTCCTCCTCCTCCTCCTCCTCCTCCTCCTCCCTCCTCCTCCTCCTCCTCCTCCTCCTCCTCCTCCTCCTCCTCCTCCTCCTCCTCCTCCTCCTCCTCCTCCTCCTCCTCCTCCTCCCTCCTCCATCTCCCGTGCGCAACGCCCCCCACGCGGGCGGGCCGCTCGTCCTCCTGCGAGGGCGCGCGGCGCGGCGCCGCCGCCGCGGGCACGGGGCTTGCCTGGGCAGAGCGGACCATCGCGGGCCTCTCGGGTGCCTGCTGGCTGTCTCGGTGGACATCTTTCGGGGGAAGGAGCAACATGCCAGTTCGGAGATTGTCCATCTTGAGGCCCTCTCGGGAGCCTCCGGAGCCGTCTTGGGAGGCCTCTCGGGCCGTCCTGGGGCCCTATCGGGCTGTCTTGGGGCCGTCCTGGGAGCTCTTGGTCTGACTTGGGGCGCTCTTGGGGGCCTCGTGGGCCGTATAGGGTGGTCGGAAGCCTGAAAAGGCGGTGACGTCAAAATCTTTCGAAGCCTACGGGAAGAAGTTATGAAATCTAGCCTCGGGGGGCCCTCTTGGGTCTCCAAGACCATCTTGGGGCTACTAAATTGAGGGGCTCAGAAGGGGCCCTAAAGGGCTCCTTTCTGGCCCTCCTCTCTATCCCCCTGTTCGGCCACCCCCCATTACCACCCGCCCTATCTGAGAAGGCCTTCTCCTTCTCACTTCTCTTCCCTCGCTCGCCGCCCAGCAATCACATGCAACTAATCGTCGATCCCCATGGAAACCTGGAAAACATTGGGGGGTGGAGGGGAATACGAACATTCCGGCAGATATCGAACATTTTGGGGGAACCCTAGGATTTAGGAGTCCTTTCTTTGTTTGGCCCCTCGCGCGCCGCCGAGCCCCAGTCATCCGGCCGCTCCACTGCCATGCGTGGGCCCTGGAGTCCTGGACCCCTCTCGTAGAGCGGGGGCCCCCAAACGTGGTGGTGATCACAGGTAGGACGTAGGACAAGGGAGGTTGGGAAGGTCCTCCTCCTCCTCCCCCTCCCCATCCTCCTCCCCCTCCTCCCCCTCCTCCCCCTCCTCCCCCTCCCCCTCCTCCCCTCCTCCTCCTCCTCCTCCTCCTCCTCCTCCTCCTCCTCCTCCTCCTCCTCCTCCTCCTCCTCCTGGGACCCCCAAGCGGGGTGGTGACCACACCGCGCGGCGAGTCGGTGGGGATTCGGGGTCGCCGCACGGTTCTGGGACTCGAGGCCCTCTCCGAGGACGTCTCGGGCGACAGGGGCCCCCGGGGTCCCAAGACCGTGCGGTGAGGTCTTGGGGGATTTCGGTCTTGAGGGATTTCGAGGTCACCGCACCGAGGGCGCCCTCGAGGGCGCGAAGTTCTTCGCGCTTCGCGCTTCGTCTCCGATTCCTCCTCATCCTCCACTTCTCCCCTGGGAGGCGGCGCGAGAGCGCGCGCGAAGTGATTCGCACTTGGCGCTTTGCGCAGCGCGCAGCGCAAAGTTGGGAGCCCTTGCCGCACGGTCTGTCACAGGAGGAGGAGGAGGACGAGGAGGAGAAGGAGGAGGAGGAGGAAGAGGAGGAGGAGGAGGAGGAAGAGGAGAAGGAGGAGGAGGAGGAGGAAGAGGAGGAGGAGGAGGAGGAGGAAGAGGAGGAGGAGGAGGAAGAGAAGGGCAGGAGCAGCAAGGGCGGGCGTCTCCCCCCGAGCCGTAACTGCTGGGCGTTCCCGGGGGCCCGGCGAGGGCCCCCGTGCAGAGGCCGAGGCGACCGCCCAGAGCCCGCCGCTTCAGCCTTCTTTTGTCGGAGCCTCGGATCTCTGCCGAGGGAGGAACAATTTCGAGCACGAAGATGGTTACCGAAACTGGAGTGCTTTCACGTCTCGGGCCCTGGGGCGCGATACTCGCTCGACGCCGGTTCGATGCTTTTCTGGGTCCTCGAATATTTTTGTTCTGGGATGTGGTCCTTAGGTACGATGGAATCGGGGGTGGACAGAACCCCCAACAGTGACGCGTCGATTCGTGAATTGTCCGTTCTCGGTTCTCGAGAGGGCGCCGTGGCCGTCATTTTCCGGGCTTGCGCCCGCCAGGTTTAGGCCTCAGGTCGTTTTCACTAAACCACGGTTTGCTAAAGGGGGGTCTGTCCATGCCCGAAAAAACCGCCTGGACCCGGCGATTGGCATTTATTGAACGGCCCTGGGCGCTTCCTACACAACCTTGCCCTTGATGGAGGATTCCTTCCCTGGGTGCGTTTCCTAAGCGGCTTCGCGTGTTGGGGTGGTTGTTGTGCGGGTGGAGTTTCTGCTCTTTACTCGGTCCTGCTCGCTCCTCCCCCCTCGCTCGCCGCCGAGCTCCACTCCCCCTGCACTTAAGTCGGGCACGTCCCTTGACAGGAGGAATATTCAAATGGGGACGATGGTTTGACAATGTTTGATCATTTAGGCGAACTATTTTTCATTTTCCTTCCAAAATCCGCCTGCAGTCGGGGTGACCTAAAAGGGGGTCCAGCTGAAAGGGGTTGGTGCAATAGATTTGGGGCAATTGGATTGCCAATGTATTGCGCCAGAGATTGGTATTGCATTGTATTGCAAGTAATGTATCTCACGCAAACATGCAGCAATACATCTGCGCCCCGAAATGTATTGCACTGCCCAAATGTATTGCAACCCCACAAATCTATTGCACCAAACCTGCAGTCGGGGCGCTGAAGAAGGAACCCTTTTCGTTGGGGAGGGGCTCCGTGTTCCCTGATTGCTTCACAGTTTGCCTTGGCTTTTTCTGTGGTTCTCGATGGGAGGTCGCAGTTCAACTTGTGGCTAGAAGGAGCCTCGTTCCTTATTTGGGGTTCCTTGGGTCAGCGCCCCGACTGTATTGCACCACCCCGGTGTCGCTGCACCGCCTGTTGGGTCAACCGGATGTGGGGGGACATGCCCGACCTGACCCTGCACCGCCCGGAGGCAGCTCCGGGGCTCGCGCTCCCTCGCCAGCCCGCCGCGGCTGGCCGGCGCTCGCCCTGCGGGGGCCGGGGTGGCGGGGGGGACTCGAGCAGTGGCGGAGCGTCCTGGCTCGCCTGCGGGCCTCCCGAAGCGTGTTCTAAGGCGAGCCTTTTTCAGGCGGTGGCAAACGTGGACTCGGGGGGCGTGGGTTAGCGACGGGTCCCGCTTCCATCGGAGATCGCGGATTCTCGCCGCCGAACGAGGCGGCACAGGCCGCACTTTGGGGAGGGCACTTCCCCCGATGCATGGATTAGGCGACCGCGCGCCAAATCCATGGATCGCTACTCCATGTTTGCGCGCCCCCGACTGGCTCGCTTGTAGGCCTCCCAAAGGATGCTCTAAGAAGAGCCTTTTGTGGTCTGCACGATTTTGTTCTCAGTACAGTTCTGGCTGGGACTGTCGTGTTTTCATACATTTGGCTTGTGTTCTAAAAGCAGTGTTTTGGTTCTTGGATCATTTGCGGTTTCCAAGAAACTTATCGTGGTAGGCCTATAGGAATACTGGGACGGTCGTTCCTTGCTCAAGTGGGGGCAGACATGCATCAGCACGACAATTGTCAGAGTGCCGCGCCGGTCCGAGGCATCTGCGCGGTCTCCCGAGAGTAGATGTTTGCGCAGTTGTGTGTTTGTCCTTCTTCTTCTTCTTCTTCTTTTTCTTCTTCTTCTTCTTCTTCTTCCTTTTCTTCTTGCGAGGGGGTCTGGGGCTGAGGTGTGAGGGCTGTGGCTCTTGCCCCCTTGAGAGAGCCCCCCGTACGTGGCGAGTGCTGCTGTGGGCGCTCTTCGGGAGACCCCACGTGGCACTCGCTGCAGAGCCTTCTTAAAGGGGTACCTCAGAGCTCAGCCACTGGAAGGTCCCAAGAGTCAGAATTCTGGAGGCTGAGATCAGAGGGATGACTCTTGTCCTCCCTCCCCGGCATCGGCTGGGGTCAGCCAGAGACAGGCACGGCGATCGGGGCCACTCGCTGGCTAACCCTGTGCTTCCGATAATAATCCCCTGTGGATAATAAAGTTCGGGGGTCTGGCGGGGATAATCAACGATTTTCCCTGCGAAGGTGATATGATGATGCTGCTGCTGCTGATGATGATGGTGATCCTGGGCGCTCGTGTAGACTGACCTTGTAGATCTTGGCACAAGACTGGCTCGAGAGATCTCGAGGGTCGTGGTTACAACTTGCCTGCGCAACAAAGGTCCTTGTCGCTCCTGGCCAAGAAATCTCTCTTGCGCACGACCACAAACCACTCGCCCATGCTCAGCGTTGTTTTATGTTGTTGCTAGTCAGCATGAGACGATAGCAACTTCGATTCGCAACCTTCCCCGGTGATGATCAAGGTCGGCCTCCTCGCCCCACTTCACAATTAAATCCTGTTGACACGGGATTAAATTATACGGGGGAAAGGGTGGGTACATGATTATCCGGGGCACAGGGTTACTCGACTCGTTCCTGCTCCGATCCGCTTTCGCGAGCCGATCTTGCTCACGACTGTCTGTGGGTTGAGATCTGAGGGCTGGTTCCTGTCCCCCCTCACCCTTGGCGTCATTCGGCCGCGTGCGCTTCCTTTCGGCGAGGGCCATCGAGGAGCATCTTGGACCAGCCTTGTCGAACAAAGCAAACACAAGCGCACGAGGCCGAAACGTGCACGAGGAGTGGCCGTCCGAGCGGTGGCAAGGCCCCCCCCCGTTCTGGCCCCCCGGGGGCGCCTGGCCTGCCGCGGCGCCAGCACGGTGTCCAGCCTGTGCACGGACCCGCCCGCGGGGGGGCGGCGCCCACAGCCCTCTCTTGCCGCCCGCGCCGCTCCGGGCGGCCCGGCCCCTGGCGGGGATCGCGGGGGAGGGCCAGCCTCTCTGCAGTCGGGGCGCATTGCGGCGAGCGAGGGGGGGAATTGAGAAGGAGAAGGCCTTCTCAGAAGGCGGCGGGACTTCTCAGAAGCCCTCGCGCCTTCTGAGAAGTTGTTTCTGTCTTCGGGGAAGGCTTAGAAAACTTCTCAGAAGTCTGGGGGACTTCCGAGCCTTCTGAGAAGGTGCGCCCCTTCTCACTTCCCCCCCTGGCTCGCCGCCTAGGCATTGGCAGGTCGCCCCTGCAAAAATAGGGGTACGCTTGTGTCCTGTCCATCCCTTCTCATGTCCTTCGCGTGTTCGGACCAAGGGTACCCTTGTGGGAGGCCATGTTGCCGTCGGCAGAGTCTCGTGCCCTGTCGCGTGCCCTCTCGTGTGCGCCCCGACTGGCGGCCTCCCTGACGTCGAAGAAGAATCAGGAGGGGAACAAAAACACACAGACACAATTAATCGTCGATCCCCCAGAAAATATCGGAAAATATGGGGGAATATGTTTGTATGTGTGTATTTATTTGTGTGTCCCAGGGCCCCTTCAAAGAAGCAGCGCCATACACAGACTTTGGGCGCTCCGCGCGGATCTCTTGGAGCTGCGCCGGACCCCCCCCGCGGCACGGCCAGCGCCGCCCCTGGCGCGCGGCCGATGGGGTCGGAGCATCGCGCCGCACCGCCGATGCAGCGGCGATGCGGCTTGATGCGCAGCCCCGGCTTTCGCCTCGCCGGCGTCGCCGGTGCATCGCCGCGACCCCATCTATTCTCGGGGGTGGACGTAACCCCCAACAGTGACACGTCGATTAATGAATTTCCGTTTTCGGTTCTCGAGAGGGCGCCGCGGCCGTTATTTTCCAGGCTTGCGCCCGCCAGTTTTGGGCCTCAGGTCGTTTTCACTAAACCACGTTTTACTAAAGGGAGGTCTGTCCATCCGCGATATTCGAACCCTATCTGCGAGGCATTTGGGAGGAGGGCCAGTCTCGGAGACCCAGAGGTTGGCACCGACGCCAACATCGCAGCACCAGCACCAAGAGTGGCAGGGTGCCTCCACCGTGGGAGGGTGATCCCGATCTCGGTGAGGGCGGTCATCGTCGGGCCTCCTTGGTGGCCGAAGTGTTTCCACCAACTCCAGAATCTAGGATCATCCACCCCGGGTGGACGCACCCCTCTGTTTTGGTGTTGGTGCAACTTCCCAAGCATCCAGCAGTCTCAGGGCGCCCAGCCCCTATCAGCCGAAAAGGTGTGTGACCGGGCAAAAATCGGTCACCAAGAACGTGCCCTAATTTGTGACCGAAAATTTGGCCGAATTTTGCTCACACGCTGCACGTTCGGAGCAAGGCGGGCGCCGGTTTCGGCCACACTCGGGCAGATTTTCGGGCACAGTTTTGGTCACTTACCCCCATGGTGACGAGGCTGCGTGACCATTCGAGACAAAGGCGGCCCTCCCTGGCGATGTTCGTCCTTTTTGGGCCTCCTGGAAGCTTCTCGTCGCCGCGGACGGCTGGTTCCGCTTCGGAAGTCAGGCCAGGGTGGACTCTTTGGGAGGGGTCCGGGGACCGATTTTGAGTGGGCGTGGGCTGGTCTAGAGAGCCGCCCGTTGTCTCAATCGGCCTTCCTGCGATGATCGGCGAGCGTGGAAACTTCCGAGATGCGGACTGGACGAGAGGTGGGGCCAGGGAGTGCCTGAGATCTGGCGCGGCCATTTTCTTCACGCTGGGCGCGTTCGCCCAGCTGTGATCCCGGGGACAAGGGTTCGGTCCGTCCTGTTTCAGGAGAGGAACACACACACAGACACAATTGATCGTCGACTCCCAGGAAAATATGGGAAAATATGGGAAGTGGGGGGGAAGACAAAAACCCAGAAAATATGGGAAAGTATGGGGAATCCTTTTATTTGTGTGCATTCATTTGTGTGTCCCAGGGCCCCTTCACTGACGAATGTCGCAGAATAGATGGGGTCTAGAGCTCCAGGTGCGATCTTTCAGGATGTCGCAGCTTTTCGTGACGTCGGCTGCCAAGGTATGGCAGGGAGGGGGGCTGCACACTCTGCTGCATGCAGCTGGCTTTTTGCCCCGCCTCCGGGGTCCTTGCCTCGGCACGCTGGCGCCTCTGGCGCGGAGAACACCGCTGCGGGAGCCGATGCGCTCGCCCGCGGTTGCTGCCCCCCTTCGCCCCGTGTCGCCCGACCTGGAGAGACCCCCTGAGGACGGAGGGTTTCTCCGAGGGGCTTAGGCGACCCCTCCCCCTCCTCCTCCTCCTCCTCCTCCTCCTCCTCCTCCTCCTCCTCCGCCTCCGCCTCCTCCTCCTCCTCCTCCGCCTCCTCACCCTCTCCCCTCCTCCACCTCCTCCTCCTCCTCCGCCTCCTCCTCCTCCTCGGGTCGCCTACAGCCCCGGGGAAAACCGTGCATCGGAGGATCAGCGGAAACCTCCAAGAGCGCCGAAGGTTTCTGAATGTCGGTGCGAGTGGGTGCCCATACTTGTCCCCCCCCCGGTGTCTGGGCCTTGGAGCTGTCGGCCCCCACCTCCCAGACGGGTTCGCCGTCGTGGCTCGTGGTCTGCGACCTCCTCCGTAGCTCTCGGACACGGCCTCGGGAAGCCCAGGGCGCCAGAAGGCGTTTGCGCTCGGGGTTGTGCTTCGCGACCTCTGAGTCCTGTGCAGATTGCAGATGACCTAGGTCTCCCAGGTCCTCATGGAGGGTTTCTCCGAAGGGCTTAGGCGACCCCTCCTCCTCCTCCTCCTCCTCCTCCTCCCGGGTCGCCTACGGCCCCGGGGGAAGCCGTGCAGGTCCTCATTCGTTCTGGGCCAGCCCTCGCTCGCTCCGGGGGGGGGGTCTCCAACTCACGTGTGGCTCTAAGCGGAATGATTAGGCTTGGCGCGGTCTGCCAGATCCACGGGGGTGCTCTCCTCCACGGGAGGCCAAGGTCGGGTGTAGCCAGGACCCCGGGTAAGGGGACCCGGTTAGTGGTAGGGCCCTGGGGCCCCTCAATTGGCCAGATTCACTAAACCACGTTTGCCTTTATGGAGTTTTTCGGGTGACGGCAGTTCTGGTTAGCGGAACGGGGCGGGGGGGGGCCCGGTACACATCATTAAACCAGGTTCCTTTAAACCCAGTTCTGCCAACGCCCGACAAGGGGAGGGGTCGATGGAGCGAGGGGGCGAAGCACTGTCATCGGCAGTGCTGTGCGCTCCAGCCCACGGGCCGGCTTGGTATTCAGAAGGGCCTGCGCGACAACCTGACCACAGCTTGCAGTGGAGGCCCATGCCAAGGAGCACCCTGCTTGCCTCCATGGTGCCCTGGGTTTCTTGGGTTTCGATGGTTTTGCTATGGAAAGCGTGACGTTCCCACACCAAAAACCCATGGACGTCTTGGTGCCTCAGGGTTGGGTTTCTCGTGGAGTGTGTCTTGTGGAATGCCCTCCATTGGAAGCTCGAAGGATCTTGACCAGGGCAGGCAGACTGACGCGACGCAGCAGAAGCGGTGCCACGTTCAAAAGCATCGCCAAAGAAGTTCGGCGACGTCGGTCTGGTCGTCACGAGCCCAAGCTTACCTGGGTGCCTGCGACGAGCGAGCCCAAGAGCGACGACACGCGCCCGCACTTTCGGGCTGGGGCCGGGCGTCTCGGCCAAGGCTTCCAGGCAGAAGCAGCGAGCGCGCGACGAGCTGCCATCCGCCCCTCCGCAGCTGCAGCACAGCGGCGCAGGGAGGCCTCCCAGGGTCGCCCTGGATCGCCTGCACTCCCGACATCTGGAGGATGGTTGAAGGCCTAGCCAGAACACGTCAACATGTGAGGCTCCGTCCACGCTGGCACAGACGCGCTCCACGGGGGCCTCGAGGACCCTCGCCCCAACCTTCTCGAGGAGACCACCTGTCATCGAAAGGCTTCCGAGCACCAACCAAGGGAGCTTGAGGGCCCACAAAACGCCCCCGAGCTCGGTCAACCGAGACGGGTTGCTCTCTGCGCACCTTCGGGAGCGGTGCCCGTAAACAAAGAGCAGCTGATTATATCATAATCGTGCGGACGAACGGCCACGGGCAAACAAACCGGCCGGCATGGTGTGACCTTCCGAATCAATTATTGACATATGTTCGCACACATGAGACAACTTGTGAGACTGGCAACGGCTCTGCTATAGGATCGCGCCACCTCCATCATTGGTTTGGGCGCTTCATGAAGTTGTCATGCAAATGGGGCCCGTCAGACGAGCATCAGTCTGGAAGCAACGAAACTTGGCGGCAGTGCACTTCCTCTGCCATTCACGTGCTTGCCTGACGCCAACATGCGTCCCGCATGATGCAATGCTACGGGAGACCCTCGACGACTGAATGTGGCGCATGTAGCCCAAGGCCTTCCTGCCAAGGATCGTGATCTTGCAGAAGAGTTGCTCGGTGATGGCAGAATCTCCGCGTGGTCTAGCACGACAACTTGAAGATCTGGCGGCAGAAGAAGAGCACGAACGAGACTGGGACGACTGCGACCCCATTGATTCCCCACGCGGAAGGCGGGTCGCAAACTCCTTGCCTGGTCGAGGACGAACCGCTCTGTCGGGGTCTGGGTAGACGCACGACGTCTGGGCCGCGTGCAACGCAGCTTGGCGCCGTATCCTCATCTGTCCCTGTTGACGATCACCCGGTGGGCTGGTTGCGGCCCCCGCCGTTTTGGGCCGCCTTGTTTGCTGCTGCCTGAGCTGCTGCCGCCTTGGCCTGGCGAGTCCCCTGGACCTCAGCCCCGGTCTTGGTGGCAGCCCCCTCGGATGAAGACGGTGCCGCCTCAGCCGCTGCCCCTGCGCTTGGCCCATTGCTGGTGGCCTGCGCTGGCACTGCCGCCTCTGCGACGCCGCCGCCCTCGCCCTTCCTCTTCTTGGCGAGGCGCTCCATCACCTGAGACTGCACCGGCCTCATACGGTTCCTCCGCTGCGCGGTTCTCTCGCTCTTGCCTGCGAGGTCGGGTGTGGTGGCCCGGGGGTCGTCCTCGAGCTCGAACAGCTCCCCCCTCTCACTCGCACGCGCACTCCCTCGCGCGGGTGAGCTCGAAGCACCTGGCGCCCAACTCGATGTCGAGACGCAGCTTGCTGCTGTCGGCCGTCTGGCTGGCTGCCGCGCCCGGCTCGGTCGCGAGCGTCTGCGCCGCGAGCCGCCGGGTTATCTCCGCCTCGGCCGAAGCGCGGAGGGCGTCGCAGTCCTTGCCTTCGACGCGAGCCCCGAGCGCCACATCGCGAACTGCTGCGCGGCCTGGTCGCGCTCGGCGCTGGCGTCGCGCCGCGCGGCGTCCGCGCGCGTGACCGCCTCAGCGGCGCTGGGTGCCGCTGCCTGCTGCGGCGCGACGGTGGGCGCCTGCTTGAGGCTGCCGAATTGGGTGGGGTTACGTCGGGCCTGTCCTTCTACAGGAGGAAAATTCAAACATAGTCAGGAAATAGTATGGGGACGATTTGTTTGATTAGTTTTTGCACATTTGGGAAGAATTTTTCGATATATATATTATATATATATAATATATATATATATATTATATACATAACATTTGTCGCCCAAAGTCCCCCTGTAGGGGGCACGCCCGACTTGAGGGTGGGGCGATGGCCCCGGCCGCGGGCTGGAGCACCTGCTGGTGCGAGTTGCCTCCCGCCGCGGCGCTGACCTCGCCCTGGGCGCTCCCCTGCCCCGGCCTGTCGGCGCGGGCCTGCCGACTGCAGCGCCAGCCTTTCTGGCCGCAAGCGGCCACCGCCCACCACACCACCCCGACCCAACCCGAGGGCCTCGACGTGTCCTCCATTTCCAGCGGGGGGGGGAGCATTGGAAAAAAACACACACGAAGCTCGTACAGTCGGGGCGCTGAAGAAGGAACCCTTTTCGTTGGGGAGGGGCTCGGTGTTCCTTGATTGTTCTACAGTTCGCCTTCTGTTTTCCAGAGGTTTTCCATGGGAAATCGACGTTCAACTTATGTGAGAAAGGGGCCCCGATCCTTGTTTAGGGTTCCTCAGGTCAACGCCCCGACTGCACGAAGCTCGTACCTACCCAACCCACAATTCGGGTCCTCGGGTTGGGCTGGGGTGATCGGGCAGGAAGTCAAGTGGCGAGCGCGTCGCTCCCTTCGCGCCGCCCGCGCCCGCCGCGTGTCGACCTCGGTGAGAGCAGGAGGAGCACCGCCTGAGCTTCCGTTCCCACTCCGTCTCCGCGGCGTGAAGCTCAGGAGAAGTCGGGGGCGGAAAAGAGGGGGGTGCTGACTAGGGGGGGGTGGATATCATGGCGGGGGCCATGATAGTTCCCCAGATCCTATGGCGCCTCTTCTTATTTCATTACGTCCCTGGCCCCCCCGCTGGGCGGCGCACATGCCGCCGGTCAAGATTTACCCCCCCCTCTTGGACACCTACCTCTTGGCCGCTCCCGAAGAAGCGAGTGCTCATGCAGAAGCCGCGCCCCTCGAGAACCGGCGCGGAGGTGGTGCGCAGACCCCCCCGAGGCCCAGGAGGCGCGCCCGAGATTCCGAAATTTCGGGGATGGGCCTCTGGAGGGAGGAGGGGCCCGGAGGGAAGCGGGACTCCTGGAGTCAGGGAGCCAGAGACGGGGTAACAGCAGACGGGGAAAAAGGAAACGGCCGGTTCGAGGCATTAAATTGCCCTTTTGTTGCAGTGCAGTTTTTTTTTGATTTCGCGTTCGATGCAGCACCTTCCGCATGCTGGCTGCGTTGCACATTTTCGGCTGCTGCACTGTAACTTTTTGTGTTGGGCCCTCTTTACCCGCTCTGTGAGGCTTGTTTGCAGTTTTTCCGCAACTATTTGCCAACACGCTGCAGTGCAGTGTTTTTCGCGTTGCAGAAAAATGCAGTGCAGTTGTTTGTTCTGGTCGTTGCAGTTTTCCCACCTGGATCCCATGGTGGGTCTCTTACCCCGTTGAGGCGTTACCCGGTTTAGTGCTCCCTGATGGAGGGGGAGGGTGGGGTTCTGAGGGGGGAGGGGTCAAGAGGGATCGACGAGGAAGGGTCAGGACCCAGACATGCGACGTCATGGTTTTTTGTTCAGGACGGCGTCCCCAGAAGTCCGGCGGCCCCCTCCCCGGCACCGGTTTCTCGCCCCGAGTCGCTTTGTTGACGGTCCCGAGGCCCAGCGGGGGCTCCCCCGGGGCCGTAAGCGGCCCAAAAGTTACCGTCCTGATTTTTGTTTGCGACGCGATCATTCGCAGGCCTAGAGGTTGACACCAACACCTATGTCGGCAGTGTGCCTCGACCGAGGGGAGAAGATCCCGACCTCGGTGATGGTGGCAATATCCTGGCTTCCCCAAGGTGGCCGAACTATCACCACCAACGCCGAAATCTAGGATCACCTTCCCCCCGTGGAGGCCAACCCATGTGTTGGTGTTGGTGCCCATTTCCAGGCCTCCTCCTCCTCCTTCCAGGAGGGGGGAGGAGGAGGAGGAGGAGGAGGAGGAGGAGGAGGAGGGAGGAGGAGGAGGAGAGGAGAGGAGGAGAGGAGGAGGAGTAGGAGGAGGCGGGGGGAGGGGGGGGGAGGGGGAGGAGGAGGAGGAAGAGGAGGAGGAGGAGGAGGAGGAGCAGGAGGAGGAGGAGGAGCGACCCCAGGACGATCCGCCCGTGGACCCGCTGGCGGCCACCTGCCCCGCGAGCCTCCTGTTGCACCTACAGCCCCTCGGCAGCACCTTCGGGGAGCCCAGCGGCGCCCAGCGGTGCCCCTCGGGGAAGGACCGCCTCCTCCTCCTCCTCCTCCTCTGCCTCCTCGATCCTTCTCTCCCCCTCGCCTGCTCCTCCTCTTCCTCCTCCTCCTCCTTCTTCTCTCCTCCTCCTCCTCCTCCTCCTCCTCCTCCCCCCCCTCCCCTCCTCCCTCATTTTCCCAAAATGCTGCTCTCGTTGAGGCGCCGGCCTCATTTTCTGCTCCCGAATCGTTCCGAATCGTGCTCCCGCTGCAGCGTGGGCCTCATTTTCGGATCGGTGTTTGGCCTCCGTCGTTCAGGATGGCGTTCTCGCCCCAGCGCGGGCCTTTTCTCGCGCGCCCATCCGCCCGCCACCACCGCGCCGCACCGCCACCACCACCACCACCACCACCACCACCACCACCACCACCACCACCACCACCACCACCACCACCACCACCACCACCACCACCACCACACCACGACAACCACGACAACCACGCACACACGCACGCACGCACGCACGTGCACCACCACCCACTACGCACGCGCGCGCGGAGCCACAGGTCCGCTACGAGACGCGTCCGCGGATAGAGAAAATCAGCGCCATGGTAAGGGATGTGAGGGAGGGGTAGGACGTCAGATATGACGCGAGCACACCTAGCTTGCCCTCCCCCTCTCCCTCCTACTCGATGCTTCCAACGCATCCTCCTCCTCGACTTTCGGGGCGGGGATTCCACGGGAGGTGCAATTCGGCCAGGCTCGATAGGGATGATGGATGCGGCGCTCTCTGCCGCTGCTGGCGGGGGAGGGGGGGGTTCCAACCCCCCTCCTCCCCCCCCCCGCCTCGGGAAATTTGTTCGAGGGGTCCAGACCCCCTGGGCAACGACCAGGGCAACGACGACGAAAACGAAGACGATGATAACGAAGACGACGACGACGACGCCGCCGACGGCGACGACGACGACGAATACGACGACCGACGCCGCCGCCGCCAACGACGACGACGATGACGACGACGACGACGACGACGACTGACGACGAACTACGACGATGGACGACAGACGACGACCACGTCGACCACGACGACCACGACGGACGACGACCACGAGGACGACTACGACGCCGACGCTGCTGCCGCCGACGACGACAACAACGCCGCCGCCGACGACAACGACGACAACAACGGACGAAGACGGAAACGGCGAAGGCGATCACGACGGCGACGGCGAATCACGACGACGACGAGGACGCCGCCGCCGGCAAACGACCAAGCCGACAAACGAGCCAGAATGGAATGCGATCAAAGCTTGATCGAGCTCTAGTAGGATTTATCCAGCCGCCTGCGGCAAGTCCCACCACCGTACCAGACCAGCATTCTGCGTGTCGACTGTTCGAGGGGGCACAGGAGGCCGTCACGTGTGACACCTCGTGCCTCCAGGCTTGGGAGAGCCGTGATGAGGGTGAGGATGATTGGGGTGATGACGAGGACGACGATGATGTTGTTGATGCTGATTACGATGATGATGTTGATGCTGCTGATGAGGATGAAGCTAATGATGATGCTGATGATGGTGGTGATGGTGATGCCGATGATGAGGGTGACTGTCATGATGATGCTGATGATCATGATCATGATGATTATGCTGACTACGATGATTGTAATGATGATGTTGGTGATGGTGATGGCGATGAAGGTAATGATGTTGAGTATGATGATGATGGTAATGACGATGGCGATGGCGATAATGATGATACTGATGCTGGTGGTGATGGTGATGATGGTGATGATGACGGCGATTGTGATGGTGATGATGATGTTGATGATGGTGATGCGACTGATGATGATGATAGTGATGCTGACGAAACTGATGACGAACATACTGGTGGTGATGATGATGATGATGATGATGATCATGATGAACATGGTGATGATTATGGTGACTGTGGTGATAATTGTTGGTGGCGATGATGGTGGTGTGCACTGATGCTGATGATGATGGTGTTTGTGATGATGACGATGCTGATGATAATGATGATGATGGTGGTGATGATGATGGGTGTGATGATGATGGCGGTCATGATTATGATTATGGTTATAATGTGTAGTTGCGATGATGGTAATACTGTGCATAACCAATGATGGTGATAATGATGACCATGATGACGCTTACGGTGCTGATGATGACGATGACGATGATGAAGGCGATCGCGATGACGATGATGGTAATGGTGATGGTAATGGTGATGACAATGGTGATGATGATGGTAATGATGGTGATGACGATGACGTTGACAATCATGGTGACGATGATGATGGTGATGCTGATGATGATGAGGATGAGGATGAGGATGATGATGGTGATGCTGCTGATGATAATGATTATGATTATGATTGTGATTATGATTATGATTACTATGATGCTGTTGATGACGATGGCGATGAGGGTGACGATGAGGGCGACGATGATGACGTCGACGATGACGATTCAGATGGCGTTGATGATCATGTTGCTGATGAGCAGGACGAGGAGGAGGAGGAGGAGGAGGAGGGTGAGGAGCAGGAGGAAAGGCGTTTTGGCCGTCGTGGGGCTCCATTGGGGCTGTTTTGGGCCGTCTGGGAGCCTCTGAAGCCGGCTTGGCTCTCGTGTGCCGTCTTGGGGCCCTCGTGGCCGTCTGGTGGATGTGGGTGCCGTCTCGGCGCCTTCTTGGGCCGTGGAAGGGCCTTCTGAGGGCGTGTTGGGTCCCACGGGAGGCTTTCTGTGGCCGTCGTCGGGCCGTCTTGGATGCTGGCTGGGCCATCGTCAGCAGAGCGGCATGTGGAGGTCACCAGCAAGGCTGCAGAGTTCGCGCGTCGCTATCGGATTGACGATATGTGCGTGCTGCAAGACTGGCGCTGTCACGGTGCGATGTCGCACCAAGTTGACGAATATGACACGTCGCGTAAATTGCTTGTCCGCGTAGAAAAAGATCGCGAGGTTTGCCCGCGATGGTCCTCGTGGCGGCATTGGTCAGTTTGCTTCGCCCCCACTGGCGTCGCCTCTTGGATGAATTGTCTGGTCCATCCGCATTCCTGGCGCCGCGCATTGCCGACGATCGCGCGCGCCCCAGGCATCGCCGAGCGCGGGGCGTAGCAGCGATGAGACCTTCTAGCAGTGGGGATATCTTATGCGCGTCGCTGTCCTGCCACGCTCGCTGATGACTGGTGATAATTTGGACGCACCGGCGCATTCGCATATTCCCAGCTGAAAACACCACCGTTGGCCCCGACCGATGTCCTTTCAAGCTCGCTGGCTGGATGTCACGCACTTATTCTCACTATCGGAAGTACTCTGTTTCACTGGGGATCAATTCTTAGACCTTTGGGCCTGATTTGTCCGCCCTGGGTTCGATGTTCATCTGGTTGCACTTCGGGGCTGAGTTGCGGTGCGATATCTTGTAGTATTGGGCTTGCGCGAGTCGCGTTGGCGTTGCGAGCGAAAATGTAATTCTCTGCTGTTTCGTGCTGGCATTTTCGAACTCACCGCATTGGGGGGTTTCCCACGCCCGACCCATGCGCGCCATCACTTCCCATAGAGAGCCGCTTAAGTCCCGAGCGGCCTCACTGTGCTTTGACATGTGTTCCGCAGGTGGCCCCGCCGTGGCCGCGCGCGTCATCCCGCTGGTGGCCCCATCCGCGGCCTTCCTTAGGACGTCTCAGGTGGCGCCGCTGCGGCCCCATTCTCGGCGGTACGCGTGGCCCCGCGGCGCCTCCGCAAAGGCCCCGAGAGCGGCCGCGCTGCGACTCCGTCTGTGCCGCCGCGCATGCCCCGGCTTTTTCACCTCCCGAAGTCCTTGGCATCGCTCGGACGTGTGCATTTTCCTTCGGCGAGAACCATCGAGGACCATCCTTGATCATTTGGCGAACAATCCACGCACAAAACCAGAAAAAGCACAGGGAATAGACGTCCGAGCGATGGCAAGGACCCACCTGCGCCTTCGCGAGTGCCCCGCGGGTGGCCTCGCGGCGCCTTCGCCAGTGCAGGCCAGAGGGGAATTTGTCCGGATCGCTTTGGCCCCGCCGCGTCCTGGATGCGCGCCCCCGCGAGTGTCCCCCAGCGCGATCCGCGCGACGCGGGCTCGCGGTCGTGGGAGTCCGTCATCGGGGCCCGATGCCCGAGAACTCGGCTTTCGAGACATATCAATAGTGATATTGTTCCCTACCTAGGCTCTGCCTAGAAGGGTTCTTACTCTGTTAGCTTAAAGGGGCCGGGCAGTGCAACACGCCCCGGGCGGTTCCCCCAGTCCCCGCCCCGCGGTTCCCCCCAGTCCCCTGGGAGCTTTAGCTTTAGCTTTAGCTTAGCTTTAGCTTAGCTGTGGCTTAGCTTTAGCTTAGCGTTTCGCTTAGCGTTTAGCTTAGCTGTTGCTCAGCTTCAGCTTAGCTTTAGCTTAGCGTTTCGCTTAGCGTTTCGCTTAGCGTTTCGCTTAGCGTTTAGCTTAGCGTTTAGCTTAGCGTTTAGCTTAGCGTTTAGCTTAGCTTTAGCTTAGCTGTAGCTTAGCTGTAGCTTAGCTGTAGCTTAGCTGTTACTTAGCTGTAGCTTAGCTTCAGCTTAGCTTTAGCTTAGCTTTAGCTTAGCTTTAGCTTAGCTTTAGCTTAGCTTTAGCTTAGCTTTAGCTTAGCTTTAGCTTAGCTTTAGCTTAGCTTTAGCATAGCTTTAGCTTAGCTGTGTCTTAGCTTTAGCTTAGCTTTAGCTTGACTTTAGCTTAGCGTTACTGTTACTACTAATGCTGCTTTCCTAGGGGTTCCAACTCCTAGGTAGGGTCGCACTGGGATAATTTTTGTTTTTTCCCTCTCTCTCTCTATATATATATATATATATATATATATATATATATATATTTGACATAGCTCATTCTCGGATACGGAGTTCTTTATCCGATCTGTTTCAGCATGCTTGTGTGTTCGCATGTAGGGGATGTAGAGTGGGACTCGCTTCTGGTGGATGCACGGTGGGACGCCTTTTTTTGGGGGGTGGGTGGGCAGTGGGACTCGTTCGCAAAGGGTGTGCGTTGGGTCGCCGTGCCCGAGGTGCACAGTGGTGCTTCGACGTTGGTCGCCGACATTGCACCCCGATTCCAGTGTGGGCTCGCCGCGCGACCGGGTGTACACCGGGATTGCTTCGTCGGTGCACACCGGTCATAGCGCCAACACCGCAAAACGGATTTCGTTTGGAAAATAACAGGATGGGCCCAGAGTGTCTTGGAGAATCTTGTTCCGGATTTCGAAATGAACTTCGTGCTGATTTCTTGGGGCCCGGAATGATAACAAACAACAAATCCATGTGAAATTCACGTCGTTTTCCGCTCACCGTTTCTGGGTTTTGCATTGACGGAAATACACGCAAAAATCTGCTGCAGCACGTCTGCAAGGTCGGTGCAGTGAAACCGGCGTTTCGTCTGAGACATCTTCGCAACTCGGCACTGCAAATTCCCAGTGTACACCCAGTCCGGCGGTCCCCGTTGCTCCAGTGATGAGCACCAGTGGGGGGAGAGTGTCCGACATCTTGTCAGAGCAGAGCAGCTCGTGGACGGAGTCGGGGGTGCGCATTGGGTTGCCCGTTCTGGGGGCGTAGAGTGGCACGCGCGTTTGGGTGGTGTCCACTGGCGCGCCCGTTCTCAGGGTGTACGGAGGCCCCCCCCCGGGCCAATGATGCACAGTGGTACCAGGATTCCAGCGTGAAGTCCTGCCGGTGCATTGTTTCCTTCCTCCTTTCCTTCCGCCGAACTCTGGGAGGAGACCCAGGCCCGTCCACGCGTGGCCGTGCGCCGAGGGCGGGAGGGGGGGAGGAGGGCATGGGGGCCGGGTAGGAGGACGGGGAGGGGAAAGTAGAGGAGGTTTGGAGGGACGGGGAGGGGAGAGGAGGGGATCAAGAAAAAGGTGGCAGTGGGGAGGGGAGCGGGTGACCCCTCTTCACTGAATCGTTTGATCGTGGCGTCACGCCGCGCTCCCTTGAGGAGTGCAAGTTCTGCTTGCGCCGCCAAGTGTCGAGGAATGGGTGTGCACTGCGGTTGTCTTTTGATTGCGCCTTCGCTTGGAGGCCTGCACTCAAACTGCCTTGTCTGTCTCATCTCGCCTTCCTTTTCCTGCGTGCGTCGTGCATCGTCTCTTCTCCCTCCTCCGTCCTCGCCCTCCTCTTTCACCGCC
Source organism: Prorocentrum cordatum (assembly GCA_963575745.1). NCBI lineage: Eukaryota > Dinophyceae > Prorocentrales > Prorocentraceae > Prorocentrum > Prorocentrum cordatum. Next base: position 99,616 of record CAUYUJ010000399.1, read on the forward strand.
TCGTCGGACTCCCTCCTCACCCTGCTTCACCTGGCCACCGCGCTTGCTGCCCGGCTTTCGACGGCCCCCTTGGCCGATGCCGGCGGCTTGCGGGGGTGCCGTCTTGGGTCTTGGGAACGAAAGTGAAGGGCGGGGAATGATGGGGAACGGACGGCTGAGGAGGAGAAAGGGAAGAAGGAGGCATGAGAGTCTCGAGTAGCGGGGGGAAGCGGGTTCAATAGAAGAGGTATTACGACGCCTCGTTGTGAAGAACGATAGCCAAATACGCTGACGTCGTCGCAATGTGTAGCCAGAAGCAGTCTTGAGTGAAGCTCCTGCGGTTCCGACAGCGATTTATCCAAAGAAGAGGATGATCTTCCATTGGTGGTGACTCTCCAGATGGTGAGGCGCGCCGGCTGCATTGTATGTTCGATGGTCGCACTGTCCTTCATATCCTCTCCAGGTCGACTGCCTGTGTCCTTGATTGCAGCACTGTCGTCGCTGCAACTGTCCCCCTTGGTTTTCACGGTGATGGCCTTTTCGGCAAGACGGCGCGGAGACTGCTGCCATGCCGAGTCCGACCGACGTCCTCCTGCCTCCCCATCGTGCCTCTTTCTCCTCGTGGCGGAGCTCCGACTTACAACTCGTTTGATGGGCCCATCTCCCGCCCAAGCGCACAGCGGTCGACTGCAATGTACAGAGGGATGCAGAGTTGACCAGATGTTGAGTGCAGTGGGGGCGCGCGTCAAGGAATCATCTGATTTTCGTTAGGGTATCCTGGGTTTCTTCGCTCCGCGCGCTGCGCGGCGACTTCCCGCGGCCGTTGAAGGCGCTGCTGCGTTCAGAGTGCTCCAGGCTTCCCCTCCGGTGCACTTCGCGCGCGGGTTTTCAGGGTTTGGTCTCTTGCGAGGGTTTCTTGCGGCCGCGCCCGCACTGTACAATCACCACCACCACCTCCCCCCCCTCGTGTCTCGTTGCCCGCCGGCGCGCTCGCCACCCCGCGCCTCGCCGCGCTGCCGCGCGAGGGGCAGGAGGGGCGCACGCGGGGAGGAGGCACCGGGGTCTGTCGCCCGCCAGTCTTGCAGGGTCCTCTCTCTCTCTCTCTCTCTCTCTCTCTCTCTCCCCCTGCTTTTCTCCTCCTCCTCCTCCTCCTCCTCCTCCGCCTCCTCCTCCTCCTTCCTTCTTCTCCTTTTCTCCTCATCCTTCCTCCTCCTCCTCCTCCTCGTATTCCTCCTTGCCCTCCCTCCTTGACTCCTCCGCCTCCTCCTCCTTTTCCTCCCTCCTCCTCCTCCTCCTCCTCCTCCTCCTCCTCCTCCTCCTCCTCCTCCTCCTCCTCCCCTTCCTCCCTCCTTTACTCCTTCTCCTCCTCCTTCTCCTCCGCCTCCTCATCTTCATCTTCCTCTCCCTCCTTTCCATCCCTCCTTTCCCCCCTCCTTCGATCCTCCCATCCTCGCTCCTCTACCCCTCGCTCTTCCCGGGGGGAGGCCCCCGAGCTGCGCGGGAGACGCGGGCAGAAGGCGAGCCGGGCGGGGCGCCCCCCCGCGAGGACTGGAGCGCGCCGTCGCCGCGCGGCATCGCGCTCCCGAGCGGCAGCGTCGCGGCGCCCATGTACGGCTCCGTTGCGGAGGAGGCCCCCGACGGTCGCCGTTGTCGTCGTCGTCGTCGCCGTCGTCGTCGTCGTCGTCGTCGTCGTCGTCGTCGTCGTCAACGTCAACGTCGTCGTCGTCGTCGTCGTCGTCGTCGTCGTCGTCGTCGTCCCTCCGCGTCCCTCCTCGTCCCTCCTCGTCCCTCCTGCCTTGAACGACGAGGACGGCGACGAGGAGGCTCTCCCAGCCTCGAGATGCTCTCCAGCAGCTGCGCCTCGCCGAGACCTTCCTCGGGTCGTCCCGAGCGTCCGCTGGAGACCCGAGTTTGGACCCGAGCGTCAGACATCCAAACTCTTGAACGAGTGTGCCGTCTTGGAATGGTCTTGTGGACCTCGAAGGCCCTCGTGGGAAGGTCGGGAGGCCGAAACGGCGAGAACGCCGAGATCTTGCAAAAACCTACAGTGGAGACCCATGCCAAGAAACACCCTGCTTACCTCCAGGGTACCCTGAGTTTCTTCGGTTTGGATGGTTTTGCCATGGAAAGCGTGACCATCCCACACCAAAAATGAACGGACGTCGTGGGATCTCAGGGTAGGGTTTCTTGTGTAAGGTTTCTTGTGGTCGGACCCCTACTGCTTATGGCCTCCTGGGGGCCCTCGTGGGAGGCCTCTTGAAAAGGCCTCTCTTGGGGCCTCTTGAAACGGCCTCTCTTGAAAAGGCCCTCACACCAGGCCCTGGGGTCTTCCAAGGACGGCTCGGGGCGTAGGGACGGTGGAGGAGGAGGGGGAGGAGGAGGAGGAGGGAGGAGGAGGAGAGGGAGGAGTGAGGATGAGGAGGAGGAGGACGGGAGGAGAAGGAGTAGAAGTCGGAGGAGGAAGGAGGAAGTAGGAGGAGGTGGGAGGAGAGAGGAGAAGGAAAAAACGGAGGACAATTGAGAGGATGAGGAATAAGAGGAGGAGAGGGAGGATTAGGAGGAGGAGGAGAGGGAGTAGGACCAGGAGGAGGAAGGACAAGAGAGAGGAGGAGGAGGAGGGTGAGGGAAGGAATGAGGAAATGAGGAGGAGCGGTAAGGAGTCAACCCGTCAGAGTTGGCGGTGCGGGGGCCTCTGGGGAGCCTCGCTGTGCCGGTCGCTCCCGGTGCCCCCGCCCGCCGCAGCTTCCCTCTGCGCCCTCTGGCCTCCGCCTCGCTCTCGCTCTCGCTCGGCCACGGCCCCCCCGTCCGCTTCTCCGGTGCTCCGGGGAAGGCGGGGGCGGGCCGACGAGGGGGAGGTGGGGAGGGAAGATGGAGCTCATACTGCTCCTCCCCTTCCCCCTCCCACTTCCCCTCCCCCTCCCCCTCCCCTCCCCCTCCCCCTCCTCCTCCCCTGCCCCTATTCACTACAACCTCCTTCTCCTCCTTCCCTCCTCCACCTCCTCCCACCTCCTCCTCCCTACCTCCTCTCTCCTCCCCTCCTCCTTCCTCCACCTCCTCCTCCTCCTCCCCTCTTCCCTCCTCCTCCTCCTCCTTCCTCCCTCCTCCTCCTGCTCCTCCCGCCCCCTCGCCTACCCTCCCCCTCCCCCTCCTCCTCCCCCCTGCCCATCACTCCTCCTCCTCCTCCTCCTCCTCCTCCTCCCTCCTCCTCCTCTCTCCTCCTCCTCCCTCCCCTCCCTCCCTCCTCTCGCGCCTCCTCTCCCCTCCCCACTTCCACCACCCCCTCCTCCTCCTCCTCCTCCTCCTCCTCCTCCTCCCTTCCTCCTCTTCTCCTCCTCCTCTCCCCCTCCTCCTCCTCCTCCTCCTCGCCGCCGCCGCCTTCTCCGGTGCTCCGAGGAGGAGGAGGAGGTGCCCCTATCCGCTACCCTTACGTCGGGCCTGTCCCCCCACAGGGGGATGTTCGACGAAGAATAAAAATACCCGAATAATGACCCAAACATAGTCCAAATATAGTCTGGGGACTATTTTTGGAGTATGTTCTGACCTCTTTGGGGTATTTTTTGTGCATTTTTTATTTTTCGTCGAAAATCCCCCTGTAGGGGGACAAGCCCGACCTAACGCTACCCTTGCCTGGTTTTTTCACCTTTGTGGGAGCCTCCTGGGGGGCCCTCGTCGCCACCGCTGGATTCGCCTCGAGATCCTGGTCAGAAGGCACCACGGGAGAGGTCTGGGGAGTAGCGGTATCGGTACCTTTTGGTTTCCCCAATTCTCTGGTGTTTCTGTACGTCCTCGTTGCCCTGAGCATCCGCTCTGCCGTTGCCTCTCCTTCTCTCGGTATTGGGGCACCGCCTGCCAGGTCGGGTGAGGAGACCAGCCCTGGATGTCGCTCTGCCGTCGCTCTGCTAGCATCCCGTGCTGTCGGTGCGCCATGCCCTTGCAACGGCGCAACTCGTGGAAAGCAACCCCATCCTCTGGCTCCTCCCCCTCGTCACCCTCCTCGCCCCTCACCCTCCTCCCCCACTCTCCTCCCGCCCTCTCCTCCTCTTCCTCCTTCCTTTTTCCCCCTCGCGCCTCAATCGAGGACATCGACCGCTCCCCCGTGAATGTCCTGGACTGCTCCGTGCCCAGCGCGATCCTGAATCGCAATTAGCGCTGGCGAGAGAGAGAGAGAGAAAGAGAAAACAGGAGCGAGGGAGGATGTATAGAGTGAGGGTGACGGAACTGAGGAGGACGGATGAGGAGGGAGGAAGGAGGAGGCAGGGAGGGAGGAGGGCGCCTCGGGATTTGGAGGGACGGACAGGGGTATGGATAGAGGGAGAGGCGAAGAGGAGTGAAGGCATGAGGCAGGAGGAAGGGGAGAAGAGGAGGCACGCTGGGAGGAGGAGGAGGGAGGAGGAGGAGGAGGAGGAGGAGGGGCCTCCTGGGCCCCTCTTGGGAACCTCTCGGGGGCCTTTTGGGGCGTCCACACAGGGCGGCTTTTTGGAGGGCCTTTGCCCCCAAAAAAGCCCTCCTCCTCCGCCTCCCTCCTCCTCCTTTCTCCCTCCTCCTCCTCGACCTCCTCCACCTCCTCCTCCTCCTCCTCTCCTCCAAATCTCCTCTCCTCCTCCCTCCTTCTCCACCCTCCTCTCCTCCTCCCTACCTCCTGCCCTCCCTCTCCTCCTCCTCCTCCTCCTCCTCCTCCTCCTCTCCTCCCTCCACCTCCTCCTCCTGCCCTGCCCTCTCCTCCTCCTCCTCCTCCTCCCCCCCCCCCCCCTCCATCCTCCCACTGCCCTCCCTCTCCTCCTCTGATCCTCCTCCTCCTCCTCCCCTCCTCCTCCTCCTCTCCTCCTCCATCTTCTCCTCCTCCTGGCCCTCTCCCTCTCCTCCTCCTCCTCACCTCCTCCTCCTCCTCCTCCTCCTCCTCCTCCTCCCTTCATTCTCCCTTCCTTTCTCCCCTCCTCCTCCTCCTCCACCTGCCCCTACCCTCTCCTCCTCCTCCTCCTCCTCCTCCTCCTCCTCCTCCTCCTCCTCCCTCCTGCCCCTTTTTTCCCTTCTCACACTACCTCCTCCTCCTCCTCCTCCTCCTCCCTTTCCCTCCTCCTCCTCCTCCCTCTCCTCCTCCTTCTTCTCCTCCCCTGCCCCTCCCTCTCCTCCTCCTACCTCCTCCTCCTCCTCCTCCTCCTCCTCCTCCTCCTCCTCCTCCTCCTCCTCCTCCTCCTCCTCCTCCTCCTCCCCCTCCCACCCTCCCCATGGGGGCACGCGCCAAGCCCCAGGAGATGTTCTTGGGGAATTCGGGTCCGCAGCCCCTAAAAAGGCACTCCTCGGGACAGGACCTGGAGCTCAGGTAGGGGGCCACATGCGAACCGCGGGGTCTGCCGCGGGGTCTGCCGCGGCGCCGGCGCGTCCAGCGGGTCGTCCAGAGGGTGTTTTTCGTACGTTAGAGGGGGCCACATGTGAACCCTCCTCCTCCTCCTCCTCCTCCTCCTCCTCCTCCTCCTCCTCCTCCTCCTACCCTGCCCCCCACGATTTCTGAGGGGGGGGTCACTTCGCTAACGGGAGCCCTCGAGCAAAGTGAACCCCCACCCTCACCCTCAGAAATCGTGGGGGGTGGGGGTAGGGTTCGCACGTGGCCCCCCATCAGGGGACTGGGCATAGGACCCGAGGGCACGCCCACTCCGTGCCTGGTGGCACGGTGCCGTCATTCTTGTCAGCCAATACTGTGCGCGCGCTCGCTTATCAAAGTTCATCCATTTCCAATAACCCTATGCAGCAGCACTGACAACGTCCACAGGCGCGCGGCGTCGTGCGCGCATGCCGAACCCCCTCAAACAACTGAGGTTCCGTGTTTTGAAGACCGAGGTCCCCAAAACCATATAAGGGCCCAGTGGTTGTTGCACCATGGTCGTGTAAAACAGTCCGAGCGCACGCTCTTGCGAATCCTTATGGGAGCGACATTCCCACTACATGCGACCAAGCGGGCCTATCGCGCGCGCGCATGTCGGAATCATTCGAACGCCCTTGTGCGTGTGTTGGGAGAGGGCACAACTTCAGACAAATAACACCATGCGGGCCACTCGCGCCTGTCGGCCGCGCACGTGTGTCGAAATCCGTCAAGAACCTTCATCACCGACACGTGGACACCATTATCGTTGGCGTGATCAACATCGGCACCGTCGTTGGCCTTGTCGTCGACATTGTCATCTTCGTCACCAGCATCGCTACTATCCTCATCATGTATGTCGTTGTCGACGTCGCCATGGTACCGCGCCCGCCCGAGTCACCGACTTGCACTGGCGCGCCCGCGCGTCAGCGCGGTTTGCGAGACGCTTGGGCCACCCCATCGGTCATCGCAGCCGCGGCGGCGTCGGCCGCGCCAGACTAGCTGGCCGTTTTGCGCGCGAGCCTGCGCGCGCTAGCGCGGCCGCAATGATGCGCCAGCCAGCGCCAAGCAGTCATCGCTATCGCCGCCACCCACATGGGCTTTGCAAGCTATATTGTGGGTTGGTTGGGTGGAGCGGTTGCGCGAGCAATGGGTGTAACCTCGGCCTGCTGAGTTGAACCCACATAGGCTTCACCACGTATATTGCACCGCATAGAGTTCGCGACATATTTCATCGCATGACATACACTATACCACGCAATTCGCTTCATAGACTATATTGTACCACGTCTCCTTTTTCATATGGATGTTTTGCCATTTCGGTTGCATTACGTAGCTTGCACAACGCGAGCCGCACCATATAACGTATATTCCATAGCCCACACCGCCTAGATTGCAGCGCGTGAGCTGCACAGCTATAGCTGGCACCACATCGGTTGCATTGCCTGGACCGCGCTGCCCTATCCCACACCACATGAATCTAGCTCGCGCAACATACAGTGTACCATATTTATAGTTATACTCTATTAGATATAATCGTTGCATCACCTGGATTGCAGCACGTGGCTTGCATCACGTCGAACGCACCACGTACGTTGCACCACACAGGTAGCACCACATAGCGTGCACCATGTAGGTTGCACTATATGGGACGCGCCAGTTCGACTACACTACTCTGATTGACCACATATACATGTACACATACAGACGTACATGTAAATCATATAATTGCAACACGTCGGTTGCACCACACCATATGTTAGTCACACATAAATGAATTCGCGATGGATAACACGCAGCTTTTGTTCTTGTGTACACAATGTTGGGCGCCTCCGCATATTAAGCCGACACGGTATGTTTGATGCCTTTCTTTCGCGCTTTTGACACCTTCGCGTGTAAGTGGTGCTGCGATTGTTGCAATTCGGTAGAGAAGCGGCGGGAAGAGGCGTAGGGAGGAACAAACGGTGGAGGAGAAGGAGGAGTACAGGACGAGGGAGGGAGGAGGGGGAAAGAGAGGAGGAAGGACGAGAGGGGTTGTGTTCCGCCGTGAGCTGAATCGACGGCCTCCCATTAGCCGTGCTGCGCACAGCGCCACCGCTGCCCCGTAAGCCGGCGCGGGGGACAGCACAGTTGAGCAATGACTTGCTCCTGGCTGGAGAAATGCGCCTCGCTCGCAGCGTTCTCCAACATCACCCCGCGGAGGCGTTGCCCTGCTTTTTGCTGCACTGTTTTTTGGCAATTGTTGTTCCGCTCGCCCGTGAGCACCCACGGAGGCGTTGCATGCTTCGGTAATTATCTTGTCCTGTGCGCCGCTGCCCATGCGGCCGCCGTCGCCACACTGTCGGCGCAGCCTGCCCCCCGCCTCTCTCTCTGCAGCTCTGGGGGGACGAGGAGCCCGGGAGCGGCCCGGCAGACCCTGTGGTGGATGGCAATGGTCCCCCCTGCCTTGGGGCAACCACGAAGAAAAGACGGAGCCGGGGGCCCGCCGATTCGGGCCGTGTGTTTGGTCCCTGGAGGGTCATGTTCGTTAGGATGCACCTCCTGGGAGGGGAGGTTCAGCATCGGCGCTGGTCGATCCGCGGTCGTAAACTTGCCGAGTCTGGCGTGGCCCGTGGCTTCATGACCCCTGCTCGGGTCTGGTCGCCCCTGACCGTTCTCGCGAGGGCCTCCCACGAGTTGCCTCCTTACGCTTCGGCTCGGGCTGCTCCTGGGTGCTGCTAGACGTGCCCCGTGGCCCAAGGTGCCCCAAGGAGTTCCATGGAGTCCCCCCTCACGAGGTCCAGGGGGGCCCTGGGGGCTCCACTGGAACCACAGGCTGGGGGCACCTTGGGCCAGGGCCAGGGTAGGGGCACAATACAGTGACATAAACAGAAAGGCTCGGGTGGTCCGCGCAGATTTCTCGGATCGGCGCGGACCGCGACATTTGAGCATGTTTCTGTTATTGTCTGTTCCCCTGCAGCTGGGGGCACCTTGGGCCAGGGGCACCTTCGCGCAAGTTTCGTGTCGAGTCGACTGGCGGCGACCCCGCCGGCGGCGGCGGCGGCGGCCCAGAATCGGCCGATGTAGAACGATTTGACGTTGCGGACATCGCCGACTGTTCAAGGTTGAACGATCGCGGAGGTGTCAGGAACCAACGACCAGGTCGACGCGACACGAACCTGCCGTCGCAAGCCCCGACCCCTGGCCGGCCGGGTGTCCAAGCCGCTCCCGCCTTGCAGCGAGCGCCCGCCGCGCGTGACCCACGCCGCCCGCGCCCGCGCTGCCCCTCGGCCTCACGCGGGCTTTCCCCCCCTCGGGACGGACGCCCGGGCGCCAGTGACACGGCTCGCGCCCGGGCAGTCGCCGCGGGCCGCGAGCCCCTTTTCTTCCTCCCCGCCAGACCGATACGCAGATCTCTCGTCATCCCCTCCTCCTCCTCCTCCTCCTCCTCCTCCTCCTCCTGCCCCTCCCTCTCCTCCTCCTCCTCCTTCTCCTCCTCCTCCTCCTCCTCCTCCTCCTCCTCCCTCCTCCTCCTCCTCCTCCTCCTCCTCCTCCTCCTCCTCCTCCTCCTCCTCCCCCTCGTCCACCTCCTCCTCCTCCTCCTCCCTCCTCCTCCTCCTCCTCCTCCTCCTCCTCCTCCTCCTCCTCCTCTCCTCCTCCTCCTCCTCCTCCTCCTCCTCCTCCTCCTCTCCTCCTCTCTCCTCCTCCTCCTCCTCCCCCCTCCTCCCCCTCGTCCTCCTCCTCCTCCCCCTCCTCCTTCCTCCTCCTCCTCCTCCCTCCGTCTCCTCCTCCTCCTTTCTCCTCCTCCTCCTTCTCCTTCTCCTCCTCCTCCTCCTTTTCCTCCTCCTCCTCCTTCTTTTCCTCCTCCTTCCTTCTTTTTCCCCCCTCTCTCCCTCCCTTTCTCCTCCTCCCTCCTCCTCCTCCTCCTCCCCTCCTCCTCCTCCTCCTCCTCCTCCTCCTCCTCCTCCTCCTATCCTCATAATCCTCCTCATCCTCCCAATCCCCATCCTCATCCTCCTCGATCGGGGCTTGGCAGCGGGATGCTGCACGACCTCCGCCGCGCCATCCACAGCACGACTTACACGATTGCATTCTCAGGTGTCGACGCACCCGGTGCATCGGTACCAGCTCTCACTGCAACGCTCGAGGACATTTTTGGGGATCCAACCTCCTCCTCCGCCTCCTCCTCCTCCTCCTCCTCCTCCGGCGGCCCGGCGACGATTTTGCCTCCCCCCCGGGCGGCCCGGCGACGATTTTGCCGACGAGATCGCCGAGCTGGCAGCGGGCCGCTGCCAGCTGTCGGCGGCAAGCACGGAGCGCCTGGCCCACGTCGAAGCCGAAGCCGCGGCGGCGGTGATGGAGCACTGCGCCGAGGTTGACGCCCTTGGGCCTGGTGATCGGGAGCGTGCTCCACCACCGCCCCGCCTGACCAGCCTCCAGCGCACCGTGCTCGCCTCCCGCCAACTACTCAGACGGGGGAAGGCGTTCGAGGCGTTTGGCCTGGCGGCTGCACTGACTGCGCTGACTCTGGGGCGGGGGGCCGACAGGATATCGACGCCTGGTTGGCCTCCCCCTGCTTGGCGGAGGGCGCGCGACAGGCATGGGTCCACGGGTCGGGTGCCGCGCGCGACACATCGCGCTGAGGCCCGCCCAGACATCCCTATCCTGCACTGCACCTGCTCTGGGGTGGTGACGGCCCGCGGGGAGGGGCGCTGCGGAGGCTTGCCCACCCCAGCCGCCCCCATCGGCAAAGCGGGCCGCACCAACCTCAGGATGATAACCCGAGGAGTCACCACCCACCAAACCACCCCAACCCAACCCGAAGGCTCAGATTTACCCTCGATTTCTAGTGGGGGGGGGTCGGGAAACATCGAAAAAACACGCGTGGAACCCTTGCCCCCCCCAACCCGAAATTCGGGTCTTCGGGTTGGGTTGAGGTGGTCTGGTAGGTAGTCAAGGAGCGCGGCCTGCCCGCGCAGCAGGCCCGTACGCGCGGAACGCTTCGCGCGGACTGCCGGGCGGGCGACGGGGGCCCGACGGGCCATCCAATTTTTGTCCTCCCTGGACATTGTCCTCCTCCCCCGAGGCTGCGCGCGCTCCTCCTCATGATTCTCCTCCCTCTCCTCCTCCACCTTTTCTTCCTCCTCCTCCTCCTCCTCCTGCCCCTCCTTCTCGTCCCCCTCCTAATCATCCTGGACATCCTCATCTCCTGCTCAGCAACTGGATGCAACTGGCCTTCTGTCGCCAGCCAGCGCGCAGGATGATAAGGCCGACCGGTGCCAGCCGGCGCCTGCGGCCTCGCCTTCCCCCTCCCTCGGCCTGGCAGGCAGCGAGCGCGGTCTGGAATCCTTGGACGCAGGCTTCGTCGTTTCATTGGGAGCGTCTATGACATGGGGAAGAGGGGGCGAGGGGGGAACTTGTCACTGGATCGTGGCGTTTTTGCTCGCCTCGGGATGCTCTTCGGCAGCTTCCCCTCGTCGAGGGCTGTCCATGGGTGCCTGTGTGTGTGTGTGTTTGTGTGTCATGTGCATACAGTGCGCCCCTGATGCCAGATCGCCAGATCAGTCACCCTCTGCCCAGCCGCCGACGCACAAGTTTGTTTGTTTGTTTGTGTGTTCGTGTGTGTGTGTGTGTGTGTTTGTGTGTGTGCGTGTGTTCATATCATGGCTGGGGGCGTGAAGTTTCACAGTTTCGATGGCCCGTGTTTTTCCCAAAACGCCCCATTCCGCCCCCCCTCGTCTGCGCAGATGCATCGGGCCATGATCGGGTGACACCCCCTCCTTCGTGACCCCTTTTCTCGACGCACCCGATGTCAGTTCTTGGGACGCGTCTTCCGCGAGGGGCCAGAAGTTTTAAGCTTCGCCGGTTTTCGAACATGCCCCGCCCATCCGGGGGGGCACCAGCTGTAATGGGGCGTCCCAAAAAGCGGCCTCGCACCCAGGGGAGACGTGAGAGGGGGCATGCCTTCGCAGAAGGCGGCGGGGCTTCTTTGTAGCCCGTGCGCCGTCTGAGCAGCCTGTCTTCGGAGGCGGCTCGGAAAGCTTCTCGGAATGCCGGGGGCCTCCTGAGCCTTGTGAGAATCGGGCGGGTGGCAGTGGGGGGTCGCCTAGAAAAGGGGGGTGCGCCCATAGGGGTCCAAAGGCATCCCTGAAGGGCCCCTTTTGCGGCCCCTTGTGCTTCACCCCAGGTCGCGCCCCCAGAGCGCCCGCCCGAGAGAAGCCGCCACCCCTCTGCCACCCCCCGGAGGATTGCGCGAGGGGGGGGGTGGACCTTCTGAGGACGTTTGGGGGCCTCCTCGACGGCGAGGACCTTCGCGGAAGGGCCCAGAGTGAGGTCGGGCATGTCCTCCTGCAGGCGGATTCTGGACGAAAAACAAAAATACTCAAAGAATTTCAAACAACCGAAATAGTCGAAACATCGTCCCCAGACGATGTTTTCTACTATTTGTTCGTATTCCGCCTGTAGCGGGACGTGCCCGCCTTAAGCTCAGAGGCTCCTGAGAATATTTCTGAGAAGCCGGGAGTGTTTCTGGGAAGGCCCCTTGTCTCCTCCGAAGCCCCCCCCCCTTCGTGCCGCCTACTCGTGTGCGCCGCCATGCTCGGGAGTTGGAAGCGTCATCAGTGGCGCGCGAGCAGCAGCGCGCTGTTGCTTGGGTCGCTGTGCCATCGCGACACTGATGCCGATGCTCTTTCTCCCGGGGCGATCGAGATTGGCACGGCAGGTTCGCGTCGTGCCGATTGGCGGCGACCCCAGCGCGTGCGCTTCAGGCTGAACGCCGCCCGTGGCCCAGAATCGGCCCTTCGTTGAACGATCCGGCGTTCACGGAACGGCCGATCGTTCAAGTTTGAATTTGGCATCGTTCGGACGTGTGCAGTTTTCTTTTGGCGAGGACCATCGAGGAGCATCCTGGATCAGTTGGCGAAAAAGCCACGCACGAGACCGAGAAAAGCACAGGGAATGGACGTCCAAGCGATGGCGAGTGAACGATCCCAGGGGCGTCAGGAACCAGCGCCCGGGTCGACACGACGCGAGCCTGTCGTACGCAAAGGATTCGACTACACGTAAGAGTGACCTTTCGCCGGAGTGACCTTTGGTGCGGGCACAATGGGGTCCCCCGATCACCGATTGCGATGCGAGAGTAGCGTCTGGCGCGCCTGAGTCTGGTCCCCCCGCGGCCCCCCAGAAGCTGCGCACCAAAGGTCACTCTTACCCAAAGGTCACTCTTACCCAGGGTCACTCTTGCGTATAGCCAATGGATGGGTACGGTGCCCAACAGCAGTTCGTGCTCCTTCTGAACGGGGCTCGTGGTGCGCGCCGCCGCGGCCTTGGCTCTCCGCAGACGGAGAGGCCCCCCCGCCCAGCAGCGGCCGCTGTGTCGGTCTCGGACAGCATCCGTGGGTTGGACATGGGGCCCGTCTTTTGCCCGTACACGCTGGTCGTTGGAAACGTAGGTATTTTTCTGGAATCCCAGATCCCAATCTATCGGAGGTGGATAGACCTCCTACCCTGACACGTCGATTAAGGAATTGGCCGTTTTCGTCTCGCGAGAGGGCGTCGCGGCCGTCATTTTTGCGGGTCCAGGTCCGTCGGTTTCGGTCCCAGGCCGTTTTCTCTGAGGGGAGGTTGACTAAAGGGAGGTCTGTCCACCGCCGAATCTACTTCGAGCGCCTTCCTACTTCAAGAATCGACCTGCTTTTGCCGTGTTTTCTTCTTCTCTGGGAGGACCTGGACCCAATCTACTAGATCCGCCTTCCCACTTCAAGTTTCTACCTACTTCTTCCGACCGACGTGTACCCGTCTCGGGAGTCCAAATTCTCCGCCCAGTCAGCGACGGGAGAATCCAGGGCCGAGTGCGCGGACGTTCGCGCGCGAGCTTCCCGCGCGGGGTCGCGCGGCGGTGCTCTCTTCCCCGCGCGGTGTGCCGCCTCGGCGGCCCGCGTGGGCCGCGGCGTAATGTCGCACTGCCGTCGTGCGTGATACCAATATTCGAACGGGGGATCGACTGCGGAATTGGTTTACACCAAAATTGATGCTCTCGTCGAGTGTGCGAAGAATATGCAGGATGCTCGTGGACCAGCGTCCACGTATCATCGTAGATCCGACGAGAAAATCAGGTTGGGGGTCAACAGTTTTTGTGGTTGATCCCCTGGTCGAATTTTCTTCTCGTCGCTCAAGTGTTGTCGAGCTGGCGTCCCCCCGCCCGCCCCGTCTTCCCGCGCCCCAGAGTCTTCCCGCGCCCCAGGGCAGCTCCAGGAGAAGCCGTCCGCTCACAGACCTCGCGAGCGCTGCGCAGAGAAGGGGCACCGGGCGAGAGGTTTTGGGCTTGGCCAGTGGCCTTTTTCCCTCCCTCCCTCCCTCCCTCCCTTCCTATACTCCCTCCCTTCCTCCCTCCGTCCCCCCCTCTTCCTCCCTCCCTCCCTCCCTCCCTCCCGCCCACCTCCCTCCCGCCCGCTTCCCCCTCCCCAGGGAAGTCCGGCGCTGCGAGAAACAGCTGGAGCGGCGGGGGACCTGGCACCATTCTCGACCTCCGAGGGGCGCCCTCGCCAAGCCTCGGGACCGTCCGAACAAAAAACGATTCGGGACAACAACGACCTCCTCCTCCTCCTCCTCCTCCTCCTCCTCCTCCTCCTCCTCCTCCTCCTCCTCCTCCCCTTCTCATCTTCCTCCTCCTCCTCCTCCTCTTCCTCCTCCTCTCCTCCTCCATCCTCCTCCTCCTCCTCCTCCTCCCTTCTCCTCCTCCTTCTCCTCCTCCTCCCTCCTCCCTCCCTCCGTCTCGGGCCGCTCTGGACTGGGGGTGCACCAGGGTCGACAGAGCCCATAGAGCGGGGCACAAAATCGTGACCCGCAGCACGTACGTCTTTTGTCGCAGGTGTGGCAGGTACGCCCGTGACAGGTGGACTGGCCTACTTTCTCCATGTAGCCCTGGGGCCCAAAGGGTGATCGGGGGTAGGCTGACGCGGTTGTGGAATGGGTTACACCCCACCACTAACCAGCCCCTGTAGGGGCTCCTGGAGTCGAGGGTCTGGCTCGGGGACGGCCCGAAGCGGCCTGAGGCTCCCACGGCACAAAAGCGTAGGCGGTCGTGATCCGTTTTGGCCCGCACTTATCCGCACTTATCCATCCTCCCTCCTCCTCTTCCTCCTCCTCCTCCTCCTCCTCCTCCTCCTCCTCCTCCTCCTCCTCCTCCCTTCTCATCTTCCTCCTCCTCCTCCTCTTCCTCCTCCTCCTCCTCCTCCTCCTCCTCATCTTCCTCCTCCTCCTCCTCTCTTCTCATCTTCCTCCTCCTCCTCCCTCCTCTACATCCTCCTCCTGCTCCTCCTCCTTCTCGTCCTGCTCCTCCTC
>CAUYUJ010000400.1:0-64395 GCA_963575745.1 Prorocentrum cordatum
ACGGAGGAGGAGGAGGAGGAGGAGGAGGAGGAGGAGAAGGACGAGGACGAGGAGGACGGGGAGGACGAGGGGGACGAGGAGGACAAGGAGGACGAGGAGGTCGAGGAGGAAGATGAGCATGAGGAGGAGGAGGAGGAGGGGGAGGAGGAGGAGGAGGAGGCGGACGAGTGGGACGAGGAGGACGAGGAGGACGAGGAGGACGATGAGGTCGAGCAGGACGAGGAGGACGAGGAGGACGAGGACGATGAGGATTAGGAGGATCGAGGATCGAGGATGCACGGGCGTCCGCGGTCGACGACGCCGCCGCGGCCCCGCGCGCGCCCACGTTAGGCGCGCGTCTGGCACCGTCAGGTGCCTGAGAGGGCGCGAGGAATGCGGCTGCAGGCTGCACTCACCCCCTCACTGCCGGGGAGGGACTCTGGTCGACCTCCCCCCGAACCTTGAACTCGCCCATGTCAACCTCGTACAGCACGACGTTGTCCATCTGCTGCTCGTCGCACCTTGGACATATTCCCTCCGTTCGGGGGCATCGTGTCGTCTGGCCAGCTCTGTCCAGCCTTTGGTGGCAGCCCCATGCGTAGTCGCTTCAGTACTGTCTTTACGCTAGGGGTGATCCTGTCTTGGCACTCGTCCGCGAGCAGTGTCAGCCTCCCGCGTCCATCGCTATTATGCGAAGTCGCAAACGCACACCGCCAGCACCATAACTGGCCGTGGGACACCGCAATGTAGCGGCTCGGGTGGATCACTTTGTCATGCACTTCTATCATTTCGTTGTTGGGTACGGGTGCCGCGTGCCCATGATCAGCACGATGGGTTGCGTAGTGTCTTCCTACACATACATATTATATATATATATATATATATATAGATTCGCCTTCATCCAGCCCGTAACGCTGTACTTGCCTGGGGACTTCCAGCTTTCACTGCAAACCCACTTGCCCTTCTTCTTGTGCATGCTGTGCTCCGACTCTTGTTCAAGCTGCTGCCGTCGCTGGCGGGCAGCATATCTTGGCGCAGGTGGTGGGCGCTCGTGCTTTATCGTGTCCACATCCTTGCAGATTTCGAAGTTGATGACACCCACCCGCCTGTGTATCTTCATGGGCATTGTCTCCGTCTCCACCAGCTGCTGCACTTCTTGTTTGATGTCATACTGTGCTTCTTCTGCTCCACGTTGTGCTAGCGTGTCCGCGATGCCGCTGCCGATGCTGACCTCTTCCGCCTGCTGCGTCTTGGCAATGGACTCGCGGTCGAGGTGGGGGTAGCATTTGATGACATTTACTCCATCAACGTGTCCTGGTCGTCTCCGTAGAACTTGGCCGACCCGTTGCCACCACCCAATCATTGTCCCCTGAGGTCTGTGGTAGACTTGCTGGTTCCACCCATCAGCAACTTGCTGACAGTCCGTGTAGATTGTGACGAGGCCTTTGGTGATCAGAAGGGCCCAGACCTATGCCGAATGCTCCGTTGCAGGTACCCATTGTTCGCCACTTAACGTGACAGCATATCCCTTATGCATCGTGCCTTCAATTCTTCCATCATTCGAGTTCTGCGCGTCTAGCAAAACGAGCTGAACGCCAGCGCCACGCACTGTGCCCCCGCCCCGGTAAAAAGGGGTGCTCTGGACTCTGGCTACCTGCCCCGGCGACGTGAACCCATGGCGCGGGCCTGCCAAGCTCCGCTCCTCGGGATTTGCCGCAGGTTGCTGTTCATCATCATAGTTTTCTGGATGGTCGTCTTCAAATGTGGGTGCCCGATCTTGCATTAGCTGCCGATCGTGGTCTTTGGTTTCTCGGACGTTTGCCCACCAGCGTGCAATGTAAGCTTCACGTTTGCGTCCATGGAGTGTTCGAAGATATCCGAATGGAGCTGATCTTCGGTCCTTCGTTGCATTCCATGAGCCGTCACACATATCCTTCGCTATCTGGTTGACTTCCGTGGTTTGATATCTTTCTGTTCGCTGTCGTAGGAGCTCTGCTTGTTCTGGTAGCCGTAGCCATGTCTCCATGTACGGTGCACACCGCATCTTCCAGTTTTGGTTTCGCAGATCGCCTGGTCATTGCTGAGGGCCGCCGCCCATGAAACAGCCCAAACTCCCAGGTCGTGCATGATGTCGAGCCTTGGCTGGTTCGCATGGTCGGGACGTGGCAGATCGGCCTGGTCCTTGTCGGCCAGGTCCTGCACTTCGATGGCCTGGCGCCAGAGCTTTTCACATCCTATCCCTGTCGTTGGTCTCTCGGTCGAGCTGTGCAGCTGAAGTGGGATTCCCCATCCAACTCGACTGGCCCGCGTGTCATTGTTGGCGCCCGAGCCGCCGATGTAGGCGTACTTGCAGTAGCGGGGGCCTACCGCTGCCACGGCGTCAGGTACTTCTATGGGTCCTATCCTTTCTCTGCTCCAATAGCCTCCATCCCACTCACCCCAGGACGGGGGTTCTGGAACACGATTGCGATGTCGGGGTAGAAGTCATCTCAACCAAAAGGCCTCGCTGTCGGTGTCCTGCATCATCTCCGCCAGTGCCCTCTTGCAGATGCACTGCGTTTTGGTGATGCCTTCCACGTTGAGGTTGCTGTTCACCTCGCGCTCATAGATCCTGTGCTTGAGCGTTTCGGAAGCTTCGCCGCAACGCGTGCTTCTGCCGTCCGTGTCATAACCAGCTGCTCTGCATCTCCCTCCTGTCCAGATAGGTCGCTACTGCTTCTGGAATACCCGCTGCTTGCGATCGATCTGCTTTACGAAAACGCTGTGCAGATTTCCTGAGGGCTGTCGTGTCCATGCCGTGGTGGATGCCGTTCCCGCAGTAGTGGTCTTTGGCTCTCCGCTGGGCTTGTTGGCTCATGTCCGCGGCAAGGGTTCTCATGATGTCTTTGGAGTTCCGAATCTGGCCGCCCGTGATCCCCCGTACTTCGCCTCGGGGGTCTTGCCATTCATCAGGTTCTCGTGGTTACCAGTGGATCTGTTGTAGCGAGAGAATATGGGCACTCATGGACCCTGACATGGGGTTCCACTCGCCCCTGGGCTTCACCTGCGTGAGCCTGGAAAGGTTCTCGTGCCATCCTGGGCGTAGACGTTCGCGCGCCACTGGTTCTCCTTGCATGTAAGAATCCATTCCTTGACTTGCCGTATTAAGCATGCAGTTGCAGGCTCTTTGTCTCCGTGGGATACTGTGTTGATCGTCGAAGTGCGCCTTCCTCCCGCGCTGAATCCTGCCACGGCCGCTGCCTGTGCGCGTGCTGCTCGAACTCCATGTGGGCTAAGTCCTGACATTGGCCAATCGTAGTCCTGCTTGGCTCGCAGGTTGTTTTTGTATAACATGGCCGTTCTTTTTCTCCAGCGTCCTGTGTTCCTCGTGAAGAGCCGCGCCCGTTTGGCCCGTTCTCGTGCTTGCCTGGTGCGCTTTCGTCTGGGCGACGTGATGCGTCTACGTCCGGGCGCAGCTTCGATGCCCAGGTCCTTGACGAAGCTTGGTGTTTGTATTCTAATACTTTTGCTTTTCAAGTACTTGATGATGTGCTTCGGGGCCGCGGGCTTTGCTTGAAACCGCCTGCTTGGAGTCGATGCGCGCCTGGATCAGCGCGTCAATGGCCGTGGGGAACTGCTCCTTGAATTCGGCCTCGGCACTCCCGACTCGCGCATGTAGGTCGTCCGCGGATTCTCGCGTGATAGCCAGCGGGTGATATCCAGTACGATGTAGATCATGGCTCGGGCAGCGGGGTTGGCCGCAGGGCAACTCGCCACTACGCCGTTCCATGAGCATATCGGTGTTTCGTGATCTTGGCATGCTCGTGCCTTTCTTGGGCGCAGATACATTGACGCGCCCATGTACAGGTTGACCCTCGGGTATTCTAACTGCATGGCCCTTCTGATGAGGATGCTGAGGCCCGCGCGGTCGTAGAATTTCTCCCGGCCCAGGTAAAAGGCGCCGTAGAATGAGCATTTGAGCATCGCGCTGGTCTCGTCCAAGGCCATGGAGAGGAGTGCCGCCCTTACTGCTGGTGGTCCTTGGATAGCCGCGTCCCAGTTGCCCGCCTTTTCTGCACGCCGCTCTTGCATTTCTGCTTTTGTCATTTTACCGCATGGCCGCATTGGGAACGGTAGTGGGCCAATCGGTCGTTCTTCCCCTGCTGTGTTCGATCCTGCCATGGCGAGGAGGTGGTGCCACGCGTGATAGAACTGGCATGGCTTCTTCTCACGCAGGTTGATTCTGTCGACAAGGCTCTGCTTTGCTTCTGCAGGTAGGGCTCGTAGTTCAGGTGGCTGCCATCGATATGCTCCTGTTGCCGTCGTTGGTCTGAACTTTGGTATTGTCGCCTCCAGGTCCTCGGGGTCGCACTGCCTCCTGCGGGGTAGTTCGTCTTGAGCTGCTCCGCGGTGTTCTTGCTTGGCTTGGTGTATGCCGCTGTCTTGGCGATGTCGCTGCCATCGCGTTTGCCATATTCCCGCGCGGCACTCCGCTGCTTCGCGCAATGCGCCAGTCTCCTGCTTGGTGATGGGATGTACTGCCGTGTCTGGTACGTCTCGTCGCTCACGTTTGCTTATGTACCTGTGTGCATCTGTCATTCTATTCGAGAGTGCAGAACGAACCCACTGAGATACCTGTTCACGGGTGACTCTCCAGGTTTGCCGTCTATGCCTCTCAGCTCGACTTCGCGTGGCCTCCGTTGCTTCGGCCCATTCCCCAATGGCTTCCACGGCGACGTCTGGCTCTTTTTCATGTCGTAGCCTTACGGCTCTAAGTGCAAGTTGGCAGGCTTTCTGGTCGAGGTAGTCCATCTCCGCGATGTTCGTCGGCTCGCTCTGCTGGACCTGGCCGACCACTGACTCAATGGCGCTGCATATCGCTCTGAGATGCTGTTCGCTATCTTGGGGATGCTGGTGAAGAACATGTTCTCACATGTGACACATCTGTCGTAGGGTTTTCCAGTTCATGCTTCAACGCCGTCGGTGATCTGCTTTGGTTTCTCCATCCTTTTTCCCCTTTGACATGATGCGCGCGCGGCACCTCGACGCGCTGCGCGGGCTGTCCTCTCCGCGCTCGTGGCTGACTCGGAGCACCTGTGGTTGTAGATCGCATTCTTTCGGCTGCATTCGCCCGTCTGCCATATAGCTGGCCTCGTGCGCGCGGGTCCTGCTGGTAGGCCATGGAGTTCTGAATCCATTGCGGGGCCTTCTTGCGTTTGACTTCTCGTTCGTTGTCTCGCATGTCGCCCCGTACGCTGCCTTTACATTGCATGGGCGCTGCAGCCTTGAAGTGCGCGTCCAAGATGCCTTCATCCATGATGCCGATGCCTTCTCCATGTGCGTGTATTTGTTTGATCATGTTGTCGATCCCGCTGTTGGCGTTTGACTCCTGTCTCGCGCCGTACGCCAACTGCTGGGTCTGGCCTCTTGGCTGGGAGCATGGACCTGCAAATGGTGATTCGTGCTGGTTTGGCCCAGAGCTCGACCGCAGTGCCGATATGGGGAGACCATTGTACCACATGCTCAGCACGTACTGCACGTAGTAAGGGTCGACAATGTGGAGGTACTATGGCATAGTCAATCAATCTCCCTGACCCGCTACTGCATATACGTGAAGCGCTCTGGGGCACGACGACTGCGCCGCCCATTAACTTCAACCGAGGTGTCTCTGCCAGCTCCTGCAGCGCGTTGTTGAAGCCCCCACATGCTACCCACTGCATATTCACAAGACTCCTGACGATCTGCAGGAGGTGCCGCAAATTCTTGATGTTCTCGCCTGAGAAGCCGATGGGCGTGGTGAGGTAGATTGTGATGATCGCAACATCCTGGCCGTTGAGCCTCCAGATAAGGATCGAGATGTCGTGGACCGCCATGGTGAATATGCTGTGCCCTGTGGTGTCTGGCATCTGTACTCGCGTATCATGATGCCGTCGGCGTAGTACGCATGCGCCTCACAGGGTCCCTTTGCGTGAACGGGGCGGCTGTCTAGCTGGGGTCCACGTGCCGTGCGAGCGCCATCCTTGGCGCATCAGCTTGGTCGCCTCGATCTCCGCCTCAGGTCCGTGAAGGTGGTGCTCGCAAAACGCGATCATGTCGTCGTCCTTGTGATCCTGCATGGATGGAATGGCAGCCTCGTTATACTGGATACAGTTGGCCACATGACATGTGACAGTCTGCTTGTTAGCCTTGGATTTTATCATGTTCTTAGAGTCCGTGACGGCATACATCCCGCTACTGGGTGCTGGACCCACGTCATCCTTTCCCTCGCGCAGTACTTGAACACGGCGGTGCGCGGTGTCCCCTTCATCATCAACACGAGTAGACGCATTCGCATTCAGCTCGATGATGTTCACCCTGTCGTCGAACCATACTGACCTGCCAGATCCTCTGGATTTCTGACTCAGGGCTGCAGACAGTAGGGGTGAGCCTGTACCTTGGACAGGCGTAGGCTCATCCCCTTTCTGAGCCAGTCCTGAGATACTGTGGATGTCGCCTTTGATGGCGTGGTTGGCGTTACCCTCCGTTTGGAACCTTGCCGTCCGCTGCTTCAGGCGTAGGTTGCGCTGGCGCTGGAGCTGTCGGTGGTGCTGACGCTGCCGCCGCTGCTCCTGGTTGGCGCGCCGCAGGTGCCGGCCGCGCCCTCGCGTTAACCTTAGCCAATCGCGCCAGGTACATCTCGATCTTCTCGGGGTCGGCAAGGTCGTGCTGAGCTGCCGAGGCGACTTCAGGTTCAGCTGCACTGGGAGCTTCAGGTGTTTGTTCGCCTTGTTTAGCTAGAGCTGTGTCTGCTTCGGGTTCCTCTGCAGGTTGTGCTCCTGCAGCAGGCTTCCTTTTCTTGGCCTGCGCCGTGGTGCGCAGCTTGGTGGCTCTTGCCAAGGCTTTCTTGGCGTTGATTGCAGCGTCCATCTTCTGCCGGATGTGTTCTCGCGCCTTTTGGAATTCGCCCTGGGTGGTTTCGTGTTCTTTCTTCTGGGTTGCGTTGGGCATGGCGATCTCGCCTTGCGAGCGCGTGTGGGGGGTCCTCTTCTGCGTCTGGTTTGTGCTCGGCTGGCTTGCCCTTCTCGTCGCTGTCGTCGCCAACTGCCGCCTGCGTTTCAGTGAAAGACTGCTTGGCGTCCGCAAGTTCAACCATGTTCTCGCCGAGCTTCCTGAGCACGCCATATCTGTGCTCTGTGGCCCGCTGCGGTTGCTTGGCGAGCTTGGCCTGGTACTTCTGCACTAGGTTGAGATCGGCAATCGCTTGCTGCAGTAGTTGCCATGTGGATGGTACTGTGGGTGCTACAGGTGTTGCTGGCACTGCTTCTGGGACGGCCGCTGCGATCTCGTCCAACTTGGCTTGGTCGCTGTCAGCTTGGGCCTGGAGGTACTGCGTCCGGATGAATTCGACCATGGCGTTGTTGCTGGTCCCGTTCGGTTGGGTACCCTCGACATTTCTGACTGGATCTGTCCGCTTGTATCCACATGTCTTGCAGTTGGTCAAGCCAGGCTTGCCAATTCTACTGCAGTACGCCCAACTACCACTGGGCACAACGGACAAGACATGTACTGCGTAGCCTTCTTGCCTTTGCTGTTCGGGGGTCGGGTCCTGCTGGCTGACCGCGAAGGTGTTCGTCGCCACGGCGGCGGTGGCGTCTCCCACGCGCTGTTTTCGCCGTGCCAGCCTCGGCCTCTCCCCATACAAGATTGAACTGCACGAACATCAGCAGCGGCACGTTCTGGCCGCCTCCCTCAAGCCGCGGGTCGGCGTGCAGTTGGCCCCCCAGCGCCTGCCACCGCCGACGGTACAAGCCGTGCCGCCTCGGCCCCGCGCGCGGCCCCTGGGCAGGGACTGCTGCAGGCCGAGATGGCTTGAGACGAAAACGAGGAGGAAGCGGAAGAGGAGAAGGAGGCGGATAAAACAGCGGAGGAGGCTCAGGCGGAGGGGGAGGAGGATGAGGAGGAGTGAGGACGAGGAGGACGAGGAGGAGGAGGAGGAGGACGAGGAGGAGGATGAGGACGAAGAGGAGGTGGAAGAGGAGGAGGAGGAGGAGGAGGAGGAGGACGAGGAGGATAAAGAGAAGGAGGAGGAGGAGGAGGAGGAGGAGGAGGAGGAGGAGGAGGAGGAGGAGGAAGATGCGGCGGAGAACCGGGGGGGGGGGCAGGGAGGGGAGGAGGGAACACGAGGGAATGGGGGGAAAGGGCGGAGGAAGAGGAGGAGAGGAGGAGGAGGAGGAGGAGGAGGAGAGGAGGATGGAGGAGGAGGAGGAGGAGGAGGAGGAGGAGGAAGAAGAAGGAGGAGGAGGATGAGGAGGAGGAAGAGGAGGAGCAGGAGGAGGAGAACGAGGAGGAGGATGAGGAGGAGAAGGAGGAGGAGGAGGAGGAGGAGGAGGAGGAGGAGGAGGAGGAGGAGGAGACGACGATAAGGAGGAAGATGAGGAGGAGGATGCGGAAGGAGGTCGTGGAGGGAGGAGGAGGAGGGAGGAGGGAGGAGGAGGAGGAGGAGGAGGCGGAGGAGGGAGGAGCAGGAGGAGGAGGAGGAGGAGGCGGAGAGGAGGAGGAGGAGGAGGAGGACAACGCACGGCTTGGGATGGTGTCTGAGATCCACCGCGCCCCAGCGCGGAGACAGAGGCCTAGGCCTCCGAGCTCTTCAGGAGGTTGAAGCAGCCCCCGCAGCAGAGCTTGATGCTGCTGCCAGATCCCTGAGAGTCTGGCGGTAAAATTGGGCCAGGGGGACAGGGGGTTTGAAAACGACAGGCGAATTCTTCCCCCCTTTCGGGTGTCTGAGACTGAGAACCTTAGAAAGACGGTCGGCGGCACATGTACTCTGTGGCCCTCGACGTAAACACTCCGAATTTAACCCCCTGCCTTGCTCCATATAAGAGCCGCAATCTTTACAGATAATCAGGGTGGACGAATTGTCTACATATTCTAACCATAGGAGATTGTGCCTTTTCGGGTCCTGGGCCAGCTTAGCCACTGCAGCACAATACCCTGGGCACTTCTCATTCTGACGGGCAATCTGATGTTGGCTAGACTTCGCCGTCACTCGGCAAACGGTGCATAACCATTTACCCCTTATATATTCCCAGTTGTGAGTCGCGTCCGCAGCCTCCGACACAACCACAGGCAGAGGAGGAGGCAAGGGAGGCGGAGGGGCGGCCCCAGGGCCCCCAGACATGAGGAGCGGACGCGGCTCCGATGGGGGGGTTGGAACTCGTGGGAGCCTCGAGGCCCTTCTTGCCTCTCTTAGGAGCCAAGGCTGGCCACATAGGGAGGATTCTAGCCAGGTAACGCAAAAATCGGCCGAGCAAACGGGTTTGAAAAGCATGGGATTCCACCTCGGACCTGCTGGGCTGGGCCAACTTCTGGGCCGCCTGCTTGGCTGCCTTGTCGGCAGCGTCGTTCCCGAGGGCATGGGTCCGTTCTTCTGGGGAAGAAAACTCGGCTTCTAGATTCTGGTGGCCTTTAACCTTGCATAGACAGCTGCTAGGGCGGACGCGGCACGCGCCTGCCAAGACCTTGAAGCCGCTCATTGATGACCTGCGAGGAAAGCGTGGAGCCAGATGGAGGTCTATAGCGGCTTTATAATCCGTGTGCACATGGGTAATCAACGGCGAGGCGTGACGAGCTAAGAGAATCGCAAGCTGCTCTGCAGCTCCTGATGTCTGTCGAAACTGCTGCCCCACTTGACCCGTGAGGATGGCGAAAGGTTCGTCCTCACGCAGGGAAACAACAGAGAATCCAGCCGCACGGTAGGCTGGGTGGAGTGAATTGTCACAACTGCCGTCAGTGTAGACTTGGCCTTCGAAGGCCTCTTGCAGAGACAAATCTGGGTCCCTGCACCAAAATTCAACGTCTTCTATCCCGAGGCCAGGCCTGGTTCCCACGGAAAACTCGGGGTCCCGCTGAAAACCAAAACGCAACAAGGGCTCGTCGCTGCTCGACTGCAGCATGTCTAGCTCCAATGGACTGAAGCATTCTTCCCGCTCTTTCCTGGACAACTCGCAGCCAAAAACGCGGTGCTTGATATCATCAGACTCGGCACCGCAGAGGCAGACTGGGTCGACTGGATAGCCTGCATCCTTGGCTCGAGCTTTTGTCCAGCAACCTTGGGTAAGAAAAGTCAAGAGACACCCTTTCTCCTGCTTCGACAGCGAGATATCTTTCAAAGCGGCGAGGGCAGCTGCAGGGTCTAGCCTAGCACCTGGAGTTCCAAGCTTGCTGGCAGCCTTCTCCCTCAAAATATCGAACCATTCATCCTGCATGAGCTGCTGTACAAACGCAGGAGAGTAGCTGGTCATGGGGTACTGCAGGCCACTGCGAGAAACAAAAACAAGAGGGGAGGCCAGACTCCACCCAATTCGTTTGAGAGACAAGATCATGGCCCCGAAGGGCCCCCGCACGGCCGCCCATCTCTGGGGCGTGGAGCCCAAGAGGCTCTCCCCGCGGGCCCTGAGAGCTCCCAGCGAGGCCAGCGATTGACACGAATTGGTGGCGGCACTCCACACGAGCATATGCCACAGCATGGCAGGTCCAAGGGCGAGCTGCGGCGGAGGGGGGGGGACAGGGAGGGGAGGAGGGAACACGAGGGAATGGGGGAAAGGGTGGAGGAAGAGGAGGAGGAGGAGGAGGAGCAGGAGGAGGAGGAGGAGGAGGAGGAGAGGAGGAGGAAGAGGAGGAGGAGGAGGAAGGAGGAGGAGGAGGAGGAGGAGGAGGAGGAGGAGGAGGAGGAGGAGGAGGAGGAGGAGCAGGAGCAGGAGCAGGAGGAGGAGGAGGAGGAGGAGGAGGAGGAGGATCCGGAGGAGGAGGAGCAGGAGGAGCAGGAGGAGGAGGAGGAGGACGAGGACGAGGAGAAGGAGGAGCAGGAGCAGGAGAAGGGTGAGGAGGAGGAGGAGGAGGCGGAGGAGGAGGAGGAGGAGAGGAGGAGAAGGAGGAGGGGAAGGAGAAGGATGATGATGATGAGGAGGAGGAGGAGGAAGAGGAGGAGGAGGAGGAGGAGGAGGAAAAGGAGGAGGAGGAGCAGAAGGAGGAGGATGAGGCGGCGGCGGCGGTGGAGGAGGCGAAGGAGGAGGAGGAGGAGGAGGAGGAGGAGGAGAAGGAGGAGGAGGAGGAGGAGTATATCCGTGGTCGACAACCAGCCTAATCCGTTATCATCTGGTTCGGTTTCGCTTACTATTGCTTGATCCGGCGTAGTCTGCCTCATCCTGGGTTTAATCTGGGGCGGAGCTGGCTGCTGGCCCTCCCCGGGTTTACTAGCCACTCGCCCTCAATCGATTTTGGGCGAAGGCCTCCCAGGAATCGCTTCCTGACATCCTTCCCCTTCCCCTCTTCCCCCTCGTGCCCTCCTCCAGGCCGCCCCCGAGGGCCACGCCCTCGGAGCGAGGGCCGCGGATGTGCTCGGTGCCTCGTAGGCGGCAGGCATGTCCGTATCCGCGGCCTCGCGGGTTGGGCCCCTGCGCCGCGACCCCCCGCGGACACGGTGCGCTCTGTTCGCGGGTGCCCCGCGCCGAGGGCATCCGTGCGACCGCGTTCCCGCGGGGTCGGCCCCGGGATCCAGCCCGCGAGGGCGCGGATGCGGACTTGTTCGCTCGTGAGTGCCCTCGGGTCGGCAGGCTCTGCCACGTCGGTTTCCTGTGGGCCCCGTCGGGCCAACGCGAGTCTCCCCAGGCCCGCGTCGGGTGTCAGGAGGGGAAAAAGACACGCAGACACAAGTACTCGTCGACTCCCAGGAAAACGTGGCAAAGTATGGGAGGTGGGGGGGACCGAAATCCCAGGGACTATGGACAAATATTGGACATCCTGGGATCTGTGTGTACTCCAGATTTCGTGATAAAAGGGAGGGGGTCTGGACCCTCCAAGACAAGCCGTTTCAGACCCCCCCCCCGTGGGAGAGCCCTCCAAAACATCGTCCCCAGACCCCCCCAGGCCCTCCAAGATAGCTTGGAAAAGACCCCCCCCCGAAATGAGACCCCCCCTCCCTTTGTTACGAAATCTGGAGCACTTATCTGTGTGTCCGTGGGCCCCCTGATGGCAGGCCTCCCCGGTCCGGGGCTCCGCCCCCGAGGGGCGCACCCTCGCAGGGCAGGGCCCCGGACGTGCTCGGCTACCAGCCCGGACCACACCCCCTCCCGGACCAGCCCTGACAGAACCCCCAACAGTGACACGTCGATTAGTGGATGGTCCGTTTTCGGTTCTCGAGAGGGCGCCGTGGCCGTTGTTTTCCAGGCTTGCGCCCGCCAGGTTTGGGCCCGAGGCCGTTTTCACGAAACCACGTTTTTATGAAGTCGGGCCTGTCCCTCTACAGGGGGAACATTTTCACAATGTCACACATTAGTCTGGGGACGTTTTTTTCAAATATATTTCGCAATGTTGGTGTATTTGACATTTTTTTTAACCGAGAACCCACGAGAATACCCCCCCAGGGATAGTAAAGTTCGGGGTTTTCGGGGAGATAATAAAAGTTGCCCGCCAGAGCCAGCATAAAGAGATATCAAGAGGAAAACGCCAAAGATATCTTGAGGATTGTCTCGGTTGAGACATCCTCGACGAATTGCTTGTTTCGCTTGAGACATCCTCGAAATATTTGTCTGTTTCGCTTGAGACATCTTCAAGTTATTGTTTATTTCGCTTGAGACATCCTTGAGGGAGGAGGAGGAGAAAGAGCAAGAGGAGGAGAGGAGAAGGAGATAGCAAAAGTCCAAAGTTCAAAACTTATTATACTTAATTTGTAAACGCTTGATGAACATTGAACTTTTCATCTGCTCGTGTAGGGTAGCTCACGTGCCTCGTTTTCCCAGGATCATCAACCCCAGCGATTAACAAGTTCAGGGCGCCAGGGGGAGGAGGAGAAAGAGATAGAGAGACAGAGAGAGAGAGAGAGAGAGACAGAGAAAGAAAGAAAGAGAGACAGAAATACTTACAAAGAGACAGAAGGACATTGGTTTCGCTTGAGACATCCTGAAACAACGTGTTCGCTTCGCTTGCTGTTGTTATCTCAACATAAGAAGGAAGTAACCTCGATGGCGAACTTTTCCCGTGATAATGAAGTTCGGCCTCCGCGCCCCCGCGCCCCCGACCAAACTCTTATTGGTCGACGATAAAAAAAACTCTAGCGACTTAAGGGGGGGGTAACATTATTATCGTGGGTAGGCGGTTATTTTCGTCCAAAAACCGTCCGTAGGGGGACATGCCTGGCCTAACCCCGTGCTCGGCATTGCCTCTATCTCGATGCCGATCTCAGGGACCCCCCTGGTTTCTGAGGGCGCATCCCCAAGACTGGCATCGCCTTTTTGCTTGTCAATCCGATCGGCGGCGAGCAGGGGGGGGAGCGAGGAGGAGACGGCCTTTTCAGAAGGCGGACGGACTTCTCAGAAGCACTCCAGCCTTCTGAGAAGCTCTCTCTGCGTCTTCGGGGGAGGCTCAGAAAGCCTCAGTGGGGCCGGCCCGCTCGGGCGCGCGAGCGCGCCTGCCCGCCGCAGGGCGCCGGCAACGACGCGCCCCGCATCGTGTACTGCCATGGAGGCGGGCTCGGGCTTCGGGGGTCGGGGGGGCCATTGAGATCTTGGCGTTCCGATTTTTCCAAGCCCTTTTCTATTTCGGGCCCCGGGGTCTTTGCAGACCGATGCGGCTTGAAGAATGACGCTAAAAGGTGTCCAGGGCTCGGGGCGTGTTTTCGTTCTGCGATGTTGTATTTGTTTCGCTGCGTCGGATCTCTGCGGGCTTTGGTCGGCGGCCAGCCTGGGGGGGGAAGGGAGAAGGGGCGGGCCTTCTCGGAAGGTTCGGAATTCCCCCGGCCTTCTGTCGGGGAAACGTAAGACTCGAGTAAGCCGGAACTCGGGTTTGCCGACGTTTTTTGACGAGCACGTCCTGGATTTTGGCGGTCCAGTTTTCGCTGGATGTTTGCAGCGGGAGCTCGCGTCAAATTTCAGATTGGGTCTCGTCTTTTGCACGATGGCCCCGTCAGGCTTACCCGAGTCCCCCCTACCCGAGTCTTACGTCTCCTCGATTCTGGGACGTTTCCTAAGCCGCCCCCGAATACACAGGAAGAAGTTTTCAGAAGGCGCGAGGGCTTCCAAGAAGTCCCGCCGCCTTCGGAGAAGGCCTACTCATTTCCCCCCCTCGCTCGCCACCGGTTGGGACCCGGCTCGGGCTCGGGCCCCAGCTTCGGGCGGATCGAAGCCCGGGGACCCGGCTCGGGCCGAACGAAAGGGGGGGATAGGGATTGGGGGGGCTACGAAATCAGCTGCAAGCAGCTGGTTTCGGCCCCGCCGCCGGGCCCATTCCTCAATACATGGGCGCCTCCCGGCGCCGGGAGGCGCTGGGAAAATCAGCTGCGTGAGCTGATCCTCAAACCTCCCCTTTGCTATCCCCCCCTTTCGCCCGGCCCGACCGGTGAGTGCGAAGGTCGTCGTTCGAGCTTCAGAGTTCAATGTCCGAGGTTCGAGGTTTTCCGACGTTTTCGTTGGTTCTCGGCGGTTTCCCCGCC
Source organism: Prorocentrum cordatum (assembly GCA_963575745.1). NCBI lineage: Eukaryota > Dinophyceae > Prorocentrales > Prorocentraceae > Prorocentrum > Prorocentrum cordatum. The sequence goes on from CAUYUJ010000400.1 coordinate 14,423, forward strand.
TCCGGGGTACTACTCTCCAGTAGCTGCGGCTTCCCGAGAGGCGTGCGGCGGTGCCCCAAAGTTTTGACCCGAACACCACCAGGCGTCGGAGATCGAAGCGGAAGCACTGGGTACGATCGTCTGGCCTGCCCAAATAGGGTCGACGTAGATGGCAGGGCTGGACCTCAACTGTGGCTTTGACAATTTCGTGGGCCGTTTTCGTTCCGACTTCGTTTTGCGTTAACGGCGGATTGCAGACAAAGACGGAAACGAAAACACCGTCTAGGTTCAGCCCTGGTAGATGGGGTCGGAGGATCGCGCCGCATCGGCGACGCACGGCTCGCCGACGTCGCCGATGCATCGCCGATACATCAACGATGCATTGGCGATGCGGCGCGATCCTCCGATCCCATCTACTCGGACCCCATCTATAGGGCCCCTGAAAACCAGCAAACAGCAGTTCTTGCCCATTTGGGGCAGGGTTCGCTGTTGGCATCGCCGCAGGCGCTGCAAAGTCGCCTGCCCCGCAGCGGCCGCTGGTGGTTTGGGACAGCCTCTGCTGCTGGACACCTTGCCCACCAAATTCGGGCGTGCCAAGGGTTCGGAGGGTGCTCGGCCACTCTGAAGAGCGACCCTTCGCCAGAGAGGCCTCTGGAGCGGGCCCACCGGGGTCCCCGATCGCTGACCGCGAGAAAGGGCAACGGTAAGGGGCAACGAGAAGAGGGATTGGCTCACGGGAGGACGCATGGACCCCCAGTCGCCCATTGATCGCTGAGAGGGGCCCGATAGCCCGCCCCGCCCAGGAGCGTCGCCGATCTATACTCCAAATTGTTGACGCTTCGCGTATCCCCACCAGCCCATCCAGAAACGATGCTCAGGGGAGTTGAGGTGATCAGGGAAGTCGGGGAGCATGCAGAATAACAAAGGGCGGGGGAAGCTGTCACAGACCCCGAGAGGGGGAGGATGGAAGAGGAGTCGTCGTCGTCGTCGTCGTCGGAGGAGGAGGAGGAGGAGGAGGGGGAAGAGGAGGAGGAGGAGGAGGAGGAGGAGGACGGAGAAGGAGGAAGAATCGGAGGAGGAGGAGGAGGAGGGGAAGGAGCTTCTTGGGGGTCTTTTGAGGGCCTCTTGGAGGGCTTTTTGGGCGCCTTGGGGCATCTTGGGCGCCTCTTGGGACCCTCTTGAGGCGCTCTGGGGAGCCTTCGGGGCGCTTTTGGGGCCATCTTGGAGGGAGTCGATCAAACAAGAGGGGGGGTTTAATTAGCGTCCCCCCTCGGAAGCCCCTAAAATCGCCTCTTGGACCCCTCTTGGAACGCTCTTGGAGTGCTCTTGGGCGCTCTTGGGGCCGTCTTGGGGCTCTTTTGGGGCTCTCTTGGGGCCCTCTTGGGCCATCTTGGAGCCATCTCCAGGCCTCGGATGGCCATCGGAAGCGAAAAGGCGAGAAAGCAAAAATCATTGATTTTCCTTAGGTTTTGGGACGATTTTGGCCTCTTCGGGGCCTCCTTGGGGAGCTGTTTGGCCACTTGGAGTTATCTTGGGGCCGTCTTTGGGCTTCTTGGAACCATCTTAGGAGCCATCGTGAGCGATCTTGCGCTATCTTGAGCCATCTTGGAGCTCATCTTGGGTTCTCTGAGGCGCTCTTGGAGCCGTCTTGGGCCATCTTGGACGCTCTAACTACCCGCGGCCCCCCCCGTCCAGGTCCAGGGGAGGGGGTAGGGGGAGGGGTAAACCCCTCCCCAAGGGGGAAGAGGGAGGGGTGGAAGAGGATCTGCTCTAGACCACCTACGCCCAGAGGGCTGGTGGGATTCCTTATTGATCGTCCCCTGGGTCCAGTTTTTCAAGGCGTTTTTTTTGTAACTGGGGGGGTCCGGTGTACTAGGGCGATGTTTTGGATTGGAGCTTAGGGGGTCCGGCTGATTAAGGCGCCCCGTCGAGGAGGGGGGTCCGGAATATTAGGTCGCATGTGGAGGGGGGTCCTCCGTTTTTAGGGGTTGGGTCGATTAATGCGGGATTTGGAATATGCGATGTATCGCCGATTCCAGGTCGATGGCCCCCACCTGAACGGCGCCCCTCTGAGCGTTGCCCTTCAGTCCATGTTGTCACGTTTCCCGAGCCGCGTCCTGCCCGGGCGGTCCACCGTGAGAGCCCCCCAGCTAACGCCCAGAAGCCCACGACATCGACGACTTCTGTGACGAAGGCGGCGGCGGTGGCGACGGCGGTTGCGGCGACGAAAGCGACCTCGTCATCGGCGACGTCTTCGTCGTCGTCTTCGTCGTCGTCGTCGTCGTCGTCGTCGTCGTCGTCGTCGTCGTCACCGTCGTCGTCGTCGTCGTCGTCGTCGTCGTTTCCGTCGTCGTCGTCGTCACCGTCGTCGTCGTCGTCGCCGCTGGTCGCAGTCTGGCCAAACAGTCGCCACCATCGCGGCCGCCGCCGGCCAGGGGTCCTGGAGGCCCCTCGGCTGCCCGGGAGGTGGCCCGTGGTCGTTGGAGCGAGCCGGGTCTGCTGGAGGGCGCCGGGGCCGCCCCCCGAGGAGGCCTTGCAGAGGGTCGAGGACGGAGCAACACTGCCAGCGAAAGAAGGACGTACATGTACATGAATCCACGCTGGTTTCGAGAGCACGCATTGCGCAAATGTTCGTATTACGCGGCTGGTCTCGCGAATCGAGGGGCCGTGTTTATGTACATAGCTGGGCGCGTACGTCCTTTGTGGGCTCCCTAGGCAAGGCATCCCCCGGACCTCCCGCGGAGAGGAGAAGCCCACGCGCGGAGGTGTCGTCGCCGTCATCGGCTCCGCGGGGGGCCTCGCTGGGCCCTGGGGCAGGATCGTTTAACCGATCCCCATCTTCAGCGGCGTGGCCTGGGCCCCGCTGGCCGATCTACCCCCCTAGATGGGGATCATTACAGGTGGTTCCCTTCGGGCTTCGAGGGGTGTATCCCCAACTGGGGTAGTAATTTTGTGGGGGCCCTCGAAGGGGATGGGGATGGGGATGGGGATGGGGATGGGGATGGTAATTGGTTGAACGATACCGGTTGGGGCAGTCAGAGAACAGCTCAGGATGATGAGCCGGCCCTGGGGAAGCGGTTTGGAGTTTGGTGGGAGTTTTCGGACGGGGTTCGGGCGAGGATGAAACCATTCCAGAGCGTTCTGGAACGCTCTGAGAAGGCCGCGGCGCCCGAAAAATCCTCCAGAGCCGCCGGATCTCAGAGGAGATTCTCGATTTATCCTCACCCGATGTTCTCTTCGTCCTGGCTTCGTCTTACATTGGATTTCTGGGTACATTCACCACCTCGGAGTCGTGCTCCAGGATCTTGAGGACCTCGAGGAGCGGTACTTGGTCATGGTCATGGATCATGGATGTGTGCCCGCCTCCGAGACCGGGAAATTATCCAAATCCGCAGTTCCCCACGTATCCAGGCCCAGCCCTCCCAAATGGGGACAGAGCAGATGGGATCGGAGAATCTCGACGTATCCCTGGTCCTCGGCGATGCGGCGCAATCCAGAGTTTAATGTCCTCCGTCCCGACATCGCCAGCGCATCGTCGATGCATCGGCGACGCGGTGCGATCATCCGACTCCATGTGCCCTGGTCCTCTTTGGGGGGCCTGGAACGTTTCCCAGGGATCTAGAGCGGGGCTCCGCGGTGGATGATAGCTGGCGGTGCGCGCAAACGTCCAGAGACCTCGCCGTTGAGCTTCTGCTCGACGTCGACGGCGACGTCGACGTCTGGCCTCGACGAGATCTGCCCTTCCGCGCGGGGCGGCTACGAGTGGCCGTCGACGACGGCGACGGCCTCGCCGACGTCGTCGTCGAGCCTCGAGGAGCTCTGCCCTGCCACGCAGGGCGGCTACAGTTAAAACGTCGGGGCAAGGAACACTTTGGTCTTTGAAGGTGCTCGAGGTTCTTTGGGACCTTCCTTTGGCACTCCTCGCACTGCTAGGACTAACAGGTGGCTTCGTTGCTGGCGACGACAACGTCGGCGTCGATGACGACGACGACGACGACGGTGACGACGACTACAAAGGAGAAAACGAGGACCACCACGACGCCGGCGCTGACGCCGATGCTGACAAAGACGCCGACGCTGGCGCCAGCGACAGAGCCTGCACCGGCGCCGACGCCGACGGCCACGCTCACGTTCTCGCCCACGCCCACTCCCACGCAGAAGCAGATGCCGACGTCGACTGCGACCCCGACCGTGACGCCGTTGCTGACGCCGACGCCGACGCCGATGCCGACGCCGACGCCGACAACGACGACGACGACGGCGACGTTGATGACGACGACACCGACGACGACGCCGCCGACGACGACGACGATAACGACGACGACGACAGCGACGACGACGGCGACGACGACACGACGACGACGACGACTGCGACGACCACGACAACGATGACGACGAACAACGACGCCGAAGCCGACAATGACGACGACGACGACCGCGTAGACCACGAGGCGCACGCCGAACAAAAGGACGATGCCGACGATGACGACGACGCCGACGCAGACGCCCACGCCGCCGACGACGCCAGCGCCGACGCCGTTGCCCACCCCTACGACAACGCCGAGGCCGATGCCGAAGCCGTTGCCATCGCTGACGCCGACGAGGTCGACGAACGACGACGACGATGAAGACGTCGGCGAAGACGACAACGACTAGAAGTATGTCAAGGACGACGACGAGTCGACTACGGCGCAGACGACAATCATGACGACGACGACGGCGCACATGGCAGCGGCTTTGTACGCCGACACCCACGCCGATTCCGACGCCGACGCCGACGTTGACGCCGTCGCCGACGGCCACGCCAACGACGATGACGTCGCCGACGCCAACGCCGACGCCGACGCCGACGACGACGACGACGACGACGACGACGGCGACGCCGACGTTGCCGCCGACGCCGACGGCGACGACGACGCCGACGCCGATGCCGTCGACGACGACAAAGCCGATGCCGACGCCGACGACGACGAACAACGAGGGCGGCGACCACGACGAAGACGACGACGACGGCGCAGACGACTACGACGACGGCCGACGCCGACACCGACCGCGACGAAAACGCCGACGTCGACGACGCCACCGTCGACGACCCAAGACAACGACGCCGAGAACGTTTCCGACGCCGACTCCAACGACGACGACGACGATACGACGGGGCAGACGTCAACGCCGACGACGACGACGCCGACGCTGAAGACGACGCCGACCCCGATGGCGACGACGACGTCGACGACGAAGCCGACGCTGACGCCGACGCTGACGATGGCGACGACACCGACGCTGACGACGACGACGCCGCCGCCGACGGACGCCGATGTCGACGACGACGACGTCGAAGCCGACGCTGACGCCAACACTGACGTATGCGACGACACCGACGCTGACGACGACGACGACGACGAACGACGACGACGTCGTTGACGACGACGACGAGGACGCCTGCGACGATGACGATGACGACGACCACGGACGATGACGACGACGACCCCGATGACGATGACGCCGATGACGACGACGGCCACGACGGCGCAGACGACGATGACGCCGACGGCGACGACGACGCCCGCCGCTGCCGACGCCGACGCTGACACCGGCGGCGACGATGACGACCGACGACGACAATCGACAACGTCGACGCAAACGACGAAGACGCCGACGACGACAAAGACGTCGACGCCGCTGACGCTGCCGACGCGGACGCCGACAACGACGACGACGCCGACGACGCCCACGTCGCCGACGACGCCGTCGCCTTACCGACGCCGTCGACGATGTCCAGGCCTACGCCGACGCCGTTGCCAATGCCGACGCCGACGACGGTGACAACGTCGACGACGACGACGAACGACGACGACCAAGACGAGTTCGGCGCAGACGACGTGGAAGACGACAACGACACCAATGACGACGACGACGAACGGCGACGACGACGACGACGAGTCGACGACGGCGCAGACAACGCCGACGACGACGATGGCGACGCCAACGTGACGCCAACGTCGACGACGACGACGACGACGACCGACGCCAACGTCGACGAGTCGACCACGTCGCAGACGGCAACAATGACGTCGAGGATGACGACGACGGCGACGCCGACGCCGACGCCGACGTCGGCACCGACGACGGCGTCGACGACGACGACGATCGACGACGATGAAGACGACGACTTCGTCGGCGACGACGACTACGACGCAGACGACGACCACGCCGACGACGACGACGACGACGACGACGACGACGACGACGACGACGACGGTGCAGACATCGACGACGACGGCGCAGACGACGACGGCGTCGACAATGACCACGCCGACGACGACGACGACGACGCCACGTCGACGCCGACGCCGACGCGGACGACGACGACCGACCGTCCGACCGATCGACCGACCGACCGAGCGACCGACCGATCGACGACGACGACGATGACGATGACGACGAGGACGACGACGACGACGACGACGACGATGACCGCTGCCACCGTTGCCGACGACGCCGACGACGATGACCAGGACGACGACGACGACGAGGACGCCAGCGACGACGATGACGAGGACGACGAGGACGACGCCAACGACTACGACGACGACGACGAACACGACGACGACGACGACGGCACGAAGACGGCGCCGACGGGTACGAGGACGGCCAAGCCGACGACGATGACCCGCCGACGACGACGACGACGACGACCACGACCACGTTCACGACCACCATGACGACTTACGACGACTACGACGACGACGACGTCGAGGATGACGACGACGGCGACGCCGACGCCGACGCCGACGTCGGCACCGACGACGGCGTCGACGACGACGACGATCGACGACGATGAAGACGACGACTTCGTCGGCGACGACGACTACGACGCAGACGACGACCACGCCGACGACGACGACGACGACGACGACGACGACGACGACGACGGTGCAGACATCGACGACGACGGCGCAGACGACGACGGCGTCGACAATGACCATGCCGACGACGACGACGACGACGCCACGTCGACGCCGACGCCGACGCGGACGACGACGACCGACCGTCCGACCGATCGACCGACCGACCGAGCGACCGACCGATCGACGACGACGACGACGACGGCGGCGCAGACGACGACGAAGACGCTGCCGCTACCGCTGCCACCGTTGCCGACGACGCCGACGACGATGACCAGGACGACGACGACGACGAGGACGCCAGCGACGACGATGACGAGGACGACGAGGACGACGCCAACGACTACGACGACGACGACGAACACGACGACGACGACGAACACGACGACGACGACGACGACGGCACGAAGACGGCGCCGACGGGTACGAGGACGGCCAAGACGACGACGATGACCCGCCGACGACTACGACGACCACGACCACGTTCACGACCACCATGACGACTTACGACGACTACGACGACGACGACGTTGGCGACTACGACGACGTCGACGACGAGTCGGCCACGGCGTCAACCACTACTGCGGCATCGTCTTCTGCCCTGCCGCGTAAGGCGGCTACGAGTGGTACAGCCCGCAGGACGTGTACCGCCCGGTCACGTCGCGCCTGGCCGCGGTCACGGGCATGCCGGTGCTCTGCTTCGACTACCGCAAGGCCCGACGTCGCCCCGACCTCACTCGGGGGGGCGCCTGCGACCCGATTCGATGCGATTCGGCTCGTTGGTCGGGCGGTCGCTCGGGCGAGCGGTTGGACGGGGCTAGGAAGAGGACCAATCCGTTCCAGAGCTTCCCAGAACGCACGAGCAGCGTTCCAGACCGCTCTGAGAGGGCCGCGGCGACCGATATATCCTCCAGAGCCGCCTGATCTCAGAGATTCTCGATGTATACCCACTCGATTATATACTCGTCCTTGCATCGTCTTGAGCGGCCAGTTTTTGTGCTGTTTCCAGCCTCCGAGGACCCTCGCCGAGCCCGGGGAGCGTCCAAAAACAACTCAGGGCGACGAACCGGTCGCAGGGAAGTGGTCCAGACCTCCAGAGGCCGCAACAGACAAGGATAGAGCGGTCGGGTGTCTGGGGCGAGTCCGATTTGATTCGATCGGCTTCGATTCACCATCATCATCCTGGGCGGGCGTCGCGTAATGGGAGGGCGATACATGGGGGCAGCGAGGGCTGCAGAAAACGGGCCCTTCAGGGCTTTCAAGGGGCCCTTCAGGGCCCAAAAGGTTGCCTTTCGGACCCGAGAGGTGCACCTTCCTCCTCCCCCCCATGTATCGCCACCCCATTGAGCGACGCCCAACCGATTCTTGTTCAACGGGGCGATCTGATGTGTTTCCGATCCGATCTGGCGTCGCGATGCGAGCCAGCTCGGGCCTATCCCTTCCCCTCCAGTGCAGTCACATGGGAGGCGCGCTTGGGGATCGCTGCTCCTCCTTTCTCCTCCCTCCTCCTCCCGCTCGTGCCTCACTCCTGCTCTCCCTCCTCTCTGTCCCCCCCTCTCTTTCCTTCTCTCCCTTCCCCTCCTCTCTGCTCTCTCCTCCTCCTCGTCCTCCTCCGCGTCGTCAACAAATCATGGCGTAAGGTCGAGGCCTCTGGGGACACGCGGTGCGAGCAAATCGCGACGGCGGAGTTCGGGGACGAGGACGACGACGATGACGAGAATCCAGGCCTCCCAGATGGGGTCGCAGCAGATGGGGTCGGAGAACCGCGCCGCATCGCCGATGCATCGGCGATGCGGCTCAAGGCGGAGCCCGTGTTTCTCCTTGCTGACGTTGCCGATGCATCACCGACGTCGCCGATGCATCACTGATTGCATCGCCGATGCACCGCCCGTGCATCGCGGATGCGGTGCAGTCCCCCGACCCCATCTTCTCGGCAGCCTGTTCTTGAGTGTTTTTGATGGTTGGTATGTGCAGGCTTCTCGGGACCGAGTCAGGGGAGGAGGACGATAGCCACCGACACAAACGTCGATCCCCATGAACATGTGGGATAAGATGGGAAGTGCAGGGGAAGACGAGGAGGCCTCTAGAGAAGGAGGAGGACGACGAGGAGGACGGCGATGTTGCTCGCCGAGTGTTTTTGTTCCCCCACGTAGCCTGCTGGCATCGTTTGCGCTGCTGGAGGCCTCGCGATGCCTCTGCATACCTCCGTGGAGGTCAGAGGTCCCAGCAGGCACCCGGCGCCCTCCCCCCCAGGATCAACCAGGGGCGGAGCGTCCTGGCCTGCCTATAGGCCCTCGGTGGTGGTATGCGCGAAATGTCCTTAGAACATTTCTGGCTGAGACTGTTTTGTTTTATCACATCGGGTTTCTGTCCCAAGAACCTTGTTTTTGTACTTCGAACATCTGCTGGTTCTAAGACCATTTCGTGGCAGGGCTATGGAATTGATGGGACGGTCGGTCCCTGCTCAAGACGAGTCCGCGGCGGCCAGTCTGTTCTTTGGGCGGGAAGATACACACCGACACGAGTGAACTTCGAGCCCCACGAAAATCTTGGAATCACGGAGCAGTAGAGTGGGGACTCTGACGTCTGCGCCATTTCTCGGTGTGTCCCCTGGGCCCTCCGCACCGAGGGTCCCCGGGGCCCACGCTCCAGGGCGGGGACTGCTCTGTGTTTTTTTTTTTCTCGGGCCTTGCCCGGGGGATCAATCCCTGGGGGCCTCGGCAGGCGGTGGATGCGGGGACAGATCTCCTGTCTGGGGCAGGCCGCAGGCGCTCCGAGGCAGGAGGCGTCGGGCGACGGGGATCTCTCCATGGCCCTCGCCAGGGAGGATCGATCTCAGGGCGGCCGCGGCCCAGGGCCGAGGCCTGTCCCTGCGCAGCGCCCCGCAGTGGTGGGTGCGTGCGAGTGAGGAGGCCAGCGCGGGGTTGGTCGCGGGCGGGTCGCGGGCGGGCCGCGGGGTGGGCCTGGAGGCGGGCCGCGGTGTGGGCGCGGGGGGGGGGGACGATGACAACAGCAAACAACGAGCGAGCAGAGCTCTGGGCCACGGAAGCCAACTTCACCGGCGCACCCAGGGATGGTGTGCCTGTTCGGACCCCTGATCCTGATCCCCCCCTTGATAAATCCCCACCTCGCATTTCTAGGCATCCGAACAACTATGGAGACCTCTCGGGCTACCCGGCGGCGGCGTTGGCGACGACAGGCGTCGTCGCTTCGCATGTCTTTGGACGTTTCGGGATGGTCGTGCCGCCACGGCTGGGCGCGGCTCGCAAACACGGATCCCGGGAGGGGCCTGGCGACTAGCTGTGAGCTAATCTTGGTCGGGGCAAGACTCAGGTTGGCAGCGCCCACAAGGGGATGGTGCAGTGGGCAAGTCTGGGCCTCCTAGGTGGGGTCGGAGTAGATGGGGTCGGAGGATCGCGCCGCACCGCCGATGCATCGCCGATGCGGCTCGATGTGCAACCCGCTTTGCTTCACGTCAACGTCGCCGATGTATCGCCGACGTCGACGATGCATCGCCGGTACATCGCCGATGCATCGCCGATGTATTGGCGATGCGGCGCGATCCTCCGACCTCGTCCATTCCGACCCCATCTAGGTGGACGCCAGCAAAGGAAGCGGCCTTCTGAGAAGGCGGAAGGCGCATCTTAGAAGGCAGGGCCTTCTTAGAGGGCTCCAGGGGCTTCTGCGAGGGCTTCGTAGAAGTTGGGTTAAGTCGGGCGTGTCCCTCTACAGGAGGAATATTTCAAAATAGTCGGAACATAGTCTGGGGACGATGTGTGTAGTAGTTGTGCACATTCTTTGCGTGGTTTTTGTTTCTCGTCCAACATCGGTCTGTCGGGCGACGTGACCGACCCCAAAGTTGGGCTGGCTCCTAAGGAGGGCCCCTGCTTTCTGAGCAGGCCGTTCCTCTCGCGCCCCCCCGGCGCCGAGCGCACATCCTGTCGGGGGCGGGACTTGGGGCCCCGACCAGCCTCCGGAGTGGCTGGCAGTAGCCTGCCGCGGGCGTTCGGTAATGGATGTCGGAGGTTGACAGACCTTCTACCCTGACACGTCGATTAAGGAATTGGCCGTTTTTCTTTCGCGAGAGGGCGTCGCGGCCGTCATTTTTGCGGGTCCAGGTCCGACGGTTTCGGTTCCAGGCCGTTTTCATTAAGGGGGTCCTGAAGGGGCCCTAAACGAGCCCCCTAGGGCCCCGAAAGGGTACGAAAGGGGCACCTGTCTTACCCTCCCCCTCTATCGCCCCTCCATTAGTGAACGCCCGACTGCCAGACCTACAGACCTGGCGGTGTTGCCTACATAAGGTCATGCATGGGGGGTTTCTTCGAAGGGCCTAGGTGATCCGTCCTCCTTTTTTTTTCTCCGTCCTCCTCCTCCTCCTCCTCCTCCTCCTCCTCCTCCTCCTCCTCCTCCTCCTCCTCCCCCTCCTCCATCTCCTCCCCCGGAGGGTCAGGGGTCCCTCTGTTGCTGATCCACACCTCCTATGCTTGTCGGCGCAGGAGGAGGAGGTAGAGGAGGGGGAGGAGGATGAGGAGGAAGAGGAGGAGGAGGAGGACGAGGAGGAGGAGGAGGAGGAGAAGAGGAGGAGGAGGAGAGAGGAGGAGGAGGAGGAGGAGGAGGAGGAGGAGGAGGAGGAGGAGGAGGAGGAGGAGGAGGAGGAGGAGGAGGAGGAGGAGGAGGAGGATGAAGAGGAGGAGGAGGAGGAGGATCGCTAATCCATGTTCGCGCGCCCCCGATAAGAAGGCCCCTGCTTTCTGAGCAGGCCGGGCGCCTCTTGTCGGGGGCAGGGCTCAGGGCCCCGACCAGCCTCCGGAGTGGCTGGCAATAGCCTGCCTCGGGCGTGCGGTAATGGGGGGCGATACATTCGGGGGCCCCCAAACGGGGTGATGACCTCACCGTGTGGTGAGTCGGTGGGGATTCGGGGTCACCGCACGGTTTTGGGACTCGAGGCCTTCTCCGAGGACGAATCGGGCGACAGGGGTCTCCGGGGTCCTTAGACCGTGCGGTGACGGACCGTGCGGTGAGGTCTTGAGGGATTTCGAGGTTGTCGCACGGTCTGTCATCGCACCGTTTCGGGACTCCAAATAAATGGGGGGGCGTCGAGGGTTGCACGAAAGGGGTCCTGAAGGGGCTCTAACGAGCCCCCCTAGGGCCCCGAAGGGGTACGAAAGGTGCACGAAAGGGGCACCCTCCTTACCCCCCCCCATCTATCGCCCCCCCATTAGTGAACGCCCGACGCACTGCCAGACCTACAGACCTGGCAGTTTTGCCTGCATAAAGCCATGCATGGAGGGTTTAGGCGACCCGTCCTCCTCCTCCTCCTCCTCCTCCTCCTCCTCCTCCTTCTCCTTCTCCTGCTCCTCCTCCCTCCTTCTCCTCCTCCTCCACCTACTCCTTCTCCTTCCCCTCCTCCACCTCCTCCTCCTCCTCCTCCTCCTCCTCCTCGGGTCGCCTAATTACGGCCCCGGGGGAAACCGTACAGCCACGCATTATCGTTGATATCCAAAGATGCGGGTGCTACGACACCCCGAAGGTGGATTGGCGAATTCCAGTTGTTATTTGCGCATCCCGTTTCCTCAGCAGCCCATACAGAATCGACGTCCGGACGAACCATCGGGAGAATGGACGTCGATAGGGATACAGTGCAAGGAAGGCTTCAAGGCTGGACTTCTAGGCCTCAGGCATCCTCTTGGGGGTTTTCTTGCGGTTCTCTTCGGGCCCATCTCTTTTCGGTCCCGCTTTGGAGCTTTCGAAGCGCTCTTTGGGCTGTTTGGGGTCCCCGTTGCGGACCGCGGGGGCCCTCTTGGAGCCATCCTGGAGGCCGTCGATCCAAACAGGGCTGTTCCTAAATTTCAGCCCCCGCTTGAAGGTCAGGAGTTCTTGGGCTCTCTTGGGACGCTTTTGCGGCGCTCTTGCGGCGCTCTTGGGGGCCCTTCGGGGCTGTCTCGAAGAGCTGGTGGCTCTCTCTTGTGGCTCTTTTGGGCGAGTCTAGAGCCATCTTGGAGGCTTCATACGCCCAGCGGGAGCGAGAAGCGAAGCGAGAAGTGGAACAGCCATTGAAATGCATTGAGATTTTGATAAGGCCTCTCGGGGGCAGCCTTGGGACACTTTGTGGCTACTTGGAGCCATCTTGGGGCCCCTTGGCCGTGTGGGAGCTCTTCAGGAGCCGTCCTGCAGACCATCAGGCGTGTGAGAGTAGATTTTCCCTGAGGGTCCTGGAGATGTGCAGGGAAGCTCGTGCCCTCCCCAATTCCCACCTCAAGCAGCATCTTGGATACCAGAAAAGGATAAAAGGGATTCAGACGAAGACGAAGACGACGACATTGACGAGGTCGTCGTCGTCGCCGCCATCGCCATCGCCATCGCCACCGTTGTCGTCGTCGTCGTCGTCGTCGTCGTCGTCGTCGTCGTCGGCGACTCCGTCGATTTCGCCGTCGTCGACGACTGCATGACGTCGTCGTCGGCGACGTCGTCGGCAACGTCGGCGGCGTTGTCGTCGACGACGCCGTCGACGGCGCCCTTCCGCGCCGCCCGCCGAGAGGCGCCCGAGCACCGGCACCCTGCGCAGCTCGAGGACGCCCTCGCGGCGCTGCGCTTCGCCGCGGGCCACGGCCCCGCCGGGCCCGGCAAGGCGCCCCTGCCTGAGGGGCCTGTTTTCCACCACCACCAGCACCATAAGTTGGAGGGGGTCCTCCTCCACCTCCTCCTCCTCCTCCTCCTCCTTCTCTTCGTCCTCCTCCACCTCCTTCCACCCTCCAACTCATGGTGGTTGTGGTGGTGGTGGTGGAAATCAGGCCCATCACCCGCCGGGCCCCTGTCTGGGCACAGCAAAGTCGAGTAGGGGACCGACTACAGAATTGGTTCTTTCCAACATGAATTTTCCCTCGTCGAGCCATACGTGGAGTGATCGTAGGCCTACGAACTTCTGCGAGCATGATACGTCCCCGCCTGGGCTCAAGAGACGAGGGTCAGTGCAAACGGGGGTCAGTCAGAGCGCTGGATCTTGCAGGATCCTGCAGGGCCAGGGGCGCACAGACTCAGGTTTGAGTGCAGGATCCTGTAATAAGCCTGGCTCACCTTGGTTTGCATCGACCCGGGTAAGTGAGTCCCGGACCCCTGTCTGGACGCAGCAAAGACCACAGCCACTGCGAAGGCCTAACACGCCCGTCGTCGTAAGTAGGTATTTTTGGATTCCCAGATCCCAACCCATTTCGAGCGCCTTCCTACTTCTGGACTCGATTTGCTTTTGCTGCGTTGTGCTATTCTCTGGGAGGGCCTGAGCCCAATCTACTTGATCCGCCTCCCTACTTCATGTTTTACCTACTTCTTCCGACCGACATGTACATCTGGTGTCGCCGACCCTGAAGGCGGGACCTCCCCCAGGACCGCTCAATGGTCGGCGGATTTTCCTGAAGGGTCCCTCGGGGAAGAACCCGCTGACCTCGAAATGAGTTTTTTGGTTGTGGTTGTGGTCGATTTGGCCGCCCTGGGACGTCACATCGATCACCACCAGTACTGAGCTGGTTTCGGCGTTCTGACGATTGTCGACGTCCGGGCCGGGCGGGAGAGCTCAGCCACGCGCAGCGGGGGGGGGGGAAAGGGGGGAGGGCTTCTTAGAAACGCCCCTGCTCAGAAGGCCTTCCAAGAGGCAGCCTCCTTCGAAGAAGCCCTCCCCCCGCCCTCCACCCCCTGGCGCGCACCGCCAAGGAGCCTAGGCAAGCGGGGTCCGTAGCCATTTTGGCTCAAGCCGCTCTGATCCAGAGCGGGCACTTCTCTACTGAACGCGCGATACCACATCATCATCCAGCCAGATGGCACCACTGCTCGTGGGCTTGCGCGAGGTCATTCGACTTGTGTTGGCGGTGCTTGCCGCCCACAGGGTGTTCACATGTGCCGCAGGGTCTTGTCCCCAGGAGGCCCACTACTTCCAGAAGTTCTACACCGATGTGGCACTGTTTTCGTTTGGGGTCCGTGTTCTACTTCTTCGACTGCTGCAGTGCCAAAACCATGAGAGAGGTTGCCAGAGTGAAGAAAACGAGAAGTTCTACACCGATGTGGCACTGTTTTCGTTTGGGTCCATGCTCTACTTTTTCGACTGCTGCAGTGCCAAAGCCATGAGAGGGGTTGCCAGAGTTAAGAAAACGAGCTCCGCGAGACCGAGCTCGGGACACGAAGGCCGGCGTTTCAAATTTGACGTGCGTACCATCGACTGCGCGCTGCGGTGGGGCGTAGAACACAGGTTTCCAAAAGTGTTGGAAGTGATGCATGCTTGCGTCAGACGTGGACACGCGGAAGCGGCCGTGAAAGTGTTCGACCACATGCTGGAGAAGGGGCCCGTTCCCGGCGCGGACCTCATCAATAAGGCCGTGTCCGGCGCTTTCTTCCAGCTCGTCGTCGGGATTCTCAGTGACGAGAGTATTCGAATGGACGGGTTGCGGCTTCTTGAATTTGTTCGAGCTCATGGGATCGACCCGTCGCCGACCATCCAGAACCGTTTGTTGGCTGCGTGGGAGAACCAGTTTCCAGATAACGTGTTAGAGTATTTCCTAAATATAAGGCGGGAAGGAGTTAAGCTCAGCACGAGGGTATTTCGCAGCATTGTTGTGGCCCGCGAACGTGTTGATCCAGAGTTCGTCTCGATGATCTATTCTGATACAGTTGGAGTAGGAATTGAGCTGAAAATCTTCCTCCATCCCCTGAGTGGGTTTGCGCTCCTGTGCGTACACAGGGCACACTCTAATCGCACGTCTGGCCGGCGATGTCTTGGGGCGAAGGCCACCAGTATCCCGGCCAGAGAGCGCATAACCCACGAGGGCGGGAGGGCTGGGAATTGAAGCAACCCACAGGCAGCCGAAACTGCAGCACTCGGCGGTGCAGGATGGCGCCCAGCGGCACCAGGAATAAACAATTACCTGCAGGTGCAATTGGCCTTCAACCTTGAACAGCGTAGCACCGGCGACGAAGGGCCCACGAGCAAGCCTTCAACCTTGAACAGCATAGCACCAGCGACGAGAGACCCACGAGCACCCATCACCAGAGGCCTTCGACGCGCCTCACGTGCCCACGAGGAGCCGACACCCAATCACAGTTCCCGCCAGCTCCCGTGGAGCCGCCGAGCGTGTGAGGCAGGGATAGCTGCCCAGGAGCACGACGCAAGGCAGATACGCCTGCTCCCTCAGGAGAGCACCAGGCATGTGAGACAAGCCTGCCTGTCACTAGTTGGTCCAGTGCCACGAACGCAAACCCCAGAAGCCCCCAGAGGCCAAGAGGAGAGGAGTGGATGATGACACGCTCCGTCGCGATTTGGGGGCTAAGAAAATCTTCCTCCATCCCCTGAGTGGGTTTGCGCTCCTGTGCGTACACAGGGCACACTCTAATCGCACGTCTGGCCGGCGATGTCTTGGGGCGAAGGCCACCAGTATCCCTGTGCACCCCAGGACATCGCATCCTGGACAGACACAACCTGTGCAGACGTGGAAGCCCAATGCACACAGGTGTGTGTGTGTGTGTGCGTGTGCACGTGTATGCCCGCGAAGCGACAATCAATTTCGTACACGCAATTCCTCTGATTGTTTTCCACGCTCAGTCCTCGCCAGAAGACTCCGAGAATTCTATTAAGAATTCTGCTTCCTCCAGCGTGCCGCGGGCTTTGGCCGAAGTGTACGCGAAGGCCGTCACGCCCCTCCAGCCTCCCGAATAGAAAAGCGCTGCCGGCCCATTGGCCTGCACAACTTCTGTGGCCCATCCGCGGCGGAACGCATGAGTGCCCCAGGATCGCGCGTCGGCGAATCCTAGAGCTTGCGCAGCGAGCTTTAAGCAAGCCAGCGATTCGTTATACGAAATACTCGCGAAAGGGATCCCGCTGTCTGCCAACCTTCGCCTCAGCACGCATGCGCCGCAGAGCGTCTTGCCCTGCAACTTGCAAATGCACCGGCGCGAGACCTCCACCGGCTCAGCACAACATTTGCGATTGAAGAAAGTTATCCGGACAGCTTCTGTTCCCCCAGCAACGGTCTCAATGACGACTTGCGCCTGAGGACGGCCCAACTGCAAAGTTTCACCATATCTGAGACAGAAGTGCCGAGATACGACCCATGATTCACCAATGTCCTGCTGATCGTTGCTGACACACCATTGCGCCAACTTACGGGTCTGATCAGCTGTCGCACGGATTTTTACTCGCCGAATGGCTCTTCCAGATTTCTCTGCTCCACGAGCGACGCGGCTTGTGTCGAGCAGTGCCCCTAGAGGACTACGCATCCATCGCAAGATCGTTCTCAAATGCGAAAGGTATTTACCAAGCGAAGAAGCACTGCGAAAGAGAACGACAAACGCATCCACTTGCGCATCTGCTGGGGGCCAGGGCTCAAGCTTGTGTAGAATACAATTCTGTCCGTAAAGGCGAAGCGCTGAAGCGTAGCCCGAAGCACTCGCCTTCCAGCCACAGAACTCAATCCACATCGCTTCCTCCTCGAAACTTATTCCTCGCATGTACATTCACGCGTTCCCACACGTGCAATGGGCAACACACATACGTGCAGCTGGCTGGGGCCGCCCTGGGAAACCTCCAGGGCACCCAACCAGCGGAACGCGAGGGAGCGGGTGGGCGGGCAAAGCAACCCAACCCGAGAGCAGCCTGCACCGCGGCAGCGGCAGCCCCACGAGAAGCGATGCGCACGCGCACCCCCTGACCCCGCAGGCGCTGCTGCGTCCGCGTGCTGACGCAGGGTCCACAAGGCCCCTGGTGACCAACGACAGACGGACACGGACGGACGGACACGGACAGACGGGCCGAGAAGGAAACCGCACCCTGAACGGGCCAGGCGTGAGCAAGAACTTCCCCTCCAACTCCGCAGCCTCCATAGGAGGCTACCGGCCATGAGCCAAACGCACGAAGCTAGGAGGCCAGGAAGCCAAGAGGCTAAGAGTGGACAAGAATCCTGCTCCTCAAATTTCACTGCCCCCCAAACCACTCGTGCCTCGTGATTTATGGGCGACTATAATTATTCCTCGCATGTACATTCACGCGTTCCCACACGTGCAATGGGCAACACACATACGTGCAGCTGGCTGGGGCCGCCCTGGGAAGCCTCCAGGGCACCCACTGCACCCAGGTGGGTCCGGACAGCTGCGCGAAGCGGTTTGCTACTGGTACCTGTGCCCCCCCATGCAAGCAGGAGCATTTTTACTCGGCAGCGTCCGACGAATCTGAGTGTTCAACTAAGAACTCTGCTGCCGCCACGTTCCCCCGCGCCCTGGCCGAGGCGTACGCGAACGCGGTGAGCCCGCGCCACCCACCAGAATAAAACAAGGCAGTGGGGCCGTTCGCCTGCAAACAATCCGTCGCCCAACCTCGGCGAAAAGCATGCGTTCCCCAGAACAGGCGTTTTCTCTATGCCGCACGCCTGAGCCGCCACCTTCAGCGTGGCAAGGCTTTCCGAATATGTCAGGCCAGGAAACAGCGCTCCGGAATGACAGCTGTGGCGAGAAACAAGCACATACTCCACAAAACGCTTTACCCTGGAGGGCGCATATGCACCTCCGAACCACTTGCACGGGCTCGCTGTAGCATTTCCTGTTGGTGAAAGTGATGGACACCTCCTTGCGCGTACCAGCCGCCGCGGCGAGGCAGACTGGCGCTGTCACCGATCCAATCTGGAGAACCTCGCCATACCGTAAACAGAAATGACGCGCCACGACCCAGGACGCCCCAACGTCGGGCAGGCCGAACGCCGAGCACCACGTGGACAGAGCTTTGGTCTCAGCAGCGGTGGCACGAACGCGAGGCCGTCTGAACGACCGGCCTGCCTTTTCAGCGCCACGGACGACCCGGGCCGTATCTGCCAGGGCGCCCAAAGGGAAACGCATCCAATGCAGCACAGTGCGGAGGTGGGACAAGTATCGCGCCAAGGTCCCTGCACTCCGAAATAAACTGATATATGCGTCAACCACGGGCGTCGTCGGCGGCCAAGGTGCAGATGCCGAGTGCAAAGCCACCTGGCCGTACAACCGCACTGCAGAAGAGTAGCCTCGCGCACTGGCGCGCCACCCGCAAAATTCGAGCCACACAGCCTGCTCGCGCATGGCCTCCAAGTCGACAATATGGCGGCTGCGAGTCAGCTCTTGCCTTGGCGATGAAGAGGGCAGCGGAAACACATCCCCGTCAATTTTGGCCAAAACCAAAATGGCATCTGCGAGTGTTGCAGGACCTGGCATTTCCCCAGACGCGCGGGCCACAGCGCAAAGCCTGAGAGCCGCGCGCGCTGCCATTGCCCGAGAGTTTGTCCTTGACGCAAGGGCAAGCACAGGCAGTTCGGGGAGTATCTGGGCGTCGGGGAGCAACGGGGCCACAGCACCGCGCACTGCGCCCTCAGGTTCTGCAGAAGCGCATGCTGACGCGCACAGCTCCGTCAGCGCCTCCGCGAACGGCAAAGGTACGCCTCTGAGCGCAGACCAGATGTCCTGCGCCTCTGCCGCCGAAATGCCAAGGAAATCCGAATGATCTACTGCTCCCTCGACGGCCAGATCCGATTCAATTCTTCGCACGTCGACTGTGAGACCTGAAATGCTCGCCGCTCTTCGCAACAAAACGCCGAGCGTGGAACTGCCAGCCGGTTCCACGTGGTCACGCGCATCGCTCAGCCTGGGACGCACCAAACGACCATCATCTCGAGCCAGCTCGTCCTGCCGTGCCCTACTCTGGCCAATGAAATGTAACATTTGCTCCAATCGGCTACGGACGGAACCGCGCAGTGGACGACGAATGACGCCGAACAGGCGCAACGCGAGCACACATTGGCCACGGACCAGCTGACGGGCACACAGAACAATTTTCGGAGTCCGAGGCCCTGCGGAAACAACCTCGGCCACCAACTGCAGGAACCAGGGCCGAACCTCATGGGCCCGAATGGAAGCGCCCAGGGCGCCAAAAACAAACAGGAAACGGCGTTCCGACAAGAGACCTGTCAAAGTGGCACGCAGAGATGAGGGTTTGTGCCGCACGATGGTGACGACGCCGCACCTGACAGCGAAAGTTCTTTTTCCACGGTCGGGTACAGTCACTCCGCGTCCCAAGGCAGTGCTGCCGGCCATAACCAGGCAATCCGCTCAAAGCTCCGGGCGCCAAATGCGGCCACAGCTGCGTCCCAGGTGTCCCACCTGGTGGGCCCATCGGCGAGGTTCAGCTTACTTGGAACACGGAACGCGTGCAAAGAGATGCCGGCCCTGGCGACCTGGAACCAGAAACCAGTGACCAAAGCATTGAGATCCGTTTGTCTGCTCGCTCCGCGCGCAAGCACGTGCAACGCCGGATTGCAATCCACGAAAAGAAGTATTTCGCAGTTAGCCAGTCCGCGCTCGATTAAACATCGGACTGCGCACGCTGCGGCAAGCAGCTCCCACAGCACAATCTGGGTGCGCCGTGGATGCGCCCACTGCCAAGCCTCCTGCGGCACCGAGGCGGCGCTCCACAATCGGAAACTCGGGTGCACCAGTGCGAATGCTATTCCTCCATCTCCCGCAGCATTTGTATACACAATGCACCGCTCAACGGCGCGCGGCGCAAGCTGAAACCGCCTGGTCGGCGCCTCTGCTAAAAACGCGGACCACCAGCGGAGCGCCGTCCGGACGCGCGCCGTCAAACGAGCAGTGCGGCGATTCGCTTGCCAGTGAAGCGCTGCGAGATACGCCCTGGCTCCCTTTCCAAAAACAGCGCTGCCAGCCCAATTCAGGCGGCCGGCCAACCGCTTCGCTTCGGCTGGACGGAGGGCGTCACTCTGGAGAGCCTCCCGAATGGTCTCGAGCCACTTCTGCAGTTTAGCTGGCCCAATCTGGAAGATGATTTCGCCTGAGCGCGCAGAAACGTCCACTCCCAAAATGGTGGTGCTCGTGGCGCCTCTCACGCGCTTGGAAGGCTGGCTCAAGCACCCAGCCTGTCAAGCCCAGCAGTTGCTCTGCGCAATGCGCTGTCCCTACTGGCCCTGTCAGCGCGCTTGCTGCGTCCAGGCACTTATCGGCCGAGAACAGATCGTCCACGAACCGGGGATATGCCACAAACAGATCTCGCGCAAGCAACGCCTGGAAGAACGAACCAAGCCTATGCCAGCTGTGGACAGAAGCGCTCGACCCAAAAGGGCAGCAAATCAACTGCAGACCTTTGGCCTGCTCGGCTGCAGTGCGCCAGGAAATGACAGCGAAAGGCAGGTGTTCCGCCCGCAGCGGCAGGGATTTGAAGGCCCCTTTAAAATCCTCCTTCCGGAAGCACACAGCACAGTCGCGCGGCGCATCGCCAGCGACAGACCGCGCAACAGCGAGCAGAGTGTCCAAAGTGTCGACCGGCATGGGTTCCCCAATTGCCGTTGCTGAATTGACGAGAGACCCTGAGAAATCATCAATCAAGCGGACCTTGGGGATGAACTCGCCGCCTGCTTCCTTCCACCCCTCCAGGGGGGCCAGACACAGGGCGCGTCGGTTCGGGCAGACAGAGCCACTGCTGTAGCTCGCCCCCGAGCTCTCTGTGGCCCGTCCCCCCCAACCGACACACGACGCACAAGGGAGGGAGGGCGGGTTTCACGTGCTGCAACGCAGCGCACGACGCCCGACAGGACGTGAAGGGCCCGACAGGGCCAGAGCACGCTGCAAGCGTCTCCTCCTTGCGCCCGACAGGACGCAGCCAGCCCGCCTGGGCAATTCAGCCGCCGGTACTTGGTACCCCGCCCCGGACGCGGGCGGCCACGCGGCACGGCACGCCACGACTGCCGGCACGGCAGACAGCACGGCACACTGCACGGCAGACGACGCTCACAGCGCACGGCACTGATGAGCACGGCACCACAGGCACAGCACGGCGCAGACGGCACCGCACACGGCAACCACACTAGCACGACACGACGACGACGAGAGGCTGAGGAGGGAATCGCCAGAATCTACCTTGCGGCGAAGACCTTTAGAATCCTCCTGCCAATCGACAAGGGCCCATGGTACATGAGGATTCTCCTAGCCCTCGCCTTCGCCCCGTGCGTCGTCGCGCCAACAGTGGGCCAGACACAGGGCGCGTCGGTTCGGGCAGACAGAGCCACTGCTGTAGCTCGCCCCATGTCGAGGCTCCTGTCGGCCCTTCTCTGGCCCCTCCCCCATGTGGAGACGGGAACCTCGGAGACGACCCCAAAGTTTGCCGAGAGGGGGAAAGGGCGCGCCCTTCGGCCACACGCCGGCCCGCAAGGGCCTTGTACGATGGGGTTGGCGGCAGCCCGGCAGGGCAGAGCAGAGCAGAGCGGATGATATGTTTTTCACTCGCTGCCACTAGATTCGGTGAACTCCACAAGCCATTCGGCCGCCTGCACTGCCCCCACAGCCTGCGCAGAAGCATATCCAAACGCAGCCACGCCTCTCCAGCCTCCGCTGAAGAACAAGGCAGGGACGCCGCCGTGCGCTAAAGCTTCGTCGGCCCAGCCTCGCCGAAAAGCGTGCGTGCCCCAAAGAGCAGCTTTGGGGAAATCGAGAGCAATGGCTGCCACCTTGAGCGTTGCCAGAGCTGCGCCGTAGCTGGCGCCAGGGAAAACCAAGGGCTGCGATGAGCATTTTTTCAAAATGCATACGCCGCACAGTTCTCGCGTTTGCTGCGCACATATACACCTTCGAACAACTGCGATTGATCCTCGGCAACTCTTGCGCTTGTGGAGGTGCACTGTAGCTTCTGCCACCCCATCTTTGGTGGCAATCTCTATACAAGAATGGTCGGATTTCCACGAAAGCGGCAAAACTTCCGAACCATAGCGCAAGCAAAAATGCCGTGCGACTACAAAGCTGTCCGCAATGACGCGCTCCCCTAATTCATTGCAAATGCATCGGGCCAGGTCCCGTGTCTGCCTCGCGGATGCCCTGGCCTTAAACCGAGGTTCTGCGCTTTTTCCCGCTCCCCGAGCCAAGGCAGCCGTATCGGAAATTGCTCCTAACGGAGCACGCACGAGCCGCAGCACGGAGCGGATCTGGGAGACGTACTTGATGAGTGTGTTGCCGTTCTGCACTGTGAACGCGAAAGCGCCCAGAACGGCTTCTGTTGGCGGCCACGGCGCTTGCCGCACGCCAGCAGCCACGCGGCCCCACAGCCTTACCGGGGAAACGTATTTCAGCGCACTGCGGTGCCAGCTCTGGAGCTCGCGCACCACAAGCTCTTGGATAGGCCAAGATGTGTCCCGACAGTCGTGGCCCTGAAGCCAAGATGCCCGATCTGCTGGCCGCTCCGGCATCTCATCGTGGTCGCCGTGCTGCAGCGTCTGCAGATTCGCGGCCGGCACCTTGGAGAGCGCCACGATTGCCTCGGCAAGGAGCTCCGGCGCCAACAGCTGGCCGTCTCGACGCGCGATCGCCAGGATTCGCAGAGCAGCTCGGGCGGCGCCGGCTGTGGACACGTCAAGACGCGCAACGCCAATTGCATGAGCAGCAGGCCCAGCGATGGCCGGCACTTGCTGTTGAGCTCCTGCGTGGAGACGTGCTTGCTGCAGGCTACTGACAAAGGAAGCAGGGAACGATCCCAAGATCGGGAATACTCGTCCGATCTCGTCACGGCCCAAACCTTGCAGATCCCAAGGGCCCGTGATTCCAGCTGATCGCAGCTCTAGCACGAGGTCGGGCAGAGACCCTGGTGGATGGTCTTGCGGCGCCGTCATTGCCAGCGCTGTTTGAACCCAGGCGCGCACGCGAGAGTCGACGCTCTCTGTCGGGTGCGACGCCTTTGCTTTTGACCGAGGCGGAACGTACCCCGGAGCTGCCCGGGTCTTTGCTCTCGGCGGCACGTACACGCACGAGGCCTCCGGCCCGGGAGGAACATCGTGGAATGCGCGCTGCTGGCGCTCGGCCGCTTCGACAGCCTGGCGGTGTGTCCTGAGGAAGTCAAGCATTTCGAACCAAAATGCTACGGCTGAGTTTGCGCAAGCAGAAAACCGCATCAATGTGCGGCGCAGTCATATCACAACGTACGTTGCTTGCCTTTCCACAGCATCACACCAGTAAGCTCTGGGCACTGGCTGCTTCCGTGTGAAAATGTACTGTTTGGGGTCCACGCGGGCCAATCTCTTTTTGTCGCTGCTAGCAAACGACATCCAGACGAGGCAACCATGCCAAATGGCACGGCCACTGAAAATCGATCTCTTGAAAACCTTGCGCCGTCAAGCATGTTACGATCTCCGGCGCAGGGATCCTGGAAGGTGCGTCTGCGATGTTTAAATGCGACGGCACCCACCAAGCACTGAAGCAATTGCCCACCGACGCTGGCTGGAACCAGATTTCACTGACGAGGTGGTTCCAGTCTTCCTGGCGCGACGATCCGCGCACAATTGTGCCATGAGCAGCAGTGTTATCTACAAACAGCAAGATTTCGACAGGAGCACGGACTTTGTCGAAAAGCTGCCATAAAGCACAGACTGCTGCAAGCAACTCCCACGTGCCGATTTGTTGCGTGCGTGGGAGAGCCCACCGGCGGAGAGCCGGCGGGACTTGCGCCCGAGCGAATTCTCGCAAATTGCCGAGAATCGCCACCCACGCGAGAGCCCCAGAACCTGTAGCGTCAGTGTACAGAATCAACCTGTCGAGAATCCGCGGGCCAAGTGGCACCCGGCGGGAAGGCTGACTGGCCAAAAATCTACTCCACCAAGCGAGTGCTCGGCGCAACCTGTTGCTAATGCGGGAAGTGTTGCCGCACGCATGCTGAAAAATTGGCACCAGGAAGACCCTGGCACTTCTCTGAAACACTACCGTGGCGCCCCAACTCAACTTGCCGGCCAGCTTACGAGCCGACGCAGGGCTCAAACTTCCCTGCCTTAAAATCTCCGCAATATGAATTTGCCACTTCTCTATTTTCTCGACGGGTATCTCGAAGACTGCGACGCCTTCCGCTTCTTCGAAGCACACTGAAACGCCCAAGACTACAGCCTTGCTTGCATCTGTGACGGCTTTCTCTTCGTCAAGCTGCCAGCCGAGCAAGTCTTGAATTACCCACCTGCAGGTGTCAGCGATGGCGGAAGGATGCACGCTCCAAGCGTCTTCGTGGAGATCGGGTGGATCTTCGTCTACCCCGAAAAAGTCGTCCACGAATCTAGGGTTAACTATTGCAAACAAGCGCAGCAAAATACGTTGCAACGCATCGCCTACGCGATGCCAGGCGTGCACGCTGGACTCAGCACCGAACGGGCAAGTGAAGAGTTGCAGCGCCTTCCCCTCCTTAGCGCTTTCGCCAAGAACCGCAATGGCGAAAGGCAAATCCTCACGCCGCAGCGGTAATGTCTTAAAAGCGCCGGACACGTCATCCTTCCGGAGACGAAGGCGGCACATGGTGGACACCTTCCGGTTGTTCCACAAAGTTTGGGCCGCGCCTAAAAGCACGTCTAAAGAATCATGGCGAATTCTCTCGCAAGAAGCTGTGGCTGCATTTATTCTAGATGCTTTGAAATCGTCAATCGGCCGGGCTTTGTGATACCACTTGCCCTGCCGGCGCCTCCACCCCTCGTCAGCAGGGAAACGGGGAGTGAGAACGGCGCTAACCGGCAAGTTTGCCAGTTCAATCCAATGCGCTTTACCTGCCCGGACTTCGTCCTCTGTCTTCTCCAGAAGAGACTGTCGCAGAGAAGACGCCGCAGTCTGCTCGCCCTTCACGCGCTCCATGGTGCTCGCGTTGATGGCCGGCGCCTCGCCGATCAACTCGTCGCGAGTGAGCGCCGGGGCCTGAGTTTGCTTCAGCGGCAAGGTTCCGCTCGGACGGATGGTACCCAAGAGCGGGAAACCGTGGGCAAGGTGATGCGGCAAATGAATGTCTGGACTGCCGCTCGCGCAGAGCATCTCTTTGAACAGGAGAAGGTTCTTTTCAGGACCAAGCACTCGCTGCACATGTGGGTCTAGCGACCCACGGAGACGCAGCCAAGCTGGTTCCGTCACTCGTTTCCTTTCCCGCCAATGCAAATACGCATCTTTCCGAAGCTGATGGGCGCGGTGAGGCTCCCCGGACTGGAGCCTAAGAGCGGCCTCCTGCTCTTCGGGCAACCGAATTGCTTCGGACAAGGCAGGAAGCGTTGAAGCCCAATTCAAATGATCCCAAGCAGACATACTGCGTATGCGAGCTTTGTCGGACAGGAAGCGGTCGACTTCGCGCCGCAACTCCATAAAGTCATTGGCGAAACCAAAAGCGAACGAGGAGTCGCTTTCGCATGGTGCATCCGCACCGCTGTCGTCCTCGTCAGAGGACGCTGCATCTGAAGGTGACGTCTGTCGCCATTTCTTTCCGCCCTTGCCACCTTTGCCATTGCCGCCCTTTCCGTTTTTGTCCTTGCCCTTGCTGCCCCTGGGGCTGCGAGACCGGCCCGTGTAGGGAGGCGATGAGGGAGCGGCTCTTGGGCCACCGCCCCAGGTCGGCTTGGCAGCGCTGCTCTGGGGAGTGCCCTTGCCGGATTTCCCCCCGGCTTTTCCGGAAGTGGCCCGGTTAGTCTCTTTCGTCCGCTGCTCCAACTTACTCTTGGCGTCGCCAAGCTCGTCCTTGTGCACGCGGAGGAGAAAGTCATGGACCTCAGTGGTTTCTCCGCGCTCCAGCGCCTGAGCCATGCGCTGACGCAAAACAAGGTCGTATTGGTATGCGACTCGCACTCCTCCCAGCTCTTCTGAGATCCGGGTGAGGTTCATGACGTAAGCCATGAGCTCCTTCATAGAAAACACTTTCATTATGATCATTTTGGTTCCCCAGTCCATGACGTGGCCGATGAAATTGGGGAAGCTGGTGAAGCCCACCCGGTCTTCAGCCGACCTCGCTCGCTTCACATCCAGAACCGCTTTCATCCTGTCTTCCAGCGAGCCTTCGCCCACAAAGACGTCGATTTTGGGCGTGCGAGACCATGTTGGACGAAAGTTCAACATAAGGTCTTCGCCATCAGACGCCCCCACAAAGTGGCGGCCCTTGTCTTTGGAGCTCTTGCCCATGCCTTCCACTCGAATGAGCGATTCTTCCGAAGGCAACAGCTCGCGGGCGAAATCTGCCAGGCCCACTTCGGCGAGCCTCGTCTTGAGGTCGAAGCTGAGGATGCCTTTCTTGGGTTCCTTTTCTTTAGTATTCGTGGCCGCAGTCAGGGAAGCGATGGCCTGCGCCAGCGCGTGGTCGCCACCGTGGGCCCCGCCGGACGACCCGGCTGACAAATCCCGGGCTTTCTGAGCGTTCGCTTGGACGCGGAGACACAGAGTGAGGTGTGCAGGGAGAAGCACCTCGTCTTGCCAGGGTCCGGCGTCGCCGTCGCTCTCGAAGGGAGTGGCGCCCGGCTTGATCATATCCACAATGAGCGACCTCATGTGCGAGTCGGCGTAGTCCACTGGAGTTGTGGACCCCATGGTCTGCGCCAAGACCCGGGCCGCGAACGCGTAGAAGATCAGAGGGTGCTGGTCTCGAGGGGTCTCATCTGCTGTCGTCACGAACTCGATCCACTGTGCAATCTTGGACTGTGAGGCTCCCAGGAAAGAACCCACAGGCACTGACGCAGCCATGGCTTCGAACTCAGTCTGCTGGAAAGACATATTCGCCTCGCGACGAAAAGGGCGGGCAGGGATGCGCGCTGTGGCAGAGAATGCACGGCAACAGTGGTGTCACTAGGAGCCCAAACGGTTCCGGAGAGTGCATACACAATGGTTCCTTTGACACACTTACCTTGCTTGGTGTGTAACGTGACCGGCGCTGGAAGCGAGTTGCTGTTTAAGGAAAGAGCAGAAGAACCCTTCCGCCCCCTATCCCCCTCTGCGACCTGAATGCGCCATCCAGGCCAGCAGAGGGCGTCATAGGGGCGCGGCAGTACAGACAACAGGGAAACCCCACCATCGACCGAGCATCTCCGCTCAGTATTTGCATCTGCGGCTGCACCCACATCAATCCGCGGGCACGCGGCGTGTGCTCCGACCTCTCTGGATCTTTATTTATTCCAGTTCACGCCCACAGCTGCGCCCACACATTCGCTGTCGAGTCAACGAGAGGGGATGGAGGGTAACTGATTGATGGATGGTAGAGCGCCCGTTTTGGGCGATGCTGTCCTCCTGGACGGTTCGCGGGAAGGCTTACGCACGTTCCCCGCTACTTGCAGCCCTCGGCGGTGGACTGCAGCTCAGCAGAATGGCTGATTAGAGCCAGTCTTGAGAAATCCGCCGACCTGGACGGCCGACTTGCGAAATCCGACATGGATGAAATCCCGCCGGAATCTGCATCAATTTCTAGCCTCCTGGGCCAGATTTCCACGAGCTGCACCAGAATTGAATTCTGAGTACGCTAGTGAAAAGGCGTCAGCATGGACTTTAGACCACGTGCGCCATTGTACGCAGGGTCTCGGGGTCGGTCGGGGGCGGGCAAACACACCCGCCCCCGTTGTGTGCAGGTGGGGGGTTAGCCAATGCCCCCCCATCAAGGACTAGCTTCTGCCGCCTGCACACATCCGACCCCGAAAACCCCAATTGTGCGAAGCACAACACTCGCGAGGCCCACATAGCACAAACTGCTATCCGCCTTCCACGCGCTGACAGTTTCAGCGCTGACATCTAGGCGCGGCCGGAATTCGCAGATTCTCGTTCCATGTGCAATTCATGGTGACCGCACCGCTCCGCGGATCCACGCACCGACTGCGCATCTGAGGACGGCATCACAGAATGCGCGACCTGCGCGTCAGAATGCGAATCTGGATTGCCAGGGCCAGAAAGCGCGCAGTTGCGCTGCGAATGCAAGTCAGGCTGGCAGCCAGCCGCCAGGTTCGGCCCAAGTCCGAGAAGAATGCTGGCCCGCTCTTGCCCTGGAAAACTCGCGAGGCAACCAGCTGGAACTGCGCCTAGGGGCCTGGGCAAGGGTCGCGATACTCTGGAATCCTTCTGGCAACAGCCAAAAACTCCACCAAATCGCGCATAGATTGCGATCGTGCTTGCGCCAGAATCCGGATTGCGATTCTGGGCGCGCCTGCGCCAGTAAACGCAGAATTGCACTCAGCTGATTCTGGGCGCGCCTGCGCCAGCACGCGCGGTTTCGCGCTCGGATTGCGATTTTCACCCGGGCCGCAGTCGAAACTCGCCATGGGGTAGCCATGCAAGCGTAATGGGCACACCTGGGCCGCAGCTGCTGCGAAACGAGCACGCCTGGGCCCGACCCGCTGCCACACCCGGGGCAGCCACGCAACGCGTACTGGGCACACCTGGGCCGCAGCCGCTGCGGATTCGCGCTCGGATTGCGATTCTGGGCGGGCCTGCGCCAGCAACCGCGGAATCGCACTCAGATTGCGATTCTGGGCGCGCCGGCGCCAGAACGCGGGAATCGCACTCAGATTGCGATTCTGGGCCCGCCTGCGCTAGTAACCGCGGAATTCCGGGCGCGCCCGCGCCAGAACGCGCGGTTTCGCGCTCTGATCGCGATTCTGGGCGCGCCTCAGATTGCGATCCTGGGCGCGCCTGCGCCAGAACGCGCGGATTCGCGCTCAGTTTGCGATTCTGGGCGCGCGCGCCTGCCGGTACTTGGTACCCCGCCCCGGACGCGGGCGGCCACGCGGCACGGCACGCCACGACTGCCGGCACGGCAGACAGCACGGCACACTGCACGGCAGACGACGCTCACAGCGCACGGCACTGATGAGCACGGCACCACAGGCACAGCACGGCGCAGACGGCACCGCACACGGCAACCACACTAGCACGACACGACGACGACGAGAGGCTGAGGAGGGAATCGCCAGAATCTACCTTGCGGCGAAGACCTTTAGAATCCTCCTGCCAATCGACAAGGGCCCATGGTACATAGGGAATCGGGCAGAGATCACGGAGGCGGCGGGGCGCAGCTCTGTCCACCATGCCTTTTTTTCGGCTACCTCTTGCACGCATTTCGCCACAAATGCGTTCCAGACTGCAGGCTGCGCGGCCGACGGTCGGCGCACTCGCTCTAAAGTGCTGGCGTTGTTCTCCAAACAACGCTCGGCGAGAGATTCTGCAGTTTCTGACACTGCAGGGTACGCGACGGGCGGCAAAATGCCGCTCCGAGGCAACTGGCCAAGCAAGGGAAAGCCTCGTTTGAGATCTTCCACCAGGCGGCAGTCTGGCCAGCCAATTGCCTCAACCATTTCCGCAAGAAGAATGAGATTCTTCTCGGGCCCGAGGACAAGCTGACAATGCTCGGGCAAAAGCGCAAACGCACATCTCCAGGCTGAATCTGTTTCGCGCTTTCGCGCGGCCCAGTGCTGGAGCCTCGCCGCCCGATGCGCGTGAAGCTCGGAATCTGACTGGGATTCCGCCCCCCTCAGTGCCTCAGCTATTACTGCTGGCACTGGCGGGAGCCCTTCGTGTGCAGGCAAAGAAAGAGCCCATTCCAGGTGACTCCAAGGGTCCATGGAGCCTAGCAAAACAGGATTGGCTAGCAAGGAGTCCACGGCTTCGCTCAAGGCAGCAAACCCGCCGAGCGAATGCTCCAGGAACTCCCGGTCCTTTAAAACACTTGTAGGGGTACTATCAGCATCACTGGCGGACGCATCTTCGGACGCCTGGCTTCACCGGCTCGACCAGCTTTTGCCATGCTGCCAGCTCTGGCCTTTGCTCCACTGACTCTCTTTTTTGTTGCGGTCTGCTTGGGCGCGGCTGCGCGATCTGCGCCGCAGGACTGGCGACACAGGTGCAGGGCGCGCCCCCTTGGGCCCACCAGCACACTTGCCACTACCCTTGCCAGAGCTGCCCTTTGCCTGCGCCGGCTGCGCTGGACCTTTGCCTGCGGCCTTCCCCCCAGCATGAGCTGGGGAACCCAGCGCTAGCAAGGGTATTTAGCGCCTGGAAGCGTTAGCAAGAGCGCTCCAGGAAAGCCCAGCGTTTGCGAGAGTTTTTGGCGCCGGAACCGCTCAGCGTTAGCAAGGGCGCACCAGCGAACCACAGCGTTAGCGCTGACTGGAGCAGCCCAGCGTCAGCAAGGGCGCCCCAGCGGAACCCAGCGTTAGCAAGGGTTTGTGGTGACTGGAGCAGCCCCGCGTTAGCAAGGGCGCACCGGCGGAACCCAGCGTTAGCAAGGGTTTGTGGTGAGTGGAGCCGCCCAGCGTTAGCAAGGGCGCACCAGCGGAACCCAGCGTTAGCAAGGGTTTGTGGTGACTGGAGCCACCCAGCGTTAGCAAGGCCGCACCAGCGGAACCCAGCGTTAGCAAGGGTTTGTTGTGACTGGAGCCGCCCAGTGTTAGCAAGGGCGCACCAGCAGAACCCAGCGTTAGCAAGGGTTGTGGTGACTGGAGCAGCCCCGCGTCAGCAAGGGCACCCCAGCGGAACCCAGCATTAGCAAAGGTTTTTGGTCCTGGAGCCTCCCAGCGTTAGCAAGGGCGCACCAGCGGAACCCAGCAGCCTGCACCGCGGCAGCGGCAGCCCCACGAGAAGCGATGCGCACGCGCACCCCCTGACCCCGCAGGCGCTGCTGCGTCCGCGTGCTGACGCAGGGTCCACAAGGCCCCTGGTGACCAACGACAGACGGACACGGACGGACGGACACGGACAGACGGGCAGAGAAGGAAACCGCACCCTGAACGGGCCAGGCGTGAGCAAGAACTTCCCCTCCAACTCCGCAGCCTCCATAGGAGGCTACCGGCCATGAGCCAAACGCACGAAGCTAGGAGGCCAGGAAGCCAAGAGGCTAAGAGTGGACAAGAATCCTGCTCCTCAAATTTCACTGCCCCCCAAACCACTCGTGCCTCGTGATTTAGGGGCGACGAAACTTTCCCCAGATCTGCTCTGAGACCGCCGTTCCGCTTCTGCCCGGGGCGTTTGCGCTGGCGGTGCAAGCAGCAACGCATCGACAGCAGCCATTGCGCTGATTGCGTCGGCCAGAATCTTTGGCGGAGGCAAATGTGCAGATCGCCGCGCTGCGGCGCATAAGGCCAAAGCTGCCATGGCTCTCCGCTGCTTCCCTGAATCTCCTGGTGCCGCTGCTCGTCTCGCCGGCGGTGGACCGGCAGCTGGAATTGGCTTGGCATGCGCCCGTGGTGGCGCGGACGGTGTAGCACTGACATTCGATTGCGAACATGCCCA
Organism: Prorocentrum cordatum; assembly: GCA_963575745.1. NCBI lineage: Eukaryota > Dinophyceae > Prorocentrales > Prorocentraceae > Prorocentrum > Prorocentrum cordatum. Next base: position 46,345 of record CAUYUJ010000400.1, read on the forward strand.
GAGAAATCTTTCTACGAAATCCTTGCTCCAAGTCTGCAGCGGCGACCAAATCTCAGTTGCCTCACTGACTGAAAGGCCGAGGAAATCAGAGGCATGCGCTGCGCCCTCCTGGAGCAACCTCCGCTCTAATCCCTCCAAATCGCCAGAATGACCGGAAGCCGCCGCTGCTCTGCGCAACAGAGGTGATAGCCATGTGTCTGCACGTGGACGCACACGTCTGTCTCCTACCGAGGTTCCTTGGGCAGCAGCCCGGCTGGCATCGATAAAAGAAACGCTGCTCATGTAAAAGCTGAGCCAAACCGGCTTCGAGCCAGACGCTACGGAAATCGTCACTGCACAATCTGCCGAGCAGCAGTCAATCATTATTCTCTGCAGCATCACCACACCACGTGATCCTTGAACAGCGCCGGCCCTGACAATTCGAAAGTGAAGCCGGCTCGCGGGAAGCTGCAAAGAAGGACGCCTGCAATCGATTGCAGGCCACAAACGATGGATGAGATGATGACAGCCGATGCATTTCTCGATTGCACGGCCTTGTTCAGTGGGTGTGCCACGGCAATCGGGCTGGCCAGTCCCATCGCATTTGCCGGAAACCTCGCTTTGCGAAGTCGGCACGAGATGCCTCAAAAGATTCATCTCTCGTGGGGCCGTCCGCCAAATTTAATTTTGACGGTACGCGCACTGCGTGCAGCAGGACGCCTGCAGCGGCTACAGTGAACCAAAAGTCATTGACAATCTCGTTGTAATCCTGTTGCCGGCTCGCGCCCCGGACAAGGGTATGGAGCGCGACGTTGCTGTCAATGAACAAAATGGTCTCGCAATCCTTGAGCCCATGCTCAAGGAGGAACTGCAAACTACACACGGCCGCCACCAATTCCCACAGAGAAATCTGCGTACGGCGCGGTCGGGCCCATCGTTTTGCAACTGTGGGCACTGCGGCAGCAGACCAAACGCGCATAGCCGGATGAGAAAGCACAAACGCAATCTTCCCATCGCCAGCGGCGTCGGTGTAAACGAAACACCGCTGCACCTCATGTGGATGCAGCTGGACCACGCGCGTTGGGCAGGATCCCAGAAAACGCCGCCACCACAGGAGTGCATTCCGGACGCGCCTCGGAATCCTCGCATTCCTGCTGTTTGCTTGCCAATGCAAAGCAGCTAGATAAGCTCTGGCCCCACGGCCGAATACTACCGAGCCGCCCCAGCTGAGCCGACCTGCCAAACGCTTGGCTTCAGCTGGCCGAAGGGAATTGGCTTCTAAGGCGCCATCTATACAACTGATCCACTTCTCGAGCTTCTCACGACCGATCCAAAATGCAATTGCGCCTGGCCAAGCGCGGGCGCAGACTCCCAGCACAGTGGCGCTCGATGCATCGTCGACCGATTTCTTTTGATCCAAGTCCCAGCCTAGAAGCTTGATCACCTGGCGACTGCAATTCGCAGTGCCCTTCGGCCCTGCAAATTCATACGAATGCTCTTCTTTGCGATCGGCCGAGAACAGATCATCGACAAAGCGGGGCGTGGCAATTAAAAACTCCTGCGCTAAGAACGCCTGGACAAAACTGCCAAAACGATGCCAAGAATGCACCGAGCTTAAAGCCCCGAAAGGACACGCGAGCAACTGCAGTCCTGAGTTCTCAGCTGCTGCCGCTGCCCACGAGACCACTGCAAAACGCAAGTGGTCCGTGCGAAGAGGTAAACTCTTAAACGCGCTCTTGAAATCTTCCTTTCGGAAGCGAATCTCAGCGTGCTCGCCGCACCCTGCGATTAAAGCAGACGCTAGACTCACCAGCGAATCTAGATTGTCGACTGGGAGAGCCTCCCCGACGGACGTAGCTGCATTCACATCGGAATCGCTAAAATCATCCACGAGACGCACCTTCGGGATCAAATTGCCCTCTGCGCCCTCGCGGAAACCTTCAAACACAGGAAACCGAGCCGTTATAATGGAAGCCGCCGGCGACAGTGTTGTCCACCAAGCCTTCCGCGTCTCGACTTCCTCATCGCATTTGGCATTGAAAGCGTGCGAAATCGTAGGCTCAGCGATCTCGGACCGGCGAATCCGCTCCAGTGTTGAATTATTGCCGGAGCGGGCTCTTTCCAGCAGCACTTGTGCGCTTATGCAGTCTGGCTTATAATCCACTGCAGGCGAAGTGCCACTGCGCGGAAGCTGGCCTAGCAGCGGGAATCCGTGCTTTAAATCCTCAGCCAGCGCTGCGTCGGGCCACTCCATGACGCAATTTCAGCGAGCAAGCGGATATTCTTCTCTGGACCCAATACCTCGCGCACATGGTACGGCAGGGTTGCGCGTTCCTGTGCCCAGGCGTGGCCCGTCACACGTTTCCGCTCGCGCCAAAATTCCAGCTTCTCTGCCCGAAACGCACACAATTCAGCAGCGCTCATTGCCGTGGAGCGCTCCACTGCGTGCGCCAGAAGCGGCGGCAGAGGTACAAAGCCAGAGACGCGAGGCAAAGAGTGGGCCCACTCGAGATGGGTCCAGGGAGTCATCGCCCCCACGCGGGGCGCATCGAACAACAATGCGTCCACCGCGTCCTTAAAAGTGGCAAAAGGCAAAACTGCAGAAGCGGAGCGCTCCCTACTGCTTGAACGGGTACCCCAGTCCGAGTCACTATCCGGACCACCATCGCCGTCTCAGCGGCGATCCTTCCAGCCACTCCAGTCGGAGCTCTTGCCGGACCAGGTGCCGGAGCGGTTATCGCCCTTGCCGTCCTTGCCCTTGCCACCGCCCTTGCCGGCAGCAGCCGGGGTCCTGGAGCGCTGGCGGCTGGGAGACCTGACAAGGCGCTTGTCCGCTGCAGCACCCTTCGGCCACGCCTTCCCGCTCTGACTCTGCGGTCTGGCGGCTGCGGGCGCGGACGCAGCAGAGCTGGAGCCACGGCCACTTCCCTTCTTGCTGGCGCGGGCGAGGGCATCGCCTGCCTTGTCCCTGGCCTCACGGACCATGTCCCGGTCCAAGTTCGTGAAATACCACTTGGCTGTGGTGTTCTCGCCGTTCTCAAAGGCACGAGCCATCTCCTTCCGCACCAGCAGATCATATTGATATGCCGTGTTGACGCCGCCGGATTCCTCGGCCACCTTGGTGACGAGGAAGATGTACGCCAGCAGCTAGCTCAGTGGGCGTGCAGACCTCGGTGAAGCAGAGCTTCATGCCCCACGAATACAAATGACCAATGAAGGTCGCGAATCCGTGGAACGTTGTCTTCTCCTCTGCGGCTCTGGCCTTGCGGACCTCGAAACTCGCCTTGAGGCGGTCCTCCCAAGAGCCCTCTGTGGGCATCGCCTCGATGACAGGGCTCCGAGACCAGGCGGGACGGTGGAAAAGCTGGAGATCATCTCCATCCGTACTTCCCACGAAGGGGCGCCCGTTCTCGGCAGCCACCTTGCCGGCAGCTTCCCATTTGATCAACAGATCTTCATTGGGAAGGGCGTCCTTGGGAAAGAACTCGAGGCCGATTTCCTGAGCGCGCGTGGCGCGATCGTAGGAGAGACTCTTCTTGCCAGGCGTTTTCGCCTCGCCCTGGCTCTTCACGAACTCGTTCATGGCCTTGGTGAGGCCCTCGGCGGCGCTCGAGGCAGTGCTGCCCGTAGCCTCCTGGGAAGGTTTAGTCTCTTTGCAGCACTTGTCGTGGACACGGAGGGCGTACACGAGCATTGCTGGTGTTACTTTCACGGCCTGCCAGCCCGAATGATTACCCTCTCCAGTGAAGGGCGTATCATTCACCTTGATGCTCGATTTCAGCAGATCACGGATGACTTCGTCCGCGAAGAAACTGGGGTGGACGCTGCTCACGGCTTCGCTCATCATGCGGGCCACAGCCGTATACCAGCGCAGATCGTGTCTGGCCTTGGGCTCTGCTTCCAAGCTGAGAACGAACTGAACCCATGCCTCGCGTTGCTCTGCCGAAGCGCTGTTGAAAGCACTCCCGGGCATTCCGTCGAGATCAGCCTGGATTTCCTCACGAGAGAAAGACATGCTGACACGTGGTAGACAAAACAGCTGTTCAGAGTTGGCTGATTGCCGAAGCAGCACGCAGAAGTGCACCACGAGAGTACCCTCAGCCGGCGGCTACGGACATGGAGCGAGAGAAACAATAGTACCCTGGGAGCATGGCACTCAGAGCGGTCTCCCGCTCTCCCTGCACACATCGATTTCACGGGCATCTTCACAGACAAGCTCGCTACAACTTCGGAAAGCGATGCCACTGAGCCCCCCAGAAGCTCGACCCAGGCCGCGCGCCCCTCGTCAGAGGCAACCCCAGGCGGCGACAAAAGATGGAGCGCCGCTTTTTCACGGCGATGATGGCAGATGCACGGGGGCTTGCGCACATCCCGTACTAAATAGACACGCGGCCGCCGCGCCGGAGCGCTGAGTGGCGCTCAATTTGCGAATCTGGGCGCGCCCCTGGCATCAGAACGCAGAAAAAGGTGCTCAGAATGCAATTCTAGGCGCGCGGACGCCCAGGAGCGCTAATTTGCGCTCAGATCGCGAATCTGGGTGCGCCTGGCACCAAATTGCAGAAAACGAACACAAAATGCAATTCTGGGCATGCGGACGCCCAGAGGCGCTCAGATTGCGAATCTGGGTGCGCCGGGGCACCAGAACGCAGAGGGGAGCACAGAAAGCAATTCTGGGCGTGCGGACGCCCAGGAGCGCGAAGTTGCGCTCAGATTGCGAACCTGGCTGCGCCTGGGGAGCAGAACGCAGAGAGGCGCACAGAATGCAATTCTGGGCGCGTGAACGCACAGGAGCGCCAAGTCGCGCTCAGATTGCGAATCTGGGTGCCCCTGGGCACCAGAACGCAGAAAGGAGCACAGAAAGCAATTCTGGGCGCGCGGACGCCCAGGAGCGCGAAGTTGCGCTCAGATTGCGAACCTGGCTGCGCCTGGGGACCAGAACGCAGAGAGGCGCACATAATGCAATACTGGGGCGCGTGACCGCCCAAGAGCGCTAAGTCGCGCTCAGATTGCGAATCTGGGTGCGCCTGGGCACCAGAACGCAGAAGGGAGCACAGAATGCAATTCTGGGCGTGTGGACGCTCAGAACCACTCAGGTTGGAATTGAACGCAGATAGGAGGCGCTCAGAATGCGATTCTGGGGCGTTCCGACGCCCAGGAGCGCAAATTCACGCTCAGATTGCGAATCTGGGTGCGCCTGGGCACCAGAACGCGAAAATGAGTTCAGAATGCAATTCAGGGCGCGCGGACACCATTCGCACCTGGATGCCCACAGATCGGGAATCCTGGCACACCTAGGCACCAGGACGCAGAACGGAGATCAGTAAGCAATTCTGGGCGCGGGACGCCCAGGAGCGCTGAGTCGCGCTCAGATTGCGAATCCGGGTGCGACGTGGCAACAAAACGGAGAAAGGAGCACATAATGCAATTGTGGGCGCGCGGACGCCCAGGAGCGCTAAGTCGCGCTTAGATTGCGAACCTGGGTGCGCCTGGGCACCGAAACGCAGAAAGGGAGCACAGAATTGCAATATGGGCCAGCGGACGCCACGAGTGCACAGTCGCGCACAGCCGGCGCACACTGGGAATGGCAGGCGGCGCGGACTGAGAGAGAACGGCCCTCACGGCTGCAAACACGCACCACGTTCCACCACAGGCGGCGAGGGCCAGCAAGAGAGTGACTCTCACGGCGTGGTGCGGGAACGGCGCTCAGCGGCACCAGAAATGCACTCAGCAGTGCGAGCATGCCGCACAGCAGCACCAAAATGCAGCCAGCGGTGCGAGTATGGCGCCCAGGACCCAGAATGCACTCAGCGGTGCGGGTATGGCGCTCAGCGGCACCAGAAATGCACTCAGCGGTGCGGGTATGGCGCTCAGCGGCACCAAAATGCACTCAGCGGTGCCGGAACGGCGCTCAGCGGCACCAGAAATGCACTCAGCAGTGCGAGCATGCCGCACAGCAGCACCAAAATGCACCCAGCGGTGCGAGTATGGCGCCCAGGACCCAGAATGCACTCAGCGGTGCGGCACAGGCGGCCGAAACTGCAGCACTCGGCGGTGGAGGATGGCGCCCTGCGGCACCAGGAATAAACAATTACCTGCAGGTGCAATTGGCCTTCAACCTTGAACAGCGTAGCACCGGCGACGAAGGGCCCACGAGCAAGCCTTCAACCTTGAACAGCATAGCACCAGCGACGAGAGACCCACGAGCACCCATCACCAGAGGCCTTCGACGCGCCTCACGTGCCCACGAGGAGCCGACACCCAATCACAGTTCCCGCCAGCTCCCGTGGAGCCGCCGAGCGTGTGAGGCAGGGATAGCTGCCCAGGAGCACGACGCAAGGCAGATACGCCTGCTCCCTCAGGAGAGCACCAGGCATGTGAGACAAGCCTGCCTGTCACTAGTTGGTCCAGTGCCACGAACGCAAACCCCAGAAGCCCCCAGAGGCCAAGAGGAGAGGAGTGGATGATGACACGCTCCGTCGTCGTATTTTCCTGCCCCCCAAATCGCTTCGCGATTTGGGGGCTAAGGAATTTTAGGGAGGAATTGCGAAATAACGAGATTGGCAGGCCTTCCTTGTGCATGGAGCCAGCGACGCCGGTGGCTTCGCATCGCATTTCGCCGTGGTTTCACACCCCTTTTGTTGCCAATGCACCTCTGACGTGCACGGCTTCTCTCTCTCTCTCTCTCTCTCTCAGGGTGGCAAAGAAGTGGATGGGTGACCTTCAGCTGTAGGGAATTAGGACCCAAGTCCGTTCGCCCAGTAACCAACTCGAGAGTGCCACTGCCCTCTTCGAGACGATGCGGGAGCAGTCCCTGGAGCCCGATTGCTACACCTACCCATCGCGCAATCAGTTCTGTTCGTGGGTGCCTGACGCGGTGGAGCCTGGAACCCTTCGCACCTTCGAGAGTGCCACTGCCCTCTTCGAGACGATGCGGGAGCAGTCCCTGGAGCCCGATTGCTACACCTACCCATCACGCAATCAGTTCTGTTCATGGGTGCCTGACGCGGTGGAGCCTGGAACCCTTCGCACCTTCGCAGCGGTTCCGCCACAGCGGTCGCGTTCATGAGTCTCGGAGGTCAAGTGGGCGTGTACATTTTTTTTCATCGCCCCCAAATCGCGAAGCGATTTGGGGGGCAGGAAAATCTCCAGGGAGGTTGCTCGTGGCCTCTCCGCCTCGGCCTCTCGGCCTCGCTGCCTGGCAGTGCCCTTGTGGCACGGCGGATTGGGGGGGTCCCCTCTGTGCTAATAAGCTGGGGCCGCGCGCGGCTGGCGGACCGCGGCGTGGGGATGCCATGTCGTCTCCTCTCCTCGCTTCTCCGGCTGGCTGGTTGGCGGTTGTGCGCGCGCGGGGGCGAAGGTTGTCGCGCTTCGCGGCGCGGCCTCGGGGGGCCGTGCCTTGGTGGTGCGTGGTTGCGCGACGATAAATGCGCTTCGCTGCTCGTCGTTGGCGGGCTTCCGTGGTGTCTGGCCCGCAGGACGGGCGTGGTCGGGAAGTGCTTTCTCTGGCCCGCAGGACGGGCGTGTCTCTGGCCCGCAGGGCGGGCGTGTCTCACACCCGCAGGTCGGGGGGGTGCACCCGCAGGTCGGGCACCAGTCTCTGCCAGACCCGCAGGTCCAAGGGGGTGCACCCGCAGGTCGGGAACGTGTCTCTGTCACACCCGCAGGTCGGGGGGTGCACCCGCAGGTCGGGCACCAATCTCTGTCACACCCGCAGGTCGGGGGGTGCACCCGCAGGTCGGGCACCAGTCTCTGCGTTCGCGTGCTCTGGGCCTGCTGGTTCTGTGTTCCGGCCTTCCGGCCCCAGGAGGCCACCGCCGTCTGTCTGCCCTGGGCGGCCATCTTCACCCGCAGGTCGGGTTCCAGCTGCTTGTGGCGCTGCTCCAGTGGGGGGTGCGAACGTGCCGCCCTGTCGCCGTCCATCCGGCAGCGTCTTGGCTCGAGGTATCAAGGATTGCTCGCTCTGTGCTCCGTTTCTGTCTGGGCAGGCCGGCTCGCCGCGAGCACTTGCGATGTCCTTCGCCGCGGGTGAGATTCAGGCTTTCGTGCACGGTCTGCCACAAGGGTCTCTTTGTGGCGCGGGTGCTGACGCGGCCGTTCAGTGGTGCGAGTTCGTGCTTGCGGTGGACGAGTCGCCCAAGGCCCACCACGGCCTCTTTTGGTACCTGTCGGTGGGCAGGCTCGTCGCGGAGAAGATGAGCTCCATCTCGCCGAAGGATCTGGGCGAGGCTTGCATTCGCGACTTGCTTGCGGCGACCGTCAAGCCAGGGGAAAAGCCCTACACCGGGGAGTCCGAGCCAGCCGTCTTCAAGGCGTGGGCCGTGGAGCCCTCGCAGCTTGCCTTCGCCTACCGGCTCCAGCGCAAGTGCGCAGCCACAGTGCCTCAGGAGGCGACGCCGGAGAGCAAGCTGGCGACTACGATGACCGCGTATCTCGAGGCGCAGGCCGCCAGCGAGAAGGTGAAGCTCTCGGCGAAGGCGCTCTCCTTCAAGCTCTCAGACAGGGTCAAGGAGCTGGGAATGGACCAATTCCCCCAGGACGTCCTCCCGTCCGAGGAGAGCCTCGCGGTCTTCGAGGCAGCCGGCCGCGTGGCCAGAGAGAAGGGGCGGCTGTACGTCGGCAGTGCCGAGGGCGAGGATCTCCAGAGGAATTTTCGGCCGGCCTGGTCGAGGATTCCGCGTATCGACGTGCCTGTCGGTGACGGGTCTGTGGCTGAGCGTCAGCGCCAGATGGCCGAATTGAGGCGTGTCCGGGCTGCGTCGGAGCTCGACTACCCCGGGTACGCCACCTTCCACGCTCACATCATGGATTGGGGCGTCAAGCTCATTCTGATGAAGGCTGCCACGCCGCTTGAGGTGCTCACCTACTCGATCTTGCTGACTAAGGTCGCCGAAGAGGAAGGGGGCGTGCGCACGGCGTACCAGTACGACATCCTGGTGCGCACGGCCATGGCCAAGGCTTTGGAGCGCGGTGACCCAGACTGGAGGCTCTACTTCACGAAGGTCGACGCAGACCTCGCGAAGCAGGCGAAGCGGAAGGTCGAGGACAGAGCGGCTGAGGCTGCGCGGACGCTCGCTGGCAAGAGCGCTGGCAAGGGCGGCAAGTACGGCAAGAGCGATGGCGCGAGCAGCGCTGCTGCGGCGTCGGCGCCGCGGTCTCTCTCGCCTCTCGCGCCGCCGCGCTCCCGCAGCCCCTGGCGCAACCAGGGCGGCCGGCAGCAGAGCGGCAGCGGCTGGGCCCAGGGCGGCTGGCACCAGGGCAACAACCAGGGCAACTGGAAGCAGGGTGGCTGGCAGCAGGGGCAGCGCAAGAAGTGATCGGCATCCGATCGCAGTGAGAGCCCAGGAGGCTCCAGTGTGGATTCTGCCCGCTTTGATGGCGGATCCACAGCTTTTGAAGAGCACTTCTGCGCCGATCGCGATTTCGGCGGTCCAGCGGAGTGCGAGTTTCACCCTGAATATCCCGCGGCTCCTGGCATGGCCAGAGTCAGGGATTGTGTAAATACGTTCCTGCAGGATCCTGCGGTCTCCGGTCTTGGTCCGCTCGATCATTTAGAGTGGGCTCTTGGTTTGCCCTCGTGTTGCGATCGTCCCTCGGTGCCAGAGGCGGTCGCTGCTCCTCTCGCTCGTGTGCTCTCTCTTGGTGGCCAGGCTTTGGCTTCTGCTAGGGCAGCTAGTCTCGCGCATTGGCGTGAGCGCAAGCGCGTGCTGGACCCGCTCTGGGCGCGCAGGTTCGGCTCTCTGCCGACGCACGTTCAGAGCGTTCTTGGTCCGAAGAAGAATCTGCTTGTGCTCAGCGAGATGCTCGAGGCCATCGCGTGGCCCGATACTCGGTTGGTAGCTGATTTGCGCAATGGGTTTCCCCTTCTGGGTGAGATTCCGCGCAGTGGCGTGCTGCCGCAGATTCCGTACGCAAAGTGCTCGGAATCTGCATCGGGCTTGCGGGCGCAAGCCAGCGCTCTGAATGAGGACACGCTCCGCCGTGTGCGGCGACCGGCCGGTCTGGAGGATGCGGTCCGAGCGGTCTTCGAAGCTAAGTGTAAAAAGAGGTCAGCGATGGCCATGCGAGGTGGCGCTCCTTGCCTGGCAATTGCGTTCTCACTGCGCGCTTTCCGGCCGACGAGGGTTGGAAGGATAATTCGCGCCGGGTGCGCTGTATAGACGACTTTTCGGCATCGCGTATAAATGCCGCAGTATCTGTTGGGGAAACAATCCAACAGGATACGCTCGACTGTTTCGTAGCCGTGCTCTGTGAAGTCATCCAGCGAGGTGCCGGCGGAGCCGCGCTGCGGAAAGAAGATTTCGTGGCAGCTTTTAAAACTCTGCCCCTGGCTAGCTCCCACCTCCACTTCGCTGTGGTAACGTGGGCGTCGGCCGACGCCCAGGGGCAGGGTCTGCAGCTTCTTGCCTGCCCTTTCGGAGCAATAGCTTCGGTCTACAATTGGGAACGCTTCGGCTCAGCAATCAGATCAGTTCTGGCGCAGCTGTTTTTCGTAGTGTTTCTGAGATTCGTAGACGACCTCTTTGGCGCCGACGCAGTCTGTTCGGACGCGCCAGCTCTCGCCACACCAGCTGGCGCCAGCGAGGTTGCGCGCGAGGTGGTCGAGGACCTACTCGGCTGGGAACTCGATGCCACGAAGCGGGTATCGGATTCCAAGAGTGCCCCAGTTTTGGGCGTAGAGGTGGAAATCGATTCCCCCGGCCAGGCGCTGCATTTGGAGATTGGCGCCGCCAAGCTGGCGAAGTGGGATTCGCAGATCCGCGCCATCTTGAGGCGCAATGCCTTGCACCCTGCCGAGGCGAAGAAGCTCGCCGGGAGATTGAATTGGGGTGCTTCTTCTGTCTTTGGCCGCGCGGCCCGGGTGCATTTGGCACCACTTTTCGCACAAGCATCGGGGGGTTCCTCGAAGCTGTCAGGGCGCGTGAAGCGTTCGCTCCTTTGGTGGCTGCGCTTTCTCAGTTGTGTGCCGCGCCGCGCGGTTCTGTGCACGCAGCCATCACGCCTCAGGTGCATTGTTTACTCAGATGCCACAGGGAGCGGCAGTCTGGCATGGGTCGTCTGCCTACCCAGTCGGCGTCTGTGGTCTGCTTCTGTGGTGCCCGCGGCCGTTTGGCGTTGGGCACGCTATCGGAAGAATCAAGCGGCGACCTGGGAATTAATGGCTGCGATCTGTGCTCTCCACTGGCTGCTCAGCCAAAGGCTGGGCGATCTGGAAGTTTTATTGTTCGTTGACAACACGACTGCGCTCGGCACTCTCGTGCGCGGCTCTTCCAGACAAGTCGATTGGAACGATCTCATTGGAGATCTTTGGCTGCGCGTTGCCCAGGCCGGATTGCTCCTGTGCAGCTTTTACGTTCCGAGCCATCTTAATTTGGCTGATGCGCCTACGAGGCCACAGCAAAAATATGCAGCGCTGGAGGCGATGCAAACAGCAGGTTTCGCAGAAGTGCCATGGAGTGTCCCGCCGGATGCCCCCTGGCAGTCTTAATTTTTCGGCCCGGCGGTTGCGTGGTGGAAAAAATGCGTCCACGTCACCGTCCTCTGGTGTCGCCTTAGTCTGGTCTGCTGCGCCAGGAGAAGCCCCAAGAGGCTGGGGCCGGAGTCTACGCGGTATTTTTGGCTTTCGGATCGAAGCTGTGGAAACCATGCTGCCTCCCAGTCTGCAGCGCTGGCAAGGAACAGCAGAGCGTGATCTTCAGGCGTTTCCTTTCTAGGAAGGCGGCATATCGATCGATGGGTTTACGTACGTACATCGTGCACATTCAGCAGCACTGCGGCGCAAGATCGCGGCTCTGTCTCCGTAGCCTGTTTGGCGCAAGCTTGAAAGTTCCGCTCAATGCTTAATTTCGTTGATGAGAGCCGGGCCAGGGCCGCTGCTGCTGCTGCTGCTGCATCAGGCTCGTCGCAAGCCGCCCATCCTGCAGTGGCCGAGGTGCCAGCTGCGTTTTCAGGTAATTTGGTTCGTATTCTCAGGCAAGTGTCCGCAGTCGTTCCGCCCGGTGCGCCCATTGATACATTGTGTTCTGGTTTGGCGGCTGCCGGAGCGTCGCGGGCAGAGGATTTTTGCGATATTGGTCCTGAGGAGGCGCAACTCGTTTGGCGGCCTCTGTCTGGGTGTTCGCGCGACTTCCTCATAGATTTCTGCAGTTATGCGAGGTGGAGCGGCGGCAAAATCAGCTCCGGGCGGCCTCTGTAGCGCTGCCTGCTGCGCGTCCTGCAGAGCAGACTGAAAGCGGCAGCACCCCAGCACATGGCCTTGTCCGCGGGCGTGGTGCTCAGGACGGTGCTGCCGAGAGAGGTATGGCAGCTCTGGCGCTGTTGGCGCACGCGCGGCGCAGTGGGCAGGTGCTTGGGCCTACGGTGCTCGCAGGCGCTGTCAGAGACATGGCGAAGTTGCCGGATTCCCCATTCGAGGAAGACAGAGTGTTGCCCCGGGCTGCTGCAAAGCGAGCGCGGTATTCGGGAGCAGACTCCATGGAGTTCGAGATCCGCGCCGTCTGGCTCGAATTCTGTGGGTGGCGCCGCAGTGCCGCGCAGTATGCCAGCGCAGTGGAGCTCTGGGGTGAGGCGGCCGCCATCAGTACAGAGGCGCCGTGGCCACCTGGGCATTTCACGGTCTGCGTCTTCTCAGGTCTCTTCCGCAGCAGTGCCTCTCTGGGCCGATATGTGTCGCACATTCGTTCGGTGCTCCACCTGCTGCGGGTATCAACCGGCGAGCTCTCGGACACGGCGAGGCTCGTGAGGGGAGCAGAAAAAGCTGGTGCAGCTTTTCAACGGCCGAAGATTTGGGCATCGGGGTCGCAGACACGCGCGCTCATGCAGTGGGCGTCGCGCTCAGGGCGTCGTGATCTGGCCCTGTCTTGGGCAGTGTCGCGCCACTTTTGCTTGAGGTATTCTTCCGAAACTTTGGCTCTGGGTTCAGGCAAGGCGTCCTTTCAATTCAGCAGCCGCGATGGTCATTCTCAGTGCACGGTGACGTTCACTCGGAGGAAGAGCTACCGCGTTCCCGTTGAAGTCGCGAGAAAGTGCGTCTGCTCTGGAGATGCAGAAATCTTATGCGGAGTATGTGCCTTGAAGGAGGCGTGCGCGGAGCACGCGGTCCCATTTGGGCATATTTCGTATTCTGAAGCGCTGGCCTTCTTAAAAGCTGGTGCAGTGGCGCTAGCTTTGCCGCAGGCTCTCCACTGGGGCACTCACGCGTTTCGCAGAGGATTCGCAAACGATGCCCTCCGGGCCGGCGGCGTGTCTGCGCTGTTCTGGTCGGGCGGCTGGAAGGGGCTCGCTGCGTTTGGGTATGCTACGGCGCAGGCCCGAGGCGAAGTGGCCGCCGCGGAGTGGCTGGTGGAGCACTCGGACTCGAGTGGCGGCGAGAGCGGCTAGGCACGCTCGCATGCAGTGGGTGCTGTCTGGAAAAAGAGCGTGCGAGACGCACCTGTGCTCTCACGGTGCCTTTCGGCTCCTTGCCGCCAGCCTCGGCCCTCCTGGATGCAGTGGGCCCTTGGGGTATTCCAGTCGGGACCAGCCTGGCGGCGCCGTGTGTCTCCTCAGCCCAACGCAGGTGCGGGGGGCGCCGGCCTGCTTCTTCTGTGCTGACCGCACGCAGAGATTTTCATCGCCCCCAAATCGCGAAGCGATTTGGGGGGCAGGAAAATCTCCAGGGAGGTTGCTCGTGGCCTCTCCGCCTCTTGGCCTCTCGGCCTCACTGCCTGGCAGTGCCCTTGTGGCACGGCGGATTGGGGGGGTCCCCTCTGTGCTAATAAGCTGGGGCCGCGCGCGGCTGGCGGACCGCGGCGTGGGGATGCCATGTCGTCTCCTCTCCTCGCTTCTCCGGCTGGCTGGTTGGCGGTTGTGCGCGCGCGGGGGCGAAGGTTGTCGCGCTTCGCGGCGCGGCCTCGGGGGGCCGTGCCTTGGTGGTGCGTGGTTGCGCGACGATAATGCGCTTCGCTGCTCGTCGTTGGCGGGCTTCCGTGGTGTCTGGCCCGCAGGACGGGCGTGGTCGAGAAATGCTTTCTCTGGCCCGCAGGACGGGCGTGTCTCTGGCCCGCAGGACGGGCGTGCTCATTTTCGAAAGCCCACCCTCGTGCCACCCTGGGTTTGTTGTGCGGGCGCGGTGCCCCCTGCCAGGCTGGGCCCTTGGGGTATTCCAGTCGGGACCAGCCTGGCGGCGCCGTGTGTCTCCTCAGCCCAACGCAGGTGCGGGGGGCGCCGGCCTGCTTCTTCTGTGCTGACCGCACGCAGAGATTTTCCGTCACGTTGCATTGCGATTTTAGTGTGCATGTAGACCTCTCCTCGAATTGGAGAGATCACGATGGCCCCGAGATGCACCTCACACGACCCAATACAGAATCCAGATAGCTCCAGGTAGCCTCCGAGGCGGCCAAGGCGCCTCCAAGACATCACTTGGGAAAGCCCGAAAAAGCTAAAGTAACATAAACACTAGAGACCAGAGCGCCCTATTCAAAACGACGACCCAGAGCAGAAGGGTTGAGAACAGTACTACCAGCACTGGTGTTTCACTCTTTTGCTTCCTCTTCCTCCTCGAGCCGACAGTCGGCGCCGCGTATTGACGGTGCACGCGGGCTCAGAGGAGCCCTCGGCCTGCGTCAGGGGCTGCGGCCTGCAGGTCAGAGGGAGCTTAGTTTGCGACGGCATGGCCTTGGCGTGTCGGGGCCGCTTTGTTTGAAGGGGGCATATCTGATCTGCTCGTTGTATGGAGTTAGCGGTCGGGCATGCGAATCCGAATCCCCGCCCCTGCATATCGAAACATGCCAACCTATGCTGTAGTATGCTGTCTCATATGCTACTGTGTCATAGTATAGTGCCTTCCAGCTTCGGAGTGCCTTGGTTGGGAACAAGCAACTATGATCCGAAGACAACAACAGCAGAATCACACCTCAGCCGCGCGCCCAGGAACAACGAACGACCGTTGGGCCTCCTCACTCCGATATCCTTTCGGACCGTTCCCAGGCGAGCCACGAGCAGGCGCCGCCGTCACATCTGCCAAGACGTGAGCGTGCCGTCGTGCCCACGCTCGGCGCTTCCAGATCTCCGGAGGCTCCGCCCGGGAGTGCCTGGCCTGCGGCTCGAAGGCCCAGCAGCACAGGCTCAACATGCAGCGCCATCGGCCCAGGCCAGGAGCAGGGCCGGGCAGGGCTCGGATGTCGGCACGTCGTCGACGAACTCCGAGCCCTGCACACGCTGCCCATCGGGGATTTCGCCGCCGAGTGGAGCGCCATTTAGGGTTTCCCACTTCTTTTCGACGGAACTGGGCCTGCGGGTCGACTTCGAACAGTGACGTCGGGCATAAGTACCGAGGCGATCGCCAGCCTAGCGTAGGATCATCAGTAGCGCCTCCGCACCCGTGCGCACGAGGAAATAAAAAAAAAAAGGAGCCTAGGCAAGCGGGGCTCCGCCAGAGCGTCGGATCTTGCAGGGATTCTGCAGGGCCCGACGCCGGCCGGGCCTGGGCGGGGAGCCGCTCGCGGCCCTGGAGGCGGCCGGGCCTCACAATTCAGCGGGGCCTGTCCCTGTGCAGGGGGAATATTCCAAAATAGTAAAAAAATAGTGTGGGGGGACTAATGCTTCTTGTATTTCTTGGATCATGTTTGAATCTTTTCCGATATGTTTCAAGCATACCTTCCAACTGTTTGAATATTTTTCGATATGTTTCCCCTAATCCGCGCCTGTAGGGGGACACGCCCGACCTAACCTTACAAGTTGGTCGAGCCGGGTTTGGGGAGGCCCCAGGCAACTGCAGCGCAGGTTTCTCCACGATGCCCGGGCCGTGTCTGCGCCGAGCCTGGTTCGCCGCCAGTTCCTGCCCGCTTCCGGGTTCCGTTTCGACTCGACCGATCCGATTCGGTGCCCTTCGATACCGATTCGGGGTCCGATCCAGCCTCGGCCCTCGGCGTGCTTGCCAGCAGCTGCGCCTCGCCCAGCGCGTTCCCAGGGTGCCCTGACATCGTCCCCGCCAGCCGGAGGACGCCCCCAGCCGCTGGGAGGCCCGAGAGACACTGGGGTTCTGTTGCTCCCGTCGTACTTCAGGACCACCTCCCAGAACTACTTTCGAATGCCCAGGGAGGTATCGAAGCAGTGTCTGTCCGACACGCTGGCGACGTGGCGAACGGCAATCGCCTCCCAGGGCCCCATACGTGAACGCCCTCCAATTTCGGGACTTCCCCGGTGCCCGACATTCTTTCTGATCAAGGCTAAAGTATACCTAGGTCGGGGCACCATAAAGTGAAGGCACGATCGGGGCCTGCTTCGGCCAGATCGATCCGATTCGATGTCGATTCCAGCCGGCTCGATTCCGATGCTTCTCCGTGGGGACGCGGGTTCCGTGGGAAACGGGTCCTAAGGTTTGTCGCCGTTTTCGGGCCCTCGGAGCCCTCCATGGGCCCTGGGAGTGTTAGAAAACGACTCAGGATGAAGGTCCCGGGGGAAGGCCCCAGGGTCCAGGACATGTTTCCCTCAGGACCCGTTTCCCCATGTTGAGATTATCGTTCCGACGATCCGGTGCGGCCAGATGCTTGCATGGCGCTGTTGTGCATTCCTGCTCGGCTGATCCGTATCGATTCGAATCAGCCCGCTCTGGCGAATGTTCGGAGTCCATCCGACTTCCCGATTCGGTGCTGACCGATCTTGGCCTCAGAAGCCCCAGCGCGGTGCAGTGATCGTCGCGTGAGACGGTGTGGGTTCGAGGGCAGTTTTTCCGCCGTTTCGGCCTCTGGGGCCCGCTTCTGGGTCTCGGGGCCATCAAACATTGACCCCAGGTGAAGAACTCTATCTATTCATGGTGTAGTCGAGACCTCTGCGGTGCGGACTCCGATTAGCGGCTCGCTCAAGGTGCATCGGTATTCGAGCGGTTGGCGACGGATGCAAACGATCCACGCGCTGTCAGAAGGAGACTCCGACCCAGGCATCCCATGCCGTGATTTGTTCCATCGGGGGTGGACAGAACCCCCAACAGTGACACGTCGATTAGTGAATTGTCCGTTTTCGGTTTTCGAGAGGGCGCCGTGACCGTTATTTTCCAGGCTTGCGCCCGCCAGGTTTGGGCCTCAGGTCGTTTTCACTAAACCACGTTTTGCTAAAGGGGGGTCTGTCCATCCCCGAATTGTGTCCCCGGAAGTCCCGACTCGTTCCCCGCGGCCGATTTTTTCCATTCCGAGTCGTTGTTTTGGGGCGGCGCGCGGAGGGGGTGTCGCTCTGGGGGTAGCCTTCTTAGTAGCCTTCTGAGAAGCTTGAAGCCTGGGGTGATGGGGCTGTTTCCCAACACCACCACCATCAGCTGGAGGGGGAGGGGGTCCTCCTCCTCCCCCTCCTCCTCCTGCTCCTCCTCCTCCTCCTCCTGTCCGTCACCCGAACTCGGCGCGCTCTTCTATCTGGGCCGATCCTCCTCCTCCTCCTCCTCCTCCTCCTCCTCCTCCTCCTCCTCCTCCTCCTCTCTTCGTCCCCCTATCATGGGGGGCTCGATATGAA
Organism: Prorocentrum cordatum; assembly: GCA_963575745.1. Taxonomy (NCBI): domain Eukaryota; class Dinophyceae; order Prorocentrales; family Prorocentraceae; genus Prorocentrum; species Prorocentrum cordatum. Next base: position 63,802 of record CAUYUJ010000400.1, read on the forward strand.
GGTGTCTAGAAGGCCCCCCCCCTCTCGCGCCACCCCTGTTTGTGCGGGCCGCCGATTTGGGGTGAGCGCACAGCCTTGGGACCTGAGCCGCCGTGAATCGCAGGAGGTCGTAAAAGCTGCCGCCCCACTCCCCCCAAAGCTCTGGCTTCGCAATTCGCTGCGGTGGTCGGCGGCCGAAGTATTCGCTTAGTATTGTTCGCCGACATGGTTTCTGAGATTGGCTGGTTCTTTCTAGCGGATGGCACCCCCTGGACTACACTACACGATAAAGGAATTCTGTGTTTGTTTGCATTAGGCTTGTAGTACACAGCCGCACCTTTCTCGTCAACGTCGTCGTCGTAGACGTCGTCGTCGTACTAGTAGTCGTAGTATTCGTCGTAGTCGTAGTTGTCGAGGTAGTAGTAGTAGTAGTAGTAGTAGTAGTAGTAGTAGTAGTAGTAGTAGTAGTAGTAGTAGTAGTAGTAGTAGTAGTAGTAGTAGTAGTAGTAGTAGTAGTAGTAGTAGTAGTAGTAGTGTAGTAGTAGTAGTAGTAGTAGTAGTAGTAGTAGTAGTAGTAGTAGTAGTAGTAGTAGTAGTAGTAGTAGTAGTAGTAGT